>OY282559.1:161722134-162094634 GCA_958295665.1 Tipula vernalis
ATATATATATATATATATATATATATATATATATATATATTATATATATATATATATATATATATATCTATATATATATATATATATATATATATATATATATATATATATATATATATATATATATATATATATATATATATATATATATATATATATATATATATATATATATATATATATATATATATTATATATATATATATATATATATATATATATATATATATATATATATATATATATATATATATTATATTATATATATATATATATATATTATATATATATATATATATATATATATATATATATATAATATTATATATATATATATATGTAGTCTTCATCTATGAAATTGTTGTTATTCTTTTGTATAAACTTTCTCAAGTGTGCTACATTTTGGTGTCCAAATCGCTCATGCCAAATTCGAATCGAAAGATTGTTGTTTGTGTAAGTAACATTTGCTTCAATGCTTTCATCAATTGAAACCACCTTGAATAACATCCTATTCATCCGGCCTTGCTTTACTCCCACTGCAACAACTCTCCCTTCATTCAATATACGACATCTTTCTTTGTTTTCAATAACTACCACGTTACGCAATGTTACCGTACCCGAAGAGAAGAAATTAGTATGCAGCGCCTGGAGCATATAAACCATTTGTTAAATGTTTCTTGCACCATTTTTCTCTATAAAATGCCACAATATGTATGTCGCCATCACACTTAAGAAATTTTACACCTCCAATTTTTACAAAATGCAACAATGGAAAAAATAAATGGAGCCATTACTCTGCAAATTGTGCAGAGTTGGTCGGATAAGTATATTAGACGTCCGGTGTTTGAATTTGTATTGCAGGGGTGCATTTACACGTATAAAAAGCGAATTATTTCGTTTGAAAATAAATATGGCTCGAACCGCTGAGCTCTTGAGAAAGGCTTGCTATTGACGAAAGTGAAGTATTTTAAAAATGTTTACTAAATTTTTAAACTGTCTATGTAAAAATCAACTCCTGCGTTAAACGGAAAATGAACTTTATAAATGTTTATTCATTTAAAAAGTTTACTAAGCATAATCAATTATTTTAGCTCAACAAAAATTTAAAATAACTTAATCAATAAATAGCAAAATGATTCATTTGTTTGACAAATTGTTACACGCAAAATATATAATATCAAACGGTTAATATTTTTTTCGAAACAATTAGCAAATAAGAAACGATCTGCAAAGTAAATACATTAATTACACAAATAAAGATAATAAATGAAGTAACAAACATAGAAGTGAAATTACAAGCTTAATATTTATTATGAGCAATTAAAAAAACAAAGAAAAATATTTGTCATAATTCATCGCCAACAAACCTCTATAGGTTAAACAAAAATATTCTGTGATCCTAGAGATTTTACCAATTGGCCACATACATAATGAGTTCCGTGCCAAATGGAGTTGTAAGTCCCTGACGATCCACAAAAATAAGCGAGGTATTTTTTGACATTGGGATGGCTTCTAGCTACTTATTGATGTATGTGGCCAATTGGCAAAATCCCTTGAGTGTACGAAAGTTTCTTACCCCTTCCCACGGACGAAAAGGTCTGTGTGGATCTTCAAATGTTTTATATGGAAATTATGTGGAAAAGTTATAAAAAACATCTTTTTTTATTTTTAAAGATCGAAATTAATTCCTTTTTAATTTTTATTTTTTTATTTTATTAATTTTTTTATAATAACATTTTTGTTTCACGTGTTTTGGTCATTATTTAGACATCTGTGGCACTTTTGAAATTGTCGGCTATGCTGTAAATATACAGGATCTGAGCACTTACTACTGCATGTGAATCGTATTTTTCTTTGAAATTTTTCTCTCGACAGATCTTACATGATTTTTTTTGATCGGAGTTCTTGGTGGTGCTTGGCAATGGAATCCTGTGCTGTAATGGTGAACCAAAGAAGCCTTCTATTCCATTTTTGACGTTGAACTTTCCACATACTCTTAGATTATTCATGCGCAATTCTACCTGAGGAGTCGACAATTGATCAGCCAATGAGCTCAAAAATTGTTTTCGGGCATCCTCGAAGAGGGTCGTTTACCTTTCTATTTATGATATACGACGCCAATGCCGCGACATCTAACATGTTACAAAAAAAAAATCAACGGCCATCTCCTTGTCTGACGTTTACATGTGTGCTCTCCCAGTATTTGGTTCATTTTGTCAACGCAATTCCTATTGTAATACAAAATCGCCTGCGGATTTTTAGCCTCGCCAACCACTTCAGTGTCGTAATGAAGCTACGACAGTAAAATAACAGCCCGATTCTTTTTTGGAATATATCACACGATAGCGAGATTTTCGGAGAAACGTAACTCAGTTGAGAGCGGTTCCAGTCTGGCAACATCTCCTTTGGAATGCACCTTTTATTTTTGCGGAGCATTCCAACGAAAGCTAAGCCTGCGGTTCGGAGCTTTTCAACAGCATCTAAAGAGGTGAAGAAGTTGTCCGCTACAATTGTTCTTCTACTCGATTTATACCTTCTAGAGAATTCAAGCAGCACTCTTTCTCCTTGGTTCGACACACGCTGTTGGCCAGATTCCTTTCCTGTATACAGAATGCCTTCACAAAGATAGCCGGTGTCTGAATCGCAGTAGTAGTTGTTCATCTATAGTAACTGCCTCGGTCGGTGAATATGCTGTTTTGAGGTTATTGTTCAACATAATCCATATATTGCGTATGGTAGCTGCTTTGTCATTTTTCTGCCGCTCAACGCCGATATACGCATATAGCTCCTGTTCTGTTAGAGGTGTCCATGTTGATATTTTTTTTGACTTTTCGCTATTTCACTTTCAGCTTTTTGGTTAGTTTCTCTTGTTATAATATCTATCATTTCCGGTGTTATGAGCGTTTTGAATATATCTATCGGAATTAGACTACTTCCTTGCCTAGCATTGCCACCCGCCTCTCGAATAATATTCGTGTGCTCTTAGTCGTCCAATAGCTGGCGATTCTTTGTTCCATTTTGCTCCGTCTCGTGCAAGGAAATATTCATTACGTAGTTGCGCATCTTGCTGTTGAAACACTGATTAAATATCAGCGTGATTTTCTTCCAATAACTCTTCATCGTAGCTATTTTCAATGTCCGTGAAGCCTTTCAAAACGATTTCGTTCTCCGCATCAGAAGCATTCTCATCCGGAACATAATCTGCTTCTTCACCGCCACTAGCCTCACCAATGTCGCTTTCGTATTCTTCATCAAACTCTTCTGCAATAATTCTTCTAAGTTCTTCTTGCCTTTGCGATTCGGACATACTAAAACATAAAACACGCATTTAGGAATTTTATTACAAATATTAGCAATAAATGTTTTTACCGTCTCCATTTGTATTTACTTATTTCATGATCAGCCATTTTCATATAACGGTTTATGAAAAAAATAATGTAATAATATTACTTTACAAAAATATTTAATCACTTGTAAATATGTACTTCCGTTCAACTCAAAAAATACTGAAGTAATAAATGAAAAACATCAAAATAATCTCAAAAAATCAGGTGCTATATACAAACAAAAAATAACGGTTTATGGCTAAATATACGAAACGAAGTAAATAGAACGACGATAAAAACGACTAATATTGTATGACAAAAAATAGGTCTGGCTAAACCTTATAGTACGAACGAAGTATAGAAATCGTAAAAGCCTATTTGTTCGAAAAATAATTCAATCACAAATTTCTACCATTGACTAAATCTTAAAAAACATGTTTATTTAGGAAGTCACAGAAGTTGATTATCCTTACTTAAATATTTCTATGGGAAAATTCCACTAAATCTTAAAAAGGTTTACAGAAGGGTTAACCAATTTTTGTTTAGAACGATATTGGTACCAAATGAAGTTTTAAGCGCTTGATGATCCGCAAAAATAGGGGAGATATTTTTTGTTATTGATCCTAATAACAAAAAAATACCTTCCCTATTTTTGCGGATCATCAAGAGGGATCGCTTCTAGTTACTTCATTATGTATTTGGCCAATTGGAAAAATCTCCATGAGCAGATAAACAAAATTTTTTGTTTAACCATTTTTTGTTTAGAACGATATGGAACCAAATGGAGTTATAAGCCCCTGACGATCCACAAAAATAAACGAGGTATTTTTTGTTATTCGGATAGCTTCTGTTTATAACGTTTTATGTATTGCGAGATGTAAAATTTCTTGAATAAAGTTGTTCCGGCGGCTTTTTAGTCGGAACGCGATGTATGTTCTTCTTCAATCAAACAATTTGTTAGCGTTGATGCTGTCGTGTCGCTACAACTATATAAAAATAATATATTTATTTATTTTAAATTTACATTCAATTGTTTTTTATTACATTTTGTTTGGATGGTCGCAAAACTTTTTTATTTTATTTCACTTTGATTCTTTTATTATTTTTAGATTTTTTTTTGTTCGTCTTCATTGACGTTACGTGTCCACATTACTTACTAAAACGGAAACCGCCATCTTTTTCTTTTTTCTTTTTTTCTTCTCCCTCACTACCGTCGTCGAACCCACTACACCACTATGAACCCACCAAGCATGTTGGCATGATGGGTGCATCTTCGTCATTTCTCCCTAACATTATCCCCACCGGTGCTTTGGCTCGGTCCAATTCACCAACATCCTGTAACCCTGGCTTCACATCGAGTACTGCAAGCTTCGTTGCTGGTCTTCTATACACACCGTCCTTAGTGCGGACGATCGCTTGTCGCACCTGACCATCGGCACCCGGAATCGTTTCTTCTATTATTCCTTTGGGCCACGTTCCCCTCGGACTGTTCTCGTCAATTATTATTACCATGTCTCCCACTTCTAAATTTTTTACTAATCCGAACCACTTTGTTCGTCTAGTCAAAAGCGGAGCCACCTCCCGCACCCACCTCTTCCAAAAATGGTGAGAAACCAGTTGCATTATCTTCCAGTTTTTTCGTAACATCATGACCTCCTCGATATGCTCTCCGATCGGTTTAACCCCGGAAGATGAACCCAAAAGAAAATGATTGGGGGTCAGAGCCTCTGACTCTCCAGCTTCTATTGGCATATATGTTAATGGTCTGGAATTGACCATATGTTCCACCTCAATGAGGCACCCCAGCAACAGTTCATCGGTTGGCGTACGCGAAGGTAACACCTTCAACAAGTTCACTTTTACTGCACGGATTAAGCGTTCCCATGCTCCTCCCATGTGGGGCGCACCTGGTGGATTAAAGCGCCATCGAATCTTCATGTACTGTTCTCGTACCTTCTCTTCTTTAATATCGAGAATCGATCGATCCAGTTCATTTTTAGTACCGCGAAAATTGGTGCCATTGTCACACCACACTTCCACTGGTGCACCCCTTCGTGCCATAAAATTTCGAAATACCATGATGAATGAATCCGTTGTCATACTATGTGCTACCTCTAAATGGATAGCTCTTACCGTCAAGCAGGTAAACAACATGCCATACCTCTTTTCTTGACGGCGCCCAACCTTTACCAACAGTGGTCCAAACATGTCAACCCCCACGTAAGTGAAGGGTCTTGTAAAAGTAGACTACCGTGCAGATGGCAGCTCCCCCATTTCGGGAGCGTTTGGCTTTGCCCTTTCGATTTTGCACGCTTGACATCGTTTGCGTATGGTTTTCAAAACTTCCCTCAATCTAGGAATCATATTCCTTTGACGTATCTCATTCACCACGGTTTCGTGGTTTTGATGCAGGTATCGGTTGTGATAGTGGTCCACCACCAGTTCTGTCACTTTGCCATCTTGTGGTAAAATTATTGGCTTCCGAAAAAACCCATCAACTTCTGGAAGCTGATTGATTCTTCCTTTAACTCTTAACAAGCGATTTTCTTTATCCCAGTATGGTGACAGGCTGTAAATCTTACTTTTGGGTCCAACGCTACCACCCTGCTGCAAAGTTATAATTTCTATTTTGTACGCTTCCATTGAGCCATCCGAATGATTTCATATTCTCCTATATTAATTGCTTAGTTACTCAATGACCGCCAATTCTCATTGTGTCCAAATCGAATCTTTTGAAGCCACAGCTTAGCTATTCTCAAAACTCGTGCCAAAACTCTGACCGCTTTTCTGAATGTGGAGTATCTGTCTAAATGAATTACTTCTTCAAGGTTGTTTTCGGGATATTTACCACCAACAATATCACTATGCAGCAATAGCTTCTCTACGTTCGCTTCTGTGAAGTGGAAAGTCGGTTTTGGCCAGTCAGACTCGACCATTTTTAAATATTCGGGTCCTTTGAACCACAACGAATCATTTTCCATAGCCCGCTCACCATGCCATTTTGTTCCGTAATCTGCTGCATTTAATTCCGATGGAACCCATCTCCAATCTTTTATTTCTGTGTTTTCTTGGATTTCGCCAATACGATACGATACATACTGGCGATAATTTCTTGCATCAGAGTTCAACCACCTCAACACTGTTGCTGAGTCTGTCCAATAGTGAACACTTTCGATGGTCACCGAATGACCTTCAATTATTGTTTTCGCCATTCGTGAGCCTGTTAAACACGCCTGTAATTCCATTCGCGGTATGCTCACCGGCTTTATCGGAGACACCTTCGTCTTCGCGTACACAAGCGATATATGTATTGTTTCTTCTGTTACTATTCGAAAGTATGCCACCACAGCATAAGCGAGATCGCTGGCATCACAAAATATATGGAGCTGAACACTTTTTACCGCTGGTGACAACAACAGTGGTGAGTAACATCTCTGGACTTGAATATTTCTCAACTCCTTCAGCAAACCTATACATTTTTCCCATTTAGTGAACTCTTTTGTTCTTATTTGTTCGTCCCAACCTGTGTTTGCTCGCCAGACCTCCTGTATGATTATTTTGAAGTGAATAACCAACAAACCAATGTAACCTTTAGGGTCTTATATGCTCATTACGAATCTTAATAGCTCGCGTTTCGTAGGTCTTTTTGTTCCATTGAATATTTCCGAATCAAATTTAAATGTATTAACTCGGTACCGGAACACATCGGCCCTAGGATCCCACCACAGACCCAAGACTTTCTGGTCGACGAATTGCTCTTCGATATTCAAATTTTTGTCTTCTCTGGATTGTGATTCACCCAATGCTTTGACTACGTTTTCCGAATTGGACATCCAACGTTTCATTTCGAAACCAGCCTGTGAATGGATCCATTTGACCCGTGTTGCAACTTCAATAGCGGCCTCCTCTGTTTCGAAACTGTCAAGGTAATCATCCACATAATGTTGATCCACTATGGCTTGTACTGCTCGTGGATATTCTTTTTCGTAGATTTTGGCATTCTTATTTTTAATGAATTGCGCCGACGATGGCGAACATGCCGCTCCAAAGGTCATCACATTCATCTGATACACGTCCGGTTTACGATTTTGATCGTTATCACGCCATAGAAATCGTTGATACGGTCGATCTTCTTTTCTAATCAATACCTGGTGGAACATTTCGGTGATATCTCCTGTCACCGCCACTTTCCCTTCACAGAACTTGAATAACACATATAATAATGGCTTTACCACATCTGGACCCTTCAACAATATATGGTTTAATGATACACGATTGACTTTGGCAGCTGCGTCCCAAACCACTCGAAATTTACCGGGCTTATTCGGATTTTCTACAGCAAACATCGGCAGATACCAACAGGTTTGATCTATCCCGTTATCCTCCACTTTTGATATATAACTTTTTTCTTTGTAATGTTGTATTTGCTGCTTAATTAATTCTCCGAACCGTAAGTCCATTACCATCTTCTTCTCAAGACATCGTAAACGAGACAAGGCCATTGTGTAATTTCCTGGCAGTTTGATTTCATTATACTTCCACAAAAGGCCTATTACATAACGTTCACCAATTTTTTGACTCGTTTTTTCCATAATTTGCACAGCACGTTCGTCCGCCTTGGAAATTGGTTCACGATTCATCTTTCCTTCTTCCAGCGAAAACTGTTTTTTGATAAGCTGATGAAGGACCTCATCCTTATTGCATTCGCATTTGCGCACCTGATATACCTCGCCTACTTGTTTTACAGCAGTACACGGTCCGCATACAACCCAGCCAAGCCGAGTTTTTGTCGCCACTGGATCATCGACGTCACCTTCTCTGACGTCAAGTGTTGTTGCCAATCGCCAATGATTGAGACCAATTAGAATTTTTGGTGATTCTCCTTTGTATCCTTTTATTGGTAAGCTTCGTAGGTGGGTATATTTCCTTTTTAATTCTTCTGGAAATATTGATTGAACTGGTAGGTTCAAGTTTTTCATCGTTCTCACATCATTCAACTGGTATTTTTTGTTACTATCTCGACTTGTGATTTCTAAATTGACCACCTTGGATCCTTCTTCTGTTTTGATGGTGTCTCCTGTCCACTTGAGACACAAATCCTCTTGTGGACCATTGACCTGCAATTCGTTTGCCAATTGCTCGTCCAGTAAAGTTACGGATGACCCATCGTCGAGGAATGCACATGTATCCACAGAATTTTGTCCATAATACAGCGTAACTGGCACCACGCGGAATAATACAGTTGACTTAACATCACTATGCACACCCAGTTGTACTTGCATCACTGTCCGAGACACATCTTGCTCAACTTTTGGTACGACCTCCTTTCGTTTATGTAACAAACGGTGATGTACCTTTTCGCAGTCGTCTTCGCCACATTTTCGTTTATTTTTACAGTCGCGTGAGAAGTGTTTCCTCAAACAACACCTACAGAGCTTTTTCTCTACGACTAAATCCCATCTCTTGGAGAGTGGCCTCTCTATGAAACGTTTACACTGTGCTAATATGTGAGATTCGTCGTCACACGCATAACACTTTCGCCGGCTATCCTTCTGAGGATATTCCTGATTTGTAATACTTTTCCCCTTTTCATAATCGACCGTTTCAGTAGTGAAAACCCGAGAGACTGTGGCTGTCTTTTGATTTTTAACCTTGGTTTCATCGTTCACGTTGCCCCGTCTGATTACATTTGGTTTTACCCCTTGAACTACCATTAGCTCACTAGCATCCTCTGCTAGGTATGTGAGAAAATTGCTTAAAGCTGATACATTGGCTTCCTCGTTATTGCGCCTCTTGTGTCTTTGCCAATCTAGCTGGATGGAACTCGGCAGACGACTCAACACCTCTATGAACAAATCCCGATTATTAGTGTGGTCTAACGATCCCGCACTATTTACATGTGACACCAAACCTCTAACAGCTGCTGCGTATCTAATTAGTGACCTCATGTCATTTAACTCTGGTGGTGGTATTTGTTTAATGCGTGCGCGAGCTGCATTTATTATTATATCGGCTCTACCGAACAACTGTTTTAGTGTTTTGATAACACCTGGCACTGCCCCTGAACATAGTAAATCGTCTTCCACCATGTCCCATGCCTCACCCTTCAGACATTCTCTCAAACGTATAAAATTTTGTTCGTTTGACAAGTGTAGCTCTCTTGTAGATGTTTGATACGCGTTATAAAATGCTGGCCAATCCTTTGGATCTCCGGAGAACACAGGTAGCTTCCGTGGAATTGATTGCCTTGCCCATATTTGATCTGCTGTTGCCCTGGCGATTTCAGCTACTTCATTCTCTTTACCTTTAACTTGCGACTGCGTCAACCAAGTATCGAAACGATTATCCTGTTCCGGTTTAATGTCGATCACCTGTTTTCTTATTGCATGTTGTCGACTTTTCGAATTTATGTCGTGCACTAACTTTACTTTGTTACTTTTACCTGAGCCACTACCACAGGAACTTTTACATGAACTGCCGCAATTGTCTAGCATTATTACGTATTTTGTTCGAATATGCTCGATTTTCGCTTGGTATTCTTCTTGGGCCTGCATCAACCTGCAATGTAACTCACTTTTGCTTGCACTCACTTCGATTATTCGCGATCCGGTTCGTCGACAATTGGTTGTCACGTTAAGACAAGGATTGCCACCGCTGAGATTATTCGGTATCATTTCACCACTCGATATGACACCATTTTTATTTGGGTATTCACCCCTTTCCTCACATGTAGCCGCATCCTTGTCTTCTTCTTCTGACGATTGTTTTATTCCGACTTGCTGCGTATTTGACCGTCGCACATTTGCTATTTGTTTCCCTTGGCACAAGGAGCAATTCCATTTAGCGTTGCTTTGTTCATTTTTGTATTCTTCACATCTTTGGTGAAACCATTTACCGCATGTGTCGCACTCTACAATTGGTTCGTCTCTATACAAACCACATGTCAAACATGTCCAATCCGCTGGAAGATCCTCGCTATTCTTTGTCATTATATTTATAACTTTTTAACGATCTTTGTATACGAATTTTGTCCACAATTTGTAGAATGCCAATCCTATCGGCGAAATAATAGTCCAAAATTTGTAGAATGTTCCGGCGGCTTTTTAGTCGGAACGCGATGTATGTTCTTCTTCAATCAAACAATTTGTTAGCGTTGATGCTGTCGTGTCGCTACAACTATATAAAAATAATATATTTATTTATTTTAAATTTACATTCAATTGTTTTTTATTACATTTTGTTTGGATGGTCGCAAAACTTTTTTATTTTATTTCACTTTGATTCTTTTATTATTTTTAGATTTTTTTTTGTTCGTCTTCATTGACGTTACGTGTCCACATTACTTACTAAAACGGAAACCGCCATCTTTTTCTTTTTTCTTTTTTTCTTCTCCCTCACTACCGTCGTCGAACCCACTACACCACTATGAACCCACCAAGCATGTTGGCATGATGGGTGCATCTTCGTCATTTCTCCCTAACAAAAGTATTGAGATAATAATTTTCGTCTTACATAGGTTAGTTCACTAATACATCTACAATACAAAATGTTTTGTAAATTCATTAGTAAAATTTTCTTGCTGCCCAACCGCAACGTGCAGGTTTTGCGAAATGTTCTGCTAAATATTTTAGTAAGAAAATAAATAAGTACCTCCCGGACATTCCTATTGGATAACAGAAGTGGTCCCCGACTCACGAGTTCAAAGCAAATCACCATCCGCTTCGATAACAATTCTCTGCGTGGGCAACCGAATAATCAGCCATTTTGGAGATACCAAATGGCCTGCGCGGAGCTGCGATTTGACGCCGTTGGGCTTTTTTCTATGAAGTTTCGTTAATGATGGATATTATGCGGATAATCGAGAGACAATTCCAGCTTTAAAACATAACATTGCTACTATTATCTGCGAGATAGGCGCCGAAATCATCGAAAAAGTTCTTAAAAACTGGACGCACAGGATGGCTTACTGTAAGGCCAGCAGAGAGAGCCACTTGAACGAAATTGTTTTTCATTCTTAAATCGGAGACTCCAACCTATACAATAAAATAAAAGTCTATACGTAGATGTATACTCATTTTATAGCGTTTTTGTAAACCAACTTTTAAATGGCCCACACTTTATGTTACTTGACTTCCGCCAACTCATTAGGAAGGTTCAGCAAAAGTAATGAGATAATAATTTTACATCGGAACAGATTTATGACAATTAGATACACACACACACACAAACACATATTCATGCGGCATTATTATGTTTATAGTATAATGAACAATGACAATAAACGTGTGTAATTACATAAGTAAATTGATTGATTCAAGATCATTTTCCACCTCCGCGCAAATATCCATTAGTCTTTTGATTTGAGGTTATAGACATAATAAACTGTAGGTACATAATGAGCTATATCTATGCATAATAGATAATGTTTCGTAATCTCAATGCATTTTGATTGATCGTAAAACAGTAGGAAATACATTAAATTGGCGGCATTAAAGGTTAAGGACCCATGCAGCATTCATAGGTTAGAGTGTGTACGACTAAACATCATAATTACAAATGAGGTGATTGCCCTCTATGGAAACCTAAATTCAAACAAAAACAATTTTTTTTTTTGCTAATTTACAACGTAACTTTTATTCATCATAAGCTTTTAATGGGCTTTCATATTTTTTTTCTTTTGTAAACAAAGTTAATTTTCTTACATCATAAGCAACCAACAAAACTATACCATTATGTACATAATTGTATTTACTATACAACTATTAATAATTTATTTTAACCCTTTCACTGGTATAGTGATTATATAATTAAGTCACATGATATTCGACGAGGGATCGGATTTGGTGGCAATTATTGACGGTGTGACGAGATAGAAATTTCCAGAACTAAAAATTATTTCTACAAACTACACATAACATTTTTGTAGTAAACCCGGTTATGTATGTGTGTTTCGTGTTTACATTTCATGCAAATGATGAAATCAAATTTTCTGCATTTGTTCAAAATGCAATTATTAATTTTATTTTATATTTACTCTGATCAATCAAGCCATCTCATTCGCCAGCTCTACATATCGAAAAGAGATAACAAGATTAATTATCTAATAAATCGAAACAATTTTTTTTCTTTTTGTTGTTTCATAATAATTAAAATATGTAGTTGTTTGGTTGTGTATATAGTATGATTATGCAAACTTTTTTTTTATGAATAACAAACGAATACAACTACATAGACTTTAAATATACGAAGAAAAAAAAATGTATTTATAACATGCAAAAGGCCATTGGCCGGAATTATTTGACCTACTAAAACAGGCTTCGTCGATACACTGTCATTGTCGATGCCGTTCTCTTCGTTTTTTTTTTTTTTTGCTTTTTCTTTCTTTTTAGTTTATACGTACATTTTTACTTACTGCGATACAACAATAATTTATTTAGCTGTGTTGTTGGATTTTTCGTAATCGGCAATAAAATTAAAATTACAAATATACAAACGTATTGAAGTAATAGTATTTAAGTACATAGTTGTAGAAGTAGTCGTAATTGTAGTAATTTAATAATGTTTTATTTGGTATTTATGTATTTGGTTTATGCTTTTTTATTTAATAAATTGTGGTGTGTGTTGTTCTTGTTGTTGGTAATATATCTATATAATTAAGATTATTAATTATTGTAATACAATTAGGGTTGCCAGATGTTTGAGCTTTAATGCGTTTAGGTAAAATGCGGCGATTGTTTTTTTCTTAACTAAATGACTTCTACAGTTTTTATCGATAAATGGTCGAAACCTTTTGTTCTTCGATTTTGCTTTTCTTTAACCAACAGTAATGGATTAAAGACGTTTAAGAAATATGTACGTCAACGACTCGTGTTATTATTTAGCGTCTACATACCAGATGGGCGACCAAAAATATATACATATATGTATATGTATATAGGAAACGTTTAGCAAATATTTCACGAGCATTGAAATGTGATTTTTATCAAGCGGCTGATCTATAAATGCATTAGATGCGTAAAGAAATTCTGATTTTTAAATACAAATTAAACACTCAAATCAAAATTGTTTTTTGCTTGTTTTCCCCATCAACTCTATGAGCGACCGTAACCAATCGCAGTGGCGTAACTAGGTACCCGCAGCACCTGCAGCCGCGGGAGGCACATGGTTATTGGGGCCCACGTTATTTATCAGGCGTTCGAATATTAGATTAAGCTTAAATTAGACCACATTTTCAAATTACCAAAACGGTGGTCTTATTTTTAGGAAATCAACAAATTGTTTCTGTCACTGTTGGGTGTTTTCTTAAGACAGGCCTAATAATTTCTTCACGATTTCTTAGTTGCAGACAGGTATTTAGATTTAGAAGAAAATTCATTAAACTCGTTTGAAATTAACGCTTTCGACATCAAATGATAACGCTTAGTTTAATAAGTTTTAGGCTAACTAAATTAAGTTTTGATTAGAAAATGTTGAATATGATTTGAAAAAGGATGAATCTAATTTGCAAAAGAGAGCTAATTGCGGCTAAACAGTTAGCGAAGAATCATCGTGATATTCATAAAAATTCAAGAAGAAATAAATTGATGAAAGGGAAAATATTTAACCACTACTGAAAACAATTTCACTCATTTGAAGCGGTTTTGCCTTAGAGAGGGAATCAATGGATATTTGAGCCAAACTAGTTAGTCTCTATAATGAATTAGCGTTCGTTCGGCTTTTAAATTTTATATAAATGACTTGTGTGAAATATGTATTTATTGGAAATTAAAGTACATTGTTTCCGGTTAATAATGAAAAAGAATGTCGTTCAAGTAACCTCCTCAAATGATGGTTCAATTTGTGATATTTGCTCAATGATGTTGTCTTTGAGGTGTTGAACTGTTTCAGGATTATCTGCATAAACTTTACTCTTCAAGAAACCCCATGAGAAGAAGTCCAATGGCGTTAAATCGCATAATCTTGTTGGCTAATTCACGTCGGTTATTTGAGAAATTATTCGATTATTAAACTTCTCTGTCAAAATATCGATTGATTCCGTTGCTGTGTGGCAATATCTTCCAATTGACTCCACAAAAAGTTTCTAATCATCATCTCTCGATAACGAGCTCCATTCACAGTAATTGCGTTGCCATTTTGATTTTCAACAGCTGCAATATTTTCACTTGAACGACCACTATGATAATAAATTCTGCTTTTTGATCTTGAACTGAACCAGTTTATTCAAATTTATCAATGATAAGTTTAATAGCACGGTTTGTTGGAACATTTTCTCTACCGTATTTTGAACGAAATTTTCTTCCAACTTCTGAATAATTTTCACCATATTTAAAATAAGTTTTAATGAAAACACGTTGCTCACTCATGTAGCAATCCATTTTAACTAACCGGAATATTTGTACGTGCTATCTTTCAAATAACATATGGAGTACAAAAAATATAAATGGCGGAATATTTAACAAGATACCTCAACACGCTTTAGTATCTCATTTACCGACTCTTTTTGATTAGCGGTAAACGGGAATTAGAAATTGAAGTAACTGTAAACAGGATGGTATTTTTTTTGTGTTTGTTCTCGTTGAGATTTTCCTGATTTTGAAAATTCTCGTCGCTTCCCGATTTTATATCCCCTTTTCTCGGATTTCATCTTTTGATCACTTTTTAAAATTTCTTGAGATTTTTTGGAGTTTAGCATGTAGATGAGATACATAATGTTCGAGGCTTAATTGGTGATTTGGTGTTTCGAAACAGTCAAGTTATTCGAGATTTTCAAGATAATTCAAATATATATATAAGATTGTCGATGTTGCTCGAGAATGTTAGAGCCTATATTCGAAGAAAATGATTTTCCACTACTAATACGTTTTGTTGAGCTAACCCTTATCTTGGTTAGTAGCACTTTGCTTAATAGGATTGGTAACATTAAGTTACTTGACAAATAATTCAGTAATTTCAATAATTTTTGGAATTTTTCGAAATGTTGTTGGGTTTACTAACAGGCTTACCGAAAGTAGTCATTCATATCCAGACTTTTCCGTATTATTGAAATTGTTCGAGATCAACCGATATTCATACTCTATATTCTAGATTTGTTAAGTTTCTCGACAATTTTAGGATTATTCGAGGTTTTCGAATTTATTCAAATTTTGTATGGTAATGTTCTGCGCATACATACATATAACTCGTGATAATTAGTACATTTCTCAAGATAATACCAAAATTTCGATATTTTCTCGATTTCCCAGAGTATACGAAATTATTCAAGAATTTTCAGGTTATTTACATTTCAAAAGGCAATGATTATCGCGTATAGGATCTCTTTTGGTTTTACATAATTACGGATAATTCGACGTTTAGGAACTTTCTAGAAAATTCGAGATACTTTGAAAATTCGATATTTTTGAGATTATTTCGAAATTATTGATATTATTTGTTTCGTGTCTGGTTTGAGTATCCATCGTTTTAACATTTTGATTAATTTTAATTACTGGTAAAATCTTTAGGCACATGGAAAATCGCAAAATTTATCGATAAATGGTAAAGGTTTTACCGGTAAAGAAACTATCTTCTACTATATTAGTTGAGATTTTTTTCGGACACTAAAAGTCTGCAGGGTCTAAATATGAACTTGTCAACTTTAAAATTTGCGCAATTTCTTAAACCCTCCTCTCAAAACCAGATAGTTTTAAATAATGCGAGACTGGAGGTTAGATAATACAAAGAAATAAGTTTTAGCTAAACAAGAACCAAATTTTATGTGAAATAACAGCTTTACTTGTTCACCGGTAAAAGAAGCATTTTTAGGGGCCCAAGACAAATTTTGCGGGGGGCTCAAAATTTGTAGTTACGCCACTGACCAATCGTCAATCAGCTTCTCAACTCTTTTAGGCTTTTCGTTCGCTTGTTCATCTCACTACAACAAGCAAAAACTTTTACTCGCTGTTTAAATTGCGAAAAAAGCAATTTGAATTGTGCATGCAAGCGAGATTATTATTTGAGAGGGAATGATGTAGATGCTCCACATAAGCAACTCGACTGAACCATTTTCCTAAAAAATTGTTTCTTATATAGAGGTTGTTATATAGAAAATAAACGATTTGAAATTTCATTTATTTTAATTTTATTATAAAATTAAGTAAGCAGTCAGTAGAAGTATTTAATTGAATTTAAAGGAGATGGCGCGCTGTTTGATAAGGAAAATATAAATTCGAAAATTAATTGTATTTTCGTTAAAAATATATTTGTTTCATATATTTTGTAGCTACTTATCTTGTGTGGAAAACATATTTAGTTAATATATTTTATTTGTAGTAGTGATATGAATGAACGAGATAAATAGTGTCATTCACTGAACCGCTACAAGGTAATATAACATGACTGATAGAAACAAATGACCAATGCAATACATACATATAGCTCATTTGTATCATTTCATTTGACGACAAAGGCACAATCAACCCCGATTTTTAATAATTTAATTGTTTACACAAAATGGATAGCTCAAAAACCAATTTGTTTAGTTGGAAAAAGCTGAAAAAAAGGATCGAAGGCGATTTCGAAAAAAAGCTACCGAAAAGCTACTTATATGCACCAAAGAGATTGAAAATAATTTTACTCGACGTACAAGTAAGCAGCAACCTAATTTGGCAAATGTAGTCTGGCCAATAGTCGAGCCAACATAAGCGGAATTAAACGATTTATTCATTCAACAATCCATGTCGTTAAATAATAATCCAGAGCCAGACCATAATGTTATTCATACCGATTTCGAGGGAATTTCACATTTTTTTAATATCAGTGAAAATACTAGTATAATAATAATAGACAGTGAAAGTACAAACAGTGATCTAATTGATGTAAATGATTATGATTGCTATTTTAGCCCAAATGAAACTATAACCGACGACGAAAAAGATAATAGTGATGCCGAAATTAATGACGAGTTTACCAATTTCGTTGGCAGAAATGAAAATAATATACCACTAAACGAATTTCTGAAATCATGGACACACCAATATAATATTAATCAAGCTGTTCTTAAACCTTTAATAAGATATCTAAATAAAAATTTCGAAGCTAAACTTCAAAATGACCCAAGAACTGTAATGCAAACTCCACGCAACACAGCTCAGACTTTCATCATTACCCACAAATAATATCAATTTTACTGGTAATCCTTTAGCATCCAAGTGACGCGACACTTGAGGGATGAAAATTTCGTTGTCCCACTCATTGAAAAGCGCAGAATTTTGAAAAGCATTTTTAGATCACTTGTAATACAATGGTATTTCAACATCTTTAAAACATCGAGGTATCTGAAAAACAACGGCTACCTCCATGATGGAGCAAGAAATTTACGGGTCCCTAAATTTTACGGACCCCAGGCACGTGCCTAGTGTGTCTAGGCATTAATCCGCCCCTAATTATAAAATCTGCTTAAAATCTCTGTACCGCGTAAAAATGTTATTTTTTATTTGTTTATGCCGGATAGATTTTTGATGTGCAAACATCTTTAGAAGCAGGAGTAACTAAGAAATTGTATAGAGATCGTGTTACGGAAACATCTGTGCCGAACAAATAACATTTCATGTATGTGTGAATATCGACAAAAAATAAAACCTAAAATCAACCAAAACCAAATCAACACACGTACAATACACAAAATCATCCGGCATTTCAAAATCATCGCGAGCCGAAAACGAAAAACATTAAAAATGCCGCCTACTTTATTTTATTTTGTTGTGAAAATATCTACTAAATACGGCCGCAGCAGCAAGTATTTTCAATACTTTTAAAAGCGAAAATCACATACGAGCAAAAGGAGCACAAATTATGCTTGTATGGAAAATGAAATGGAAATATGTTTGAAACAAAGAGAAAGTATACGCATACTTTAAATGTTAAATATTATAATCTTAGCGAGCCCGAGCTGTGAAAATGGCACATTTACATTGATTAAAATTGATAGTTTGGTTATGACGTTCTAATAGGACCGCTCTATTTAATTTATTTCAAACTGATCAGTGACAAAGCGATGCCATTTTGGTTTGTTCAGCGAGTTTGCCGTGACCATTCACTACAGTCTAAATATATTGAACAAGATTGACATGTATGAGTAATGGTATATTTTAAAGCGTATGCATGACAGGTGTCGGTAATTAACTTAACAGAACTATACTTTGCTCATGCTCAATTAGTGGCATTAAGGTTCGTCCTCCAAACCCAAAATAGAATAACTAATTGGTTTTTTGAACCAAAAATGTAACGTAATTCAAATACTGAGTGAACAACAGCCGTCTTTCTGCATAGGAAGTGAAATGTAAAAAGGAAAAAAAAAGGAAATGTCGTGTGAAGGATCGTTTTTACAAATCTATGACACCGGCGTATATTATACAAAACCCATTGAAACCCATATAAATTTACATATTTTCCAAAAGGTACCTAGCTATATATCATATCATCAGAGCAACTATCACGAAGAGAAATAATAAAATTTCAGCGTTCAGGCTTGAACAATTTTTCAGAGCTATTCGTCCTAAGGGTGTTCTGCACGAACATACTTCAAGATATCTTTCCTATTCCTTTCGAAGTAGGTCAAAATGACAATAACAATGTGCAAGATGACCGGGAGCGGCTGGTCTATGAATGTGCTGCCAAAAACACTAATTAACCCAACAATCAACCAATTTTTTTTAATTTTTAAAATAAATATATTTTCAACAATACTCGCAGGTTTCCAACTAATACACTTGTAAATGATTTAAAAAGTTCAATAAATACTCAATCAAGGTTTCCACTTTTGTATTTTACCAAAACCAGTCCTTCTTGAGGACGTGATATTACGTTTGGAAGTTGTAATGGAGAAATTGGGAGCGTAGGAAAAAACTGTGGGAAGTTCAATCTCTAAAAAATTCATAAAACAGTCATCTTTAGACAACCCTCCCGGAATAATTATGCGACAAACAGCATCAGGGTTGGGTGTATAAACTTCCATTACAAAATCTTGCAACACAAAATCTTGCAACACAAAATCTTGGATACAAAATCTAGCATTACAATATCTTGCATTACAAAATCTTGAAATTATAAAATCTTGCATTACAAAATCTTGCATTACAAAATCTTGCATAACAATTTCCCGTACATTTATAGAATCGCGCACGCGATTCTTTAAAAGTACGGGAAATTGTTATGCAAGATAACAAACCAGTGGTGATTCAATTCTGTTGTATCGGCAATACAAGAATATTAAAATTGGAATCAAAGTTAACTGATTCCCTTATAGAGACGTTATGTGTAAAATAATTTTAGTTTCTCTTGTTTCCAAAATTTTCGCTTATATTACTCAAGTATGTACTATTGATATTTATTGTTATTATTTTTCATTACATTTAAACTGCATTATTTTCTAGAAATGAATATTTCCACAGTAATATCCAATAAAGGCAAGGAAAAATTATTTATCGACGGGTTTAGTTACCAACTAGGACGAAAAACCAAAAAAACATTTATTGTAATGTACGGGTTGTAACCTGTTTCGTAAATAATAAACACGAAGTGATTAAAACTCCATCTGCACATTCCCATACACCTATCACCAATGAAAAAATCATAGCGAATACAAACCAAAACTTAAAATCTATAGCCAAAAATAGCGACCTACCACCCTCATGTATAATTACAGAGGCAATTGTTGCTACAGCTAGCGATTTACGTGTATATTTGCCTAGCAAAAAATCACAAAAAAATAAAATTCATCTTGTGCGTAAGACGAATGAGCCCACCAGTTTGGAAGAAATTTATATTCCTGAACAGCTCCGATATCTCGAAGGAGAGTTATTTGTGTTGAGCGAGGATATGTGCAAGGGAGAAAAAGTTATTATGCTAGGTACAAAATCCTCTTTAACGCTTCTTTCAGAATGCAGTTGTAAGATTATGGATGGAACTTTCTATGTAGTTCCTTCCATAATGCGACAACTGTTTTCTATACATGGAAACGTTGAAAGACAAATTGTTCCACTGATTTTCTGCTTAATGAGCAAAAAATCCAAAAATTGTTATGAATTATTTTTCCAATTAAGGAAAACTTGCCTTGAAAATGATTTAAATCTTAATCCACAAAAAATTTTGTTGTATTTTGAAAAAACAATTGTTTCGTCAGCTAAGGTTTTCTTCCCTCAGGCCTCATTCCACGGCTGCTTACTTCATTCTGACCAAATAATTTGGCGTAAGGTTCAAAAAATCAAATTAACAGCCAAATGTGGAAATTCGGAGGTTTTTTATATTGGCGATTTAAATGAGGGCCCTAAATATACACCTAAATTTTGGACTGTTGGGGATGCGGATACAGGCACAGAATGTTTTCCACGAACCCAGAATAGTGTTGAAGCGTGGCACCGTCGTCTAAAAGTTGTTGTGGGAAAACGCCATTCTGGGTTATACAAGCTTATCAGATGAACTAATTGTAGCCAAAAATCACGTTGAAAAAATGAAAATGGTGAACAGCTACCTAAAAAAACACACAATCACAAAAAATAAAAGAATAAAAAAAAATCATACAAAAACGAGAGAGACTTTGAAAAATTGAATATTTAAAGAGAATTGCCCAAAACATAATTCTGAATTAAATTGTTTATTTAATTATTTTAAAATATTTAATTTAATTTTTTTTATAAAATTATTATTGTTTGAATTTCAAAAAGGAATTAATATATTTTAATTACACCCACTAAAATGAGAAATAATTGCTATATTTTGTAATGGAAGATTTTGTAATTACAATATTTAGTAATGCAAGATTTTGTAATTGCAAACTTTGGTAATGCAAGATTTTGAAGTTGCAAGATTTATTTAAAAAAGCAAGATTTTGTTACTGCAAGATTTTGTAATGCAATATTTTGTACCGATCCCACAGCATCATTCAAGGTTTATGGCAAAAGGAAGTGTTCAAGGGAGATTAAATAATAATCATGGACCAATTGGACTACGACAGGGAGAACAATCTATGATTGACAATGGCCCATACACGAAAATGAAGGAAAACTCGCTTAATAACCTTGTCAAAAAAGAATGAAGAGCCAGAAGTGAGATTGCTTCAGAATTTGGATTTGGGTTGCAGTGGAGGTTAATGGTTGGAAAAAGAGGCCTATTGTCTCAGACATCAATAATCCAATAGAAAAAAATATCCATGTGGCTGGTGGAAGAGTGTACTAAGTTTGGCCCGCTTCCTGGTCGTGTTATAACTAATACTATGGAGTTAACAGATTTTATACAAAGCGGGATACTTGGGGCAAATGAAATCATATCATTTAATGTAAGGGCGTTATTTGATAAAGCGATGGTATACATGGAAGAATGGCTGAAAAATAAAAATGTGGAGGTTCAACATGATTCATATTGTTCGCTAACGAGAACGTGCTTGAGTTGACATTGACTTTCGATACATCCATGGGAAATTCGTTGCCGCAAGTTCATGGGTCTCCTGAAGATAAACAGCAATTTTGCAATAATTTGGGTCAATTCAAACTTATTTCGAAGATCTCGCTCGATAAATACTGTTGAAAAATTGTCATCTACATATAAAATTTCGTATTAAAATCTATACTATCAAATAATAATATCTATTAGTGTCAATTTGACCCTAATAAATATTATTGTTTGATAGCAACAAGCAGATTTAAGGGTATATTGAAATTGAGAATTTTCGAGGTTTTTTAAGTTTACTCGAGCTTTGTTTGACACTATCAAACAAAACTCGAGTAAACTTAAAAATTCTCGAAAATTCTCAATCTCAATATACCCTTAAATTTGTAACATAGTGCAGTGTAGAATACTTACTAGAATAATCTTGAATGATTTAAATAACTAGATAAACGAATAATTTTGAAAATATTGAATAATGTTGATAATTTCGGAAGTGAAAAAATCTGAAATTATCGAATTTCGAACATCTCACCAGACTCAATGCAATGCTCGAAAAATCTATAAAACCTCAAACAGTATTTGTTACAAAACAATAAAGCCAAATAATTGTCCAATGAGTTTTAAAATCTTTAAAAAATCTCATAAAATATCGAAAATTTTTGTAAGGTGACGCTATGTTGCATAATAAGTGCACGATTAATAAGTACATTTTATGACAATGCCTAGGGGCCAATTATGTAAGCTTTAAATTACAAATTGCTGTCATAATCGCATTTTCTCGCAATTGCGACATGTGAATCACAAGCTTCGAAATACGAGAGGTATTTGCAGGTGAAATTGGAATGGAGATTATTTCCACAAAATTTAATAAACTAGGTAAGGTCAATATTTCAGCTGATGAGGAGTTTAAGCAACATCAAAAAGTAATCAAAAAACAGGCGAAATGCGTAACAATGCTGTCAGCATTTTTATACAACCAACAAATCTGCCCACAAGCAGAAAAAACATTTGACGATTAACTGCATGTATACTGTAGTTTGTGCAGTTGTTAATAAATGACAGAAAGTCATCTTCCAATTTTAATTTATCACCAATTGTTTATCAAATTGGATAATAATAAACAAATGAATATTTGCAGTTATCGCATCCTATTCAATGTGACTGCATAAAATGCGCAGGCTGAATTTATTTTCTGAATTTTAGTCCGTCAAAATGCGCTGTTTCGGCTGCAATTCTTAATTTTTTAACCAACTCACTGAAACCAAGAGTTGACCGCAGTCATATTATCGGTAAAAATCTATTAACATCGGGCCAATTAACTGAAAAGTTTAGATTAATCAATAATCGGTAAAATTATGAAATTTATTGATTGAAACTGAAAAATTCTTCAACATGATTCAAATGAGACATTTAATTTTATGAGACCGTGCTGTACATAACAGTCTCTGTAAATTAGATTAAATAACTTCCAACCAAAAACATCGAATAATTTGCATTTGGGTAGATGAAATGTTGAAGGTGAACTCTATAAACATACTTGAGAGGTCATGGAAAATTACAAGCCTTTATATTAGAAAATATATTTTTAAAAAGTAATGACAATAAACTAGATTTAAGATTAGATTATTTGAATTATCACTTATAAAGTCATTCTTAAATTAACCAACCGAAAAAAGTTATTTTAGATAATATTTTAGAATTAAACCTATAAATACAAATTTAATACAAGAAAACGACCAAATAAATTCCGAAAAGCATCAAATTTATCGATTGGAAAAAGAAACCATTTATCAAAATATTTTTATTTTAATGTAATAACCACGTGGCATGAGCTGTCAAACATAGCCGTACTTACAATAAATTACATAATTGTTTTTGTTTCATATATAGCCCCAAATATTTTAACTATAGCTGTTGTTTATAAAACTTAGATATAGATCAATAAAAGTGTCAAGCAGGCTCTGCAATAGACCCACAGGCAGAGAAAACGAGCCACCCGTAAAAAAATTATTTGGGAAACTTGAAACAAAAACCAAATTCAAGCTTATTCAAAACAATCTTAGAAAATACTAGTAAATAAGTATTACCATAGCATACTTTGTCTAATCAGGTGGCTCAGTGTTTTTTACTTATATCACAACATGGCTTACAACTAAATTTTCAAATGTGAGTACTACTTGAACCGCACTAGGTGGAAACTTGAAACAAAAACCAATTAAAAATTCACTGTGGTCTGGTGAATATTATCGTGTTGTATCAAATTGACTGTTACGGTGCTCTTGCTAGATATGTATAACGGTTTAGTCGCGTGTTTGCAGATGTCGGAGAGGCTTGAAATTGAAAGTGATATTGTTGTAACTTTGAATCTTAATCGTTTTCATCACTCCTATAAATATTCATCACGATGAGCTGAAAACCAAATTATTGTTTACAGATATAGATGCAAGAAAACCCTAAACTTTTTCATTTACCACACCTATGAATGTTCAAAGCCATAAGCAATACGTCATGTCGCGACTACCTATACAAAAATATAGATATCGCACGGTATTGCAGAAGGTGCCATTGGACACATTTTGATCTGAAATAATTTCAGAAAAGTCTAACATTATTGACCACACATATAAATATTCACAACGGTGTGGTGAAAATCATTGTATTTTCTCATATATCTGGTTATACAGTATACCGTTGCTAAGGTCTTGAAGAATGTAACAATTTTACTTCAGGCAACAAGGTTGTCAAAATCTTCGTTGTGGTGCTGAGAGGCGAAATGTAAGTTTGTTACTTGGAGTTGTTGCAGAAAGATTCAAATATTACTCACCACCCATATACAAATTCACCATGGTAAGGGGAAATCATTTTTTGTTTTCAAGAGAATATCGGTGCAGGGGGAAAAAAAGGAAGAATGAAAAACTTTTCATTCATTTTGTATAAGTTGAGGTCTTGTCCCTCCATACAAAATGTATGAAATAAACATTTTTCTTTGGATTTTTGATACCTTAAATAAAGCTTGTTTTGAACATGGAGGCTTTACCTCAATCAGGCTTTTAAATGCTCCATTAACCCAATTTAGCACGCCTATAAATAATCTACACAGTGAGATGTGGTGGAAAAGGTTTCGTTCTAGAGAAGCTAGGAGAAATGAAATATTATTCACCACTCAAATAAAAATTCACTATGATGTGGTGAATATTACATATCGTGTTGTATTAAATTCACCATTACGGCGCTCCTGATAGGCATAACGGTTTAGCCACTTGCAGATGTCGGATAAACTTGAAATTGAAATGTGATATTGTTGTAAACGCTGAGGTGAAAACCAAAATGTTGTATAAGATATAAAATTTGATCTTTACAGATACCATAGTATCACTAGTAAGTATCACTAGAAGAAGGTGTTGTAGGAAAGGACTTAATTTACAGATGCAAGAAAATCCTAAACTTTTTCATTTACCATACATATGAATGGTCAAAGTCACAAGCAATACGTCAGCCACAAGCAATAATTTCCGAAAAGTCTAACATTATTGACCACCCATATAAATATTCACAACGAGGTGGTAAAAATCATTGTATTTTCTCTTAAATCTTGTTATACAGTATATCTAGGGTTTGCAAACCGGTTTGAACGAGTTTTAAAACACCGGTTTTTTTAATAAAGTTCAAAAACCAAAAACCCGGTTTTTCTGGAGAAATAACCGAGTAATTTTTGATTGTTGTTATGAGTGCGCCAAATCTGAAAATTATGTGATGAAACTGACTTTAAATTTTGCTACAAAAATTGAAAATGAACTAAAGGAAAAAATAAAATCAAAACAATTCTATAAATTATCATCTTTTGATGAGTGGACACGCTGCGAGAAGAGCCAGAAGACACCTGAATTTTTTATAAATTGGACTTGAAATTTATAAATTTGGGCTTAATCCGCATACAAGGAAGTTGTGATTTATATAAAACGAGAGAACCAATTGATCAACAACTTGACAAAATTGGAATGGTTTTGAAAAATCATATTGTATTCACAACGTGTGACGGAACTTCAGTAAATGTTAAATTTGGCAATGAATCGAAAGTTAAAATTGTCCTATGTATGAACCACGAGTTAGTCTTGGCGTTACAGACATTTTATATAGAAAATCATCCCGATTAGTGGATTCAACAATAGAAACTAATGAAGTCGATGAATCTGATTGTGATATTCTATATGATGATGAATGCGGAAATGAAGGATATTATGAAGTTGAATATTCTGACGTTTCATTTTATTCCATCCATTAATTCAGTTCGCAATATTGTACAATTTTTCAAGCGTTCCGCTGCACACAATTTTACAATACATGTTAAGCAAAAGTTCAATATCGAAATTGGACTAATTTTAGACTCTAAAACTCATTGGAATACGTTAGTACTTATGATCTAACAATTTTTAAAGCTCATTGCATAAAAAAAGCACTGGATGATTTACAAAAATTAAATATGTTCTAAGATATTTCTTAAATAATGCTTAAAGATATTTGTGATGCTTTGTCATCCGTAAAAGTAGCAGTGGAAACTTGGAGATGAAAATACGCTACAATAATAACGGCCGAAATCATAGTCACGTTTATGTTGAATAAAATTTACCAGATAAATACGGAAGTCAGCTAAAGTTTATTCAATTCATTGAAAAAGAGGGTATTGGAACGTAGAAATATTAATTTAATATCTTTGGCGAAGTATTTAAAAGATTCAAAAACAAAATCACGCACTCAATCGGGAGTTTTTCTGCCATATTCGTCAAAAACAAAAATACTTAATTTTGGCAAGCGATTATTGGAAATATTGTTTCAAATAGAATCAGAAAGTTTGCTGGATAGTAAGGCTAGTAAGAATGATGAACTTAACTTGGCTTTTAAAAAAGTGTCTGTACAAAACACAAGAAGTCGTTTTAGAAAAGATTTAATTTTTTCAAAGCAACTGGGAAAAGAACAAACAACTTTTAATTGCTTTTCAATGCCTTAATTACAGTTAAACCAACTACAACCGACTCAGAAGTAGTGGTAATTTTTTATAACACCGGCTCCCGGGAATTATGATTAAAATCCCGGGATTTAGCGAAAACCTTTTTTTGCATAATATTAAGATTTTTAAAGAATTGAAAACCATCGCTGGATATTTGTTAATGAATATCTTAGAAATTCCCTAGCAATACTTGTCAAAATGAACTTCTAATAAATAATTGCTCCAAATTTTTTAAATCTTGGAAAAATCAGTTAAAGCTTTGAGAAAAAGGAGCGCTGTACTACTTATTTTAGAGGGAATTATTTAATTTCTCTTAGATTTACTTTATGGAATATTTGATCTTGGGCAATTTTAAACCTTGGAAACAGCTGCAAGGAGATCGTCGAATTTTCGAAACAGCTATGGCAGCTTTGTAGTTTTTCGACAGAAATCTGTAGTAGAACGTTTCAAATTTGAATAGGGGTAAGGATTGTGTAAGACGAAAGTGGTTTAGAAGAATAAATCATATGGGTTTCAGATAGAAGCATTGATTGAATTTGTACTTGATTTGATTAGTAGCATTTCCAAAGTCCTTTTCTTTTAAATTTTGTTTGTTTATCGGGGGTTTTCATGTAGTCTGGGCTAGTTTGGGCTAGTATTAATATTTGAATTAGTTTTTATTGAGTTCACTTTTGCACTGAGAAAGGATTTTTTCTAAAAATTGCTTTGTATGACCTGTACAAGGGGCATTGCAGTTGGAATGGGCTTATTAAACAACATTTGACTATTTGTTTAAAGGTATGTTATGTAAAACTTTTTGGAAAACAAATAGAGTATGAAAATTCTCGATAAATAAAATAATTATGGAGGGGATCAATTTTGGCTACAGACTGGATCGGGTACAGGTTCAATCAGTGTTGTTGAAGATTGTGCTTGGGCTTTCAATTCATATGATTTTTTCATCCAAATGGTTTTTGTCTCAAATATCGAATTTTTGTCCAAATTTACAAACTTTTTACGTGAGGTTTGGTGTGGAAAGTCGGTTATAGTAAATTTTTGTGATTGATTTACTTTTTGATTTGTGTATGAAGAAAGCAATTTTTGACGGATTCTCTTTGCTTTTTTTGGAAGATGAACCCGAGTAGAGTTCGAAAGCTGAGGCTTTGGTTGGAGCAATTTAGGGATGAATAAACCCTTGAACCAATAAAAATTGTTTCATTAATAAATATTTCAATAACCGTGAAGACAGGGTTAAATTAAATCGAACATTTTTCCATTCTATAAATTGTCTCGGCAAAGGCAAATCAATCAATATCAACATCAAAGGAGATAGAAATATATAGTCACTGTAACATTATCACACGATTCAATCAACTTCAACTGAACCCGAAAGTGTTTTGCCTGTTTTTGGCAATCGTCACGAAAAAATAATGTTGCCATCTGACCATTCGATGTCGACATTTTGTGTCTCTTAAAAGGCGTACTGTAAAAGCCAATACAATTACATTTATAAATTTTACCTAAAGAGACCGGGAAAACCGGGAAATCCCGGGATTGTGCAAAACTTGTTCTTGATTCCCGGGATTGGAAATCATCCGGAAACAGGACCCACTACTCAGAAGGAACTTTTTCTGTATCAGGAAATTTTTGCAATTAAATTAGAGGCCGTCTTATTCATTTTTGTAATAAAAAACTGAATTTGTATATCTGAATTGGAATTGAAAATAAAAACTATGAAAAAAACTTTATTTAATGGCCTTTTTTTAGCGAACTAACACTATAAGTGCGGTTTTATTATAGAATCCATTTTTTTCTTTACAAACCCGGTTTTAACCGGTTAACCGAATTTAAGATTGGAATAAACCGTAAAACCGGTTTTAAAAAAAATACGGTTTTTTGCAAACCCTAAGTATATCATTGCTAAGGTCTTGAATAATGGAACAATTTTACTTCTGGTAACTACTGATAGAAATAAAGAGTCACTTGCAGATGTCAGATAAACTTGAAATTGAAATGTGATATTGTGATAAACGCTTTAATCAAGAGATGCGAAAAATTTTAAACTTTTTTACAACTCATATAAACATTCACCATGATGAGGTGAAAACCAAACTGTTGTATAAGATATACAAGTTTGATCTTTACAGATATTATAGCAACATGAAGGAGGTGTAAACTTCTACTTAAACATTCTCATTGACAATATCTGTAAATGTTCACGAACGCATGGTGAAAAGCAAGTTATCAAAATATCATTGAAAATGTCTTGAAGCAACAACCGAAGAACTGTTGCAGTTTTAGTACTGCAACTTTAGCTATCAAATTCACTATCGTTTTCATCCTAAGAATCCAAGGTTTTTCATCTTTCCTATAAAAATTCGCCATATTGATGGGAAAAACAAATTTTTCAGCCGAATTTAACCGTATTGCAAGTCGTTCTAAATCTCTTGCAGAATGTATAATAATTTAGTTCTGTTACTTTAGGTATCTAATTCACCATTATAGTGCTGGTGGCTAAAACTGATTTGATCATTTTTGAAAGTATTGTATTGTTGGAGAAGTCTTGATTTCGGGACGCAAGAAAATTCATTTTTTTTCCACTATAATAAAATTTCACCATGTTCATGTGAAAATCATTTGTTTCCAGTCAAGCGTACCCAACCGGGATGGTGTTATGAAGGTCTTGAATAATGCAACAATTGTAGTTCTGACACTATAGTTATGAAATTCACCATTTATAACGCTATTGGTAGTTATATACCTGACTTGCAGATGTCGAACAGACTTGGGAGTGGTATACTGTTGTAAACGTTTTGATCGAGAGAAACAAAAAGTCCTAAATCCTTCAAAACTCCTACAAGTATTCACCACGGTGAAATGAAAAATGATGAAGAATGTTTAGCTCACTTTAGTTATCAGTTTCGCCACTAAAGCGCAGATACACCGGTTTGTTGTTTTTCAGTCGAATACACCGTATAGTAAAGTTCTTCAAGAATTCACAATTTTACTTCTGGCACTTAAGCTGTGGCAATTTTAATGTTTGCTCCAATTTCGTAGATATTTATAATGAGTGCCGCTAGTTGATTTGAGAACCTCAACTTAATCAAGATTTTACTCCCCACGACTACAAAAATTAACGTAAGTATCTTACTTCATCGAGTCTTATCCAAAGTTAAGGCTAATTATAATGACTGCACGTTTCGGCGCTAAACTTAATATACATAGTATACCTTACATTCACTTTCATTTTCATTCCAAGCAAAAATTCCCACACCAAATGAAAAGTTTCAATTATCCCATAATCCTGAAGATTAAATCGCAGTGCACGTCCATATATTAAAAACCAAATTTCACTCACAATTTTCCCATGTCGAATATTTCAAACATAAATAGTATAAATTTCCAAATAATTGTCATATTCAGAGATCATTAGTGTGGAAAATAAGCGCTTGAATTATTTTTTTTTTCCAGCGCAAAAATTGAACAAACGCGAGACAAAGAAATATTCTAAAAATCCAATAAAACTTTCACCGCCGCATATCAAATACATTTATAAAAAAAAAAATCAACAAACTATGTACGAATTAACATGACATTAGAAACAGTCACACAATAAATAATTGTGGATTTTTCAAAAATGTTTTAAATGATGTTGTAATAGGTGGTATGTAAATACATAATTTAGTGTGCCTACACAAAGAGTAACAGCCTATATGTATACACAGTAGTACGTATAAGGTACGGGTAAACCTTGTATATTGCTTGAAAAATCAAAGATACCATATTTCGTTCTTCAATTTGACAAGGCCTCAAAAACTCTATAATAGATTGTGTGTTCCATCTCAAATTTTCTAAAAATATTTAACAGCAAATGTTCCGATTTTAGCTGCTTGGTAAGCCACTCTCTTAATAGTCAGACAGCCAACCAGCACTAGTATCGTTACCGGTGTAACTAGTATAGTCAAACAATATTTTCAGATTGGCTGGGGTAAACAAATATCAATACCAACCTTCGATCCACCCATACCAAGCAGTAATAAGGGTGATTGTTACAATTATAAGCTAAACGATCCATCTCGGCTTCTGAAACTCTTTCCTATCAAGTCTCAATAACTACCATTCAATGAAGTGAACTATTAAAATACCCGTTTCGGCCAGACCAGTTTACCAGGTTAGATGGAGTTAGACATCGACAGGTACGTCATTTTGTGTCATTGACAGGAAGATTTAAAACTTAATGTTTGACAAATTATTGTAAGGTGTTCACATTACAGATATTTTTGAGCTGAAAATGTCAAATATCGTGCAATATTTGATTTTGAAGAAAAGTGTTGCTGAAAGTAATCGTATTCTTCGGGAAGCTTATGGTGAACAAGTTCTATCTCAAGCTTCTTATGAACTTTGGCTGGTTTAAATGCTTCAAAAGTGGTGATTTTCAAGTGAAAGGCAACGAACGTCTGGGTCAACCAGAAAAGTTTGAACACTAACAACTGCAGGCATTATTGGATAAAGATGAGTGTAAACATTGCTCAACAAATAATTTTCGACCGTTTACATGCTAAGGGAAAGATCGTAATGGAAGGAAAATGGGTACCACATCAACTGAACGAAAGAGAAACGAAAAACTGAAAAGTCATCAGTGAAATGTTGCTCAAATGTTAAAAAAGAAAGTGTGTTTTGCAAAGGATTGTGACTGGCATTAATCTCGGGAAAGTATTCACCCGAAATTGCTCCACCAGATTACCACTTATTTCGAACGATGGCACACACACTTTCCGAGCAGCACTTCAGAACTTATGAAGAAATGGAAAATTGGGTCTCTGAATGGTTTTCCTCAAAACAAAAAAAGTTCCATTTGTGTCGACAAATTACAAAGAGATTACATTACTTTGAATAAAGTACGTTTGAAGTTTCTCTAAAATTATTGTGTTTTTTTATTACAAAATTCGCATTATTAATCGGTACACCTGGTATGTATCTACTCCTTAATCTTCCAGGATTATTTTCATTGAGTCGGCTTTAAATCCCATGTTGGAGAATAACCTTAAATTTTATTTTTTTCTATCAAGACCACTTACTTATTGAGCATTGCCAGTAAAAGTGGCGATTAATATCGTTAACTTGTCCCTTAGAGCAAAAATATTTAATCTCAAGTTGCTTCCACTACTAAAGTATCTCAGACTGTAGCAAGCCACTTCTGATTAACTTAATCAGAATGGCTTTTGGTTGGACTATTTCCTGGCACTATAACATGTTTAGAGATAACAATATTGTTGATTATTGAAACCTGAAAAATATTAAGTGCCTATAGAGACTCTCAAAAAAACAATTTAACATTTAATGATTTAACTATGTGATAGAAAATATCATTCTAAAAACCGTAAAGCGCGAATAAAGTGCGCGCAGAGGACGAAACAATTTTAAAGAATTTGTTTGATATAGTAAAAGGAAGCTACAAAGTCGAGACAATTTGATGATTCAAACTATAGAAGAATTAATACCAGAGCCACAAATTTAGTCTGCTAAAAATAAACTTGATTTAGGCTTGATTTAACTATGATTCAAGCTTTACTATGGATACATTTACAGTTACATACTTACATTGTATTGGCTATAGTTAAATCTCCACTTTTACTTGATTTAAGTTTTAAGTTCGTCGATTGATATCATCTTATTTAGTTTCTGGAACTTACCTGGAAAGAGATAAAAAAAATGAATGGCATGGAATAAGTTAATATGCTATCAAATAATTGTTCTAAACAAATTATTCAGTTAAATTTCTTCCAAATCTTGTTCAGTTTGTAAAAGTTTAGGTTAAGTTATTTTAAATACGGAATTTATTTTAAAAGGAAGATGACTTTGAAGCGTTACGGCTTTCGGACATGTGGCTCCGCCTCACTTCAAAGTTAGAATCAAACATTTACCCAATGTTATGCTTCAATCAAACCTAAAAAATGTAACGCGAAAGGCTCAAATTATTACTCGAAGCAACCATTCACTCAGGCCATTCATGTGCCGCCAAATTCTTTACGGAACATTAGGACAAACCAAGTTTAAGTGAAGCCACTTGAAAAATCAACTAGAGAAAATATTGAAAACGATTCGAAATATATCTACTGAACCACCCAAAACAGAAGACTTGGTAGACACAATAAATTAGTTGATTGCATAGAATTCCTAAACCGTTACCTCAGCGGCTGTAAAAACTGAACAAGGATTTTTCAACGTAATTTAATAGGTATTTCAGTCAAGGCGATTTAGGTCAAATCATACTTGTTTGGATCACTACCTCCCCCCCCCCGAGGGGAAGATAATAATACTGCATTCACAAACACAACATCCAATCATGACAAATTTATTTTTGCTACAACGAAAAAGAAATTTTGGGAAATAGAGGAACTACATCCACCTCGAACAACATTTCCAAAACTACCACAAAAGAGAATCAGACGGTAGATACACGCTTGAAATTCCGTTTCAACAACAGGCAGACCTGAAGAACTGATCATGAAGAACAACGAATTAGCCACAAAATACAAAAAATTCATGCAAGAATATGAATATCTCGGACATATGAAGAAAATTCAACCAACAAAATTAAACGAAGGAGAATATTACATACTCAATCATGCGGTCCTCAAGCCATCAAGTACTACAACCAAAGTTAAGAGTAGTCTTTGGCCCGTCCGCCAGAACAACCAACGGCCGGTCATTAAATGATGTAACGCATGTTGGTCCCAAAATACCACGAGACCTATGGCATATCGACATAGAGAAAATGTTTCGGCAGATTTGGATAAACAAGGAAAATAGAAACTTTCCACAAATTTTGTGGCGAAACTCGTCTTCAGAAAAGATTAAAGAGTACTAACTTAACTTAGTAACATACGAAACAGCAGCTGCCACTTAGCTTGCAGTAAAAACTATAAATCAGCTCGCAGAAGAATAAAAAAGGAACTTTTCTGCGGCATGCAAGGTGTTACAAACAGGCTTCTACGTCGAACTGAACTACTTCAAAAAGGGGGCTTTAATTTAAGAAAATAGGAAAGCAACCAAACACGGCTCTTAATCAACGTAGCCGACACATAACTAACAGAATCACATAAAATTGAAATCGATCAAAGCATAAAGACGCTTCCAACGGATCTTACCACAGAAACATTTATTGCGACCATTAAAAGGTTTTCATCTAGGCGTGGATTCCATTCTCGCATGTATAGTGACAACGGTACGAATTTTGTTGGAGCTAATAATCAGCTAAAAACGATACAAAAAACTGTTAACTTCAGCGATATTGTCGCTCCACAATTAGCAACAGAGGGAATAACTTGGCATTTTAAACCTCCTTCATCGTCCAATTTTGGTGGGCTCTGGGAAGCTGGTGTCAAATCAGTTAATACCCACCTAAAACAGATCATGGGAAATGCAAGCTCACCTAATAATTAACAACACTGTTAAATCAAATAGATGACATTCTAAATTCAAGGCCAATATGTCCAATTTCCAATGATAAAGCAGACCTTGAAGTGCTAATTCCTGGCCATTTTTTAATCGGCTCATCATTAACTTCAGTGTCAGAAGAAAATCTAGCAGATTCAAACATACATCGCTTGTCATGATGGCAGATGCTACAAAAACTGAAACAAGATTTTTGGAAAAACTGGAGTAACGAATATTTGCGACGACTAAAACAACGATCAAAATGGCTACAATCAAGGCCACAAATACAAATGGGCAATCTTGTACTTTTAATTGAAGACAATCTACCTCCCACAAAATGGGTAAGAGGTAGAATTCTTGAAACACCCCCGGGAGCAGACGGATTGGTTCACGTAGTTTCAATATGTGGCCCGGGAAATGCTCTCTATAAAAGAGCAATTACCAAAATATACGTTCTACCAGAAGATGAGCCACAAGCGACAGCTCAACACGGCATAATCACAGATGTTTCAAACCAGAAGGAAACACAAAAACCACCACAAAGCCGAGTAACCAGAGCAAGCACAAAATCAAATCTCTTGCTGTACACGCTGTCAATATTCTGTATATTAGTAATGGTGGCATCAGAAATAACATCAAATTACAAAATGACAATCCATGACAAAATTTGTCAAGGCAGTTTGATCAATGGAGAATGGAAACTAATAATATAATCCAATATCCCAATATCTGGAAAAATCCACTCGGCAGCTAAATGAATTATGCAAAAACATAAATCACTCCAAGTCTACATATACATATACGATACAGTGTGGATTAATTTCATTTCAAAATGTGGAACCTCTACATCGACTTAGAAGAGCAAAACGAAATACTGAATATGTTAGGAAGAAATGAAAGAGCCCTTCAAAAAAAGATCACCGTTTGAATTCGTTGGTACCATAGCCAATGAGCTATTTGGCGTACTTGATCAACGTGCCAAGCCCAAACATAGCAATTCTTAATCTAAAGCAACAACATCTCCAGAAACTTTTGCAGCAACAGATATGTATAATATAATCGACAGTGAACATCATCAAGCACGACCACGAGGAAACAAATCAGAGATTGAAGCGCTTAACAAATAATGACAGACCTCATAATTCACGAAGAATTCACTGACATTGCTCTTCACACAATATTCAACATCGATACCATAACGGAAGTACACCAAGGCAAACTTTGTCCGCTCATCATGACACAGCACCAACTTCAGGAGCAAACCAGACAGAAAACCGATAATCTCAAACCAAGCCAAGACATACCATTTCATAATAGAGGTTTAGCTCGTACATATATATAAAATCACCACCATCAAAACCATAAAAATTCAGGACATCATAATCTTCGAGGTTAAAATCCCGTTGGTACAGAGAACCCGATACACCTTATATAACACAATACCGGTGCCCACGCTACATCAAGGGATGTATGTTAATATTCAGCCGTTCTCAAGTTATTTGATGGTAACAAGCCTTTAGGATAAATACTTGCCACTCTCTGCTCATGAATTCAACGCTTGCACCCATCTAAATGGAGAAGATTTCTGCAACATACGTCAGCCGCTGTATGACTACAGCTCTAACAAAAGCAGATGTGAAATGCAGTTACTCAAGCAGGATGGTGGAATACCAACAAGTTGCCAGATACTTTAGAGGGCAATCACCACTATTTGGATTCCTTCGCACAGATATAACCCATGGATCTTTGTAACTAGCTCAAGAACAACTTGCAACGTAATTTACGAACATAAAATCGATGGCATATTTGAAACCATAACAAGATTAATACCAACAACTCTCATGTCTATTTTTTAAAGCCAAATTATGCTCTTGCAGCTTTTTGTCGAGAGGTCTTGAGGTTTGTCCAATATTTAAATCGTTCCACTTAGTGAAAGTGATTTTGTATATACCGGACTTAAACGAACTTGGTGGGACATCTTTTTATCTGTAAATTGTTTCAGCCAAACTTGTGCTCCTTGTTACCAAGTTAATAATGAATTTACTTAGTAGATTTTCCAGTTTATTTGTAATTGAAGTAAAAAATGGAACACAAATACGCATGCTCGTACCACTTGTTCCCTTCTGTGTTTATTCAAATTCGAATGGATAAAGATTTGACTGTAGCCGTTTGTTCGTGCTACGTCTATGATGAAATTCTCCTCTTTTTGAAACTCGCCTGCTGTTAAAGAGATGCTGTACATTCTATGAACTAACCCTTGGAAAGCTGCCTTTTTATGGGATCCATTATGCGGTGAGAGTCCGCAGGGATGAATCTCGAAGTGTTGTTTGTGTTGTGTTAAATGCCAAATTCTATTTTACCCTCGTTTCTAATGACCCTAATATCTAGAAAGGGTAAGGCACAATCCAACTCCACTTCAAACGAAAACTTTATGGTAGGGTATTGATTATTAAGCACATCCGAGGTCGAGTTCAAATTACTTTTCTTAACTACAGCGAAAACATCATCGACATATCTCAACCGTATCCGTAATTTGCACATGAAAATATTACTCAAGTAAGGTGCTATTTTGCTACCCATACAAATTCCAAATGTCTGTTTATAAACTTTTTCTCTAAATTGGTAAAAAAAAAACTCTGATCCATACATACTTCCGATACCTTTGGGTACATGTCAATCAATTTATCCTCAACATTGTCATTTTTTGCATGTTCGTCCTTACAGGAACATTGAGATATAGAGCAGTAACGTCAAATGAGACCATTACCAAACAATAATTTATCTTTTATTCCAGCATGGTAGCCCCATCGACCAAATGGCGCAATGGTCAAAGCTGCAGCGTTTGGATTGAGAGGTATCGGATTCGAATCCCGATAAGAAAAGGAAATGGGATTTGTTCCAGGTAGTACTACTGATATAGGTACAAAGTGGAACTACTGATATAGGTACAAACATTAAAGTGCGGGACGTCTTACGCTACATAAGTAGCTCGAAATGGTTCCAATAGGGGTAAAAGGAGATACATCCTGTGGTATCACAATGGACCGTCACCGGTCTAAGTGTGCGTAAGCAGCCACTCCAACCTAACCTAACCTAACCTAGGTACAAAGTATACAAATACTTTATAGTACTGTTCCAACAGATGATAATCACGGTCTAATGAAGCTTTAACGGAGTCAGAGAAATAATACACAATTAAATAAAGAATGCAGTAAATAAAGTAAACCAGGGTTCCACCTTTCAAAATCAAAATTTGTGCAGGTGATACAACCAGGCCATGGCCGAAATGCGAATTTCTGGATTAAACTACATTTCATTAAAAGCATTAAATTGACATCAAACAGCACTTAAAAGCTAAATCGCTTGTAGTTTTTTAAATGTGTCTTCGCTAAATGCGTATTTTCCATTTCGAAAGCACCCCCTTGTATCCACGACATTGGATTTTTTATCATCACAAATCTAGCATCGACAATATATACGCACATAATGAATTAATAGTGCAATACATACAAAGATTGATGTTCCAATTCGGGGTCATTACTATTTTCCAATTATGCATACCAACAATAACAATAATAATCTGTCGTACAAATAAAAAAACAACAACAAAGATATTTATAAAAAAAAATAGAAAACTATAAACTATAATTCATTTTATACAGTGACATCTCAGCTTCACAAGTGACAATTATTGTGCGACTAAATGACCAGCCACAGTATCCAACCACCCACTTTGACAATGGATTTAAATTTATATAGAAACGCAATTGATTTGCGATGTAGCAGTGTACGAAATGATTTCAAAAACTGGGATGACTCGTGGGTCAATGTGTTTCATGTTGTGCAAGGCTCTTGTTCGAGAGATAATTTTTTTTGTTATTAGGTTTAAGTGCGGAATCAATAAAAATTATCTATTTTAAATGCATCATATACACATTCATATAATAATAATAATAATAACGCGCTTTTTTTATTGATTAGCTCGTTAATAGTGTCTGTAAACCACTTGGAATGTCAATCAACTTTATAATTTTATTTCAAATCAATTATCTAATCACAAACACAATATAACGTAAAATATAGTAGAAAGACGGCACACATTTCTTAGTTGAAATCTTTAGGTGTCGCCTAAGTATATATAAATGTTTATTACACTAATCAATCTTATTTATTTATTTCATATACAGTCCGAACCAAAATTATTTGTACCTGCTAAATTTTTGATGCAACGTAACGCAAAAGTCTTTTAAATTTATATAATTAACAAACTTTTTATAAAATTTAATTACCCTGCTTTACATTTGTATCAAATTTTTTTTTAAATTTTAGTTCTAGGAGAAGTTACTGTTAATTTTGTTTTTGCCAAAATTATTTTTTGCTAATTAAATAATAATATGGTCACTCATATTTTGTATACAGATGGTCAGTTTTTGTTTAGCCTCTATAAGATCTAGCAAGTGGTTCAAAAATTTGTTGTTAACATCACCACCACCCTGCTACAAATTTTTCGTACTTTTAGATCATGAATATCTTACACTTTAAATTAAACCTCCACAAGTTTAAATCGAAAACCTGCACTGGCGGCCAAGACAAATAATTATATTCAAGATTTTTGTAGAATTTCGCGGCAATGACCCTTCTTATGTATGGGAGCATTATTGTGCTGAAGAGCAAATTGAAGACTGACTAGTTTATAATCAACCAGGAATGTTACTTCATGAAATAAACCGAAATTGAACTATGACCTTGAATAGAAATAGTTAATAGGGCATATACCGTCAGGAAATGAAACGTGAAGGGCATCATAAGATAAGCCCTTTGATCTACGGAGAACTGTTTTATGTCCAAATTAGTACACTTTTGTCCTAATTTGATAATATTATAAATATTTTTATTATTACATAAACATCGAGCATCAACTAGTGTGAATACTGCCTCGCTTAGCTTTCCCTGGGCAGCAAATAAAAGGTTACACAGCTTTACAAACTGAACTATTCAAGGAGAATGTTCTATTTCGGTTTATTTGATTATGTAACATTCCTGGTTGATGATAAACTAGTCGGTCCTCAATTTGCTCCTCAGTACAATAATGCTCCCATACATAAGAAAAGTTATTGCCACGAAATTCTACAAAAATCTTGAATATAATTATTTGTCTTGGCCAGGGCAGGGTTTCGATTTAAACTTGCGGAGGTTTAAATTAAAGTGTAAGATATTACCAAAAATGTGTAGCAGGGTGCCCAGAAAACTGAGCGGGATAAGATTCTAGGTGATGTTAACAACAAATTTTTGAACCACTTGCTAGATCTTATAGAGGCTAAATCAAAACTGACCATCTGCATACAAAATATGAGTGACTATATCATTATTTAATTAGCAAAAAATAATTTTCGCAAATACAAAATAAACAGTAACTTCTCCTAGAACTAAAATGTAAAAAAAAATTTGATAGAAATGTAAAGCAGGGTAATTAAATTTATTCAATTAAAATTATTATTTTCAAAAAGTTTATTATTTATATTATTTTTAAATTTATTTTATTTTGTTTGCGTTACGTTGTTTCAAAAATTTAGCAGGTACAAATAATTTTGGTTCGGACTGTACGTAAGTGTGGTTATAGAAAAAAAGCATTGAACTAACAGATGAAACCCATACCAATCAAAGCCGCCAGTTTTGTTGTTTTTTATTTTTGTTTGTACGACGTTTCACTTTCGAACATAGAAACGGGGTAACAAAACAAAAATGTAACTCATAAATCATAATCATTTCATCACCACCATCATCATCATCTTCGTGAATAGCATCATCATATTGTGATAATGATGATGATGACGAAAATCTTTTCTCTCAAAAGCAAATATGTAACGCTTTAAGCTGAAAGTAAAACTAAAAAAAAAAACAATAAAAAACAAAAAAATTGGAAACGGTTTGTAATCAACCACCTTAAATTTCTTAAAAAAAAATTAACAAAAAATATTTCATGGGTCCATTGAACTTACTTTGGGTACTGATGAAATTTGTCATTGAATTATAACTGAGTATTATAATTGTAGTTGGATTGTTTGTATTGTTTGCATGTATGTACAGCATCGTATATTTTTAAATGTATTTACTTTAGTTTGGATTTAAGTGAAAGTGATAATTGCAATTTAACGCGCGACGTAGAGAATAGTTACGGAGTATTTTTGGTGGTTTAATAAACCGCGCTGTTTTTGTTAAATTTATTATTGACGGACCCAATAAGGAGTGGTAGGCAATGACAATTTAAAAATTTGTCGCTAAAATAAATTAGGTGCTTTCAGTTCCGCCACCTGTTACTCCAACATTTTGAACAGATTTGATTTATTACAATTTTCCTATTGCCAAGAATGTCGCTTTTCCATTAGTAAATTTCCAATCCCAACATTTTTGAGACCTGAGATTATTATATGTTCATCCGTGATAATAAGTTTTGAATGTAGCCAAATTATTAATTTTAAATTTTTGGCTTATGAATTGTAGAGTTGATTTTTTCATTGTTTATAGCAATCCACGTAGATATGTGGCACGCGTGAAAAATTTGGCACGTTTAAAAATTTATCCGGCACGTCAAAATAATTTTGAGTTATAAAAGTCAATTTTTTTGGCAGTTATTCTTTTAAAAAAATGTAAATGACGTTTTTAGTGTTTTGATAAAGCCCAAATATCAAAATGCTGCAAAATGAGAGGGTTGGTATCGTTATTCAAAATAAAATAATCCCAATAAATCAAGTTTCTTAAATATAAAAAATCTTTTAAATATTATTTTAATTCGTTTTATACCTTAGAGGGTGAAGGCTACTGCCCAAAACCCCCGCTTTGACGATTTTTTTGAAATTCTAACTTTCATAGAAATTGGAAGATTTTAAAAAAATTTGTGTTTTTTAATAATTACTCGTATACTAAAATAGAGAACTTCCCAAAGCTTCTTAGCATTGCACAACCCTTTGCAGAAGGATGACAGGAAAACGTCAGAAAATTTTCAAAAATATTTACATTTATACGTTTGTACAATATTTCACACCAATTTTGCTGTGACAAGTTCTTGCCCAAGAAAAACATTATCATTTGAAAAGTTATAGAGACAAAGGCTGTTTAGTACAACCAAATCTTACTACGGTTTCCGTTTAGGTCTGATGTAAATTTCCCAAACGTTTTCCGCAACTTAGTGCTATGTTCCGAAATTAAGTTATGTATCATAATAATCATAATATTGTAAAGATTACTCTTTTTTAACTGATTTTCGTGGACAAACCGAATGTTTGTATACATTTTAACTAAATACGTTAAAGGACTAATAACTTGTACCACTTTTGCTGGGATCCATTTATTGGTTGATTTCGAATGATTTTTATATAATACGTTTTCACCAACATTATATTTATTTATTTTGTTTACTGTTAGTTTTTGAGAAAATGTTTCTCGTTTTATAAATTGTTATTATTTTTCCTGATAGATTATTCCTGGAATTTCACCGTTTCCTGAGATAATGAGCCGACTAATGTTCGAGGTTTATACGTAATAACGTACTAGAATTCGGTGTGTAGCGATTTTCAAATATAAAATTTTGAATTTTTATTTCTAAAGACAAGACCCTCTTTTGCTTCGATTAAGCTTTTTTTTAAAACAGTTTTTGTTATTTTGACGAAACACTCAGCCAACCCATTCGACTGCGGATAATAAGGTGGTGAATACGATAATTTTAAAGAGTGATATTGGCAGAACTTATTGAATTCTATGCTTTGAAAAGGCGGACCGTTATCACTAACTATTTTAGTTGGAAGACCAAAAATAGAACAAATTCATAAGATTATTTTAATTATGTTTCCAGCTGTTGTAGAATATACTCTTAAGATATCCAAATACTTCGAGAAACTATCAATAATTTTTTTTTACATTTTTTTCCCGCGAAATCAAAAAAATCTTTGTGAACTCTTTGATATTTCGATTCAGACCACTTAGTTTTAACTATTTCTCGAGGAATATTTTGAGATACCTGCCAAATATAGCATGTTTGTACATAGTTTTCAATGTCTTCGCCAATTTTTTCCACCATATACAGGAACGGGGGGGCGGGTAAGGAGCGCCGGTTTAGATGGTCTTAATATACTAGCCCAAATGCCAGCCTCACCTGCACGTGGTACTTCCTGCTAATTAACTAACGAGGCTCTGGCGACCGAGATACGGCGGAATAACCGATTACCGAGAACATAGCAAATGATGTTCTCTTCAATGACCAACTACCAACTTGTACTGGTTAGGTTGGTAGTTGATTGTATAAACTGTAAAGGGCATCATCCTGCAAATTATAGAGGCTGTGAAGTAGCCAAAGAACTTCAAAGACTAAGAAACAAAATGCATCAGTTTCCTCAAAACCCTAGGGTTACCAGAGAAGAGAAACCAACTAAAACCCAAGCGGAGCCAAAACCACCAGGTGTAGGTACAGAGCGGAAAAGTTATTCACAAATTGTAAAGCAATCATCTAATGCTATGAATGATAACCTCCTTGAAAGGATTTGTCGAAGCATAGAAGCCATAAATATACGGCTAGCAAAGCAAGAACGTGGTCTAGAAGCTTTATATAAGCGTCTAGATATGCATCAAACCTTGAACGAGGCAACAGCCCTCATATACCAAAATGAGCAGAACATTGAGAATTGTCACCTGGAACGCGAACGGACTAGCGCAGCATGTTCCAGAGTAAGAAATTTTTCTAAATTTAGAAAAAATAGATATATGCCTTATATCGTAGAGCCATTTGACAAAAACATCATTTATTAAAATACGTGATTATGAATGTTACCATGATGTTCACCCAGGAGGAAAACCCAGAGGAGGATCAACAGTAATAGTGAAAAAGAATCTCAAACACTATGAAGAACCTAGTATAGAAGAAGAAAGTATGCAAGTTAAAACCATAAAAGTTGAAACTAACAATAATAATGAATACAGTATTTCCTCTATCTACTGCCCTCCACACTATAATCTAAACAAAGAAGATTGTAATAGACTCTTTAGATCACTAGGATCCAATTTTATTATTCGTGGTGACTTTAATGCAAAAAACACCTATCAAGACTTACAACCCATAAAGGAAAAGAGCTATTCGAAGCGGGACGAATAAATAACTGCGAGTTCCGCTCTGGAGGTAAACCATACTGGCCTGCTGATATAAATAAAATACCAGATCTCATTGATTTCTATGTAACGAAAGGGATCTTCGAGGATTACATGTGCATCGAAAACAGCGAAGGGATATATTCCGATCATACACCTGTTATCATGACACTCAGCACAATGATAATTAATAGGGATAACCTGCCTAAATTAACCAATAATAGAACTAACTGGGACCTATTCCAAGAACTAATTGAAATGCAAATAAATCTACGAGTGCCGGTACAGTTGGAAGACGAACTAGAGGTATTTAACAGTACTATTCAACAAGCAGCATGGGAAAGTTCTCCTGCTAGTCACACCGAATCCCATAGGAATCAAAATTATCCTGTTGAGGTCAGGGAGTTAGTTAGAGAGAAATGGAAGCCATGAAAGACCTGGCAAAGGACACTTCAAAATATTTTTCATTTGAAAAAGTACTCTTATGCTGCATAATCTGCACTGATGACAAGAGCGAATGTTGCTTTTGAGCAATAAAGTACTCGATGTTGATAAAGGACTGTCTGTTCATATGCGTATTGTATTCATCATATTCTTTAACGCTTCTTTCCTCTACAAAGAATATGATGAATACAATACTCGTGAGACAGGCAAAATGAGTTCAGTGTTTAATTTTGTTGTTGATTTCACTACTACCAACCACCTAACACAAAATTATTGTTCACCTACATTTTAATAGAACTAATTTTTAGATTAAAATTTTTGATCCAAAAACAATATTGGATCAAATGTTGTTATTGTTTGTGTCAACTATCACGTGTCCGTCATCGACTAACTTTTTCGTTCACTTATTCGTGCCCGGCTTGCATTCTGTCAGAAATATGATCAACTTTGACCTGGCCTTCATCTAAGCAGCTAATCTTTCGCAACACCTTATACTCTTCGGCGTGTTTGATCCAGTGGTAACTAAATAGCATAAAATGACGCGTAAATGATGCCTACTTATGGATTGAATTTAATAAATCCCAAGAACGATGATCTGATTTCACGTAAGATCTAATCGCGGTTACAATTGAGCGGTTCACCCATTCGGACGTGATTGATCGTGATGAGTAATAAGCTGTGCGTACATGGGCTATACCGAATTCGGACATTAAGTTTGGTTTAAGTCTTTTCTAAGAAATTGAGGGCCATTGTCTAAGTTAGCCGTCTCCGGTACACCGAACGTGTAAAATACATCGTTTTTCAGAAACGCTATGGTTTTACTTGTTGTAGTCTTAGTTAAAGGTTTTAACAACACAAACTTAGTGAGTCGGTCTAATATTATCGATACTACCGAATTTCCATTCTTCGTTCGAGGGTAGGCCCCCAACGAGTCAATGTACGGCCTTTTCTCAAATATAGTGCTAACCATCAGCGGTCTCATTAGCTGATTAAGCGCTTTAGTAGATTTACAAAGGCTTCTACGAATATTTTGACTTGTTTCCGCATATCAGGTCAAAACCGCATCCCACCCTCCGTGAGAAGCCAACATATGTTATATATATATCGTGAATTCGATGGTTAGGATAATTGTTAGAGGTCATACTTATGTGTATTAATCTAATGTAGTTATCCTCCAAAAAAATGTTGAGCTCAAATCAACTGTTGCTATGGTAGGAATATCCTCACACTCTTCATTCAAATCACAAAATGACCTCGATAAGGCATCAGGAACTACGTTAAGTACACCTCGTTGGTGTTCGATCGTGATGTCAAACGATTGAAGTTTCAGGCTCCATCTGGCTAGTCTGCCACTCAGGTTCTTTTGCGACATGAGCCATATGATCGGTCACTAAAGTGAAACGGATGCCCTCAACGTAAAGTTCGAATTTTTGAATGCTTACCAGAGCGGCCAGACATTCCAATTCAGTTACATTACAAGTTTTTTAGGCTTTATGTAGTTTCTGCGAGATGAATGCCATTGTACTAGCATCGCCTCTAATATGGAATGTCATGGAATAATTTGCCGGTTTGTGCTTCGTTAGTTCAAATAAACTTCTTTCCTTTTCAGCAAATTGGTGATGGGAGCTGTCACCTCGAGTATTTGTGAATGTACCGCCCATAATATCCTGGCCTAATAATCTTTTGGCCTGGTTTAGGTTTGCCGAAATCCTCCTTCTACTTTAGCTTCTGATTGTATTGCCATATTTGACCATATGACATTTATCAACTTAATGGAACCTGTTAAAGTTAGCCGAAAGTTTCCAGCCGAAAGTGAAAAGTCGATAATGCAGATTAGGTTATTGACATTCCACCGGAAAATAAATCAGCCTCTAGAGTGTTATGTCTGGAGATGGATTCAATTGATGTGACTTATCAATAGCTATCGCAGGAAAAAAATTCAGTTCAAGTTTCCCGTGGGAAATCTCGGAAAATTCGATTTTTCAAAAATTTGTATAAAATCAGCCTCTAGAGTGTTATGTCTGAAGATGAATTGCATTGATGTGATTTATCAATAGCTATCGCAGGAAAAAAATTCAGTACAAGTTTCCCATGCGAAATCTCGGAAAATTCTAAAAAGTTTCCAGCCGGACGTAAGAAATGGATGAATAAAAAAAGCCTCTAGAGTGTTAATGTCTGGAGATGGATTGGATTGATGTGACTTGTCAATAGCTATCGCAGGAAAAAAATTCAGTTCAAGTTTCCGTGGGAAATCTCGAAAAATTCGATTTTCCGATTTCGGAAAATTATCTAATAATTTTTGAAAAATCGAATTTTCCGAGATTTCCCACGGGAAACTTGAACTGAATTTTTTTCCTGCGATAGCTATTGACAAATCACATCAATGCAATCCATCAATTTTAGTAGCCTAAGTAGCCTTAGTCGGTAGTATCTTTTTTTTGTGTTTTTTTTCCACAATAGGGAAAAAAAAAATTAAAATAAATTAGGACATAAAAAGGGGCTCAACGGTTAAGTATTGTTCCTTTGTTTACGTTAATTTATCATTTATTACTTTGGTTGGTTTTTTGTTTCTTTTCCTTTTAGATTTCCAGTAATCCGGTTCGGTTTGGATGAAGCGTTCCTTTTATTTATTTGTAAGTATTGCGCTTCAATCACGTCACGTCGTGTTTATTTTTGATTGTAATGTCGTTTAATAACCCCAATGTAGTTTTAAAATCTATGTTAGTCGATAGGTCTTTGTTAAATGTAGCTAGTTTTAACGTGCAAAGTTTAGTCCCAAATATTGACGAGATTCGTCACATTTTTAATGGTGCTTCCGTGGACATTCTTTGTTTCTCTGAGACATTTTTAAATCCGAATATCCCTAATTTAGCTTTGGCCATCAAAGGTTATAATATATTTAGGAAAGATAGAGCGGTACCTCCCCTTAATTATGGTGGTTTATGTATGTTTGTAGGAGATCAGATTAAGGCTAGATTAGTTACTATACCTTCTTCCATTTCAGAATTGTTAGTATCGGATTTAGAGTTTTTATTTGTCAATATTTTTATTAATGGTCGTAAAATCTTAGTCGGTACCATCTATAACCCACCAAAAACTAGTAAGAGATCGTATGCCAAATTTAAAAAATCACTTGTAGACTTAGAAAGTTTATTTAGTTATTTCTCTTGTAGATTCGATGAAATGTATATTTCAGGTGACTTTAATTTCGATATACTCCAAAAGTCCGGCTTCCCTCGGGATTATTTGAATCTTTTAAATAGTCTTAATTTATCCGTACACAACACTGTGGCACCAACGTTTTCTTGTCCAACCGCTAGCGGGGCATCTTATTCCCTTATTGATCATATCATATCTTTTACTAATAACTCTATTTGTTTTTTCAATCAGTTGTCTCTCGGTATGGGATCCCATCATGATCTTTTAGTTTTTTCTGTAAACTCTTACTCTGCACCTAAACCTAAGAGTTTTAGCTTTAGAGATTTTTCTAGTATAGACAATTCCCGCCTTTACTTAGTTTGTAACTCAGTTCCTTGGGAGGATATTTTTTGCCTTAGTTCGGCAACTAGCCAAATAGAATTTTTCAACTCGTATATTAGTTTGGTGTTTAATAGTTGCGTTCCGCTTAAAAAGGTTACTTGCAAAGCAAAATCTCCGCCTTGGTTGTCTCAGGAAATTTCGAATGCCATAAATATTAGAGTTAGTAAATATCGTGTATGGAAAAGGTGTCCTAATAGTCAGTCTCATTTAGATTACAAGCAGGCTCGTAACAGAGTTGTAGGGTTAATTCGAATTGCTAAATGTAATTTTTTCAAGGACAAGTTAGACTCCTCTCTTCCTCCCAAGGTTTTCTGGCGTAATGTTCGTAATTTAGACCTAGGTAAATGCAAGATTAGTTCAAGTGGGGATTTCAAACCCAATGAAATTAATAGTTATTTTTGCTCTAGTCTGAACTCGGGCAGTAGTTCCGTCGATTTGTTCTCTAACGCGTCCTCTAATTCGTTTTCGTTTTCAAATATTTCTCTCGAGGATTTACAATCTGCTATTTGGAAGGTTAAATCGGAATCTTCTGGTCTGGATAACGTCAATTTAAAATTCGTTAAGGTAGTTTTCCCTTTCGTCTCAAAATACTTGTTACATATCTTCAATTTTATTCTCACGTCCTCTTCCTATCCAGATCAGTGGAAGCTAAGTAAAATAATCCCGATTCCAAAGATCAGTAATCCTTTAGAGCTATCCCATTTTCGGCCAATTAGCATTTTAAGTTCTCTCTCTAAGGCTTTCGAGATAGTTGTTAAAAATCAAATTCAATCGCATTTACATAGCAATAGTTTAATTAGTTGCTTCCAATCTGGGTTTAGAAAATTTCATAGTACTTCTACTGCGTTATTAAATGTATGTGATGATATTAGGCGTAATATGAATAATAGGGAATTAACTTCTTTAACTTTGTTAGATTTTTCTAAGGCCTTTGATTGTATTAATCACAGAATTCTTTTCAATAAACTCTTATCTCAGTTTAGATTTTCGCTTTCTGCTGCCAAATTGATTTTTAACTATCTTTCTAATCGTTCTCAGGCAGTTTTTTTCGACAATTCCTTGTCTGATTTCCTTCCTGTAATTTCCGGCGTGCCTCAGGGTTCAGTGCTGGGTCCTCTATTATTTTCTATGTACATAAATGACATAGAATCCTCCATTCAACATTGTTCATTTCATATTTTCGCTGATGACGTTCAAATTTATAGAAATAGTCGTTTAGATCAGGATTCTATTGTTAGGAATATTTGTCTGATAAATGAAGATTTAAGTAATATCGTTCGCTGGTCGGTCTCTAACAGGCTTGTTTTAAACGCGAATAAATCTCAGTCGATTATAATTTATAAAAAACCGTTAGATACCTCATCCTTTCCTGGTATTTTTCTGCAGGGTTCGCTAATTGTATATTCAAATACTGTTAGGGATTTAGGCTTAGTTATTAATAAAACTCTTACTTGGGGTGACCATTTAGTTACTATTAGTAAGAGGGTCTTTGGCATGCTTAGTTGTTTGTATAAAGTGGTTGGATTTTCTGATAGTCAGTTTAGGAAAAAATTGTTTTTGTCTTATCTTCTTCCTCATTTTATTTACGGTGACATAGTTTTATTCGGTATGCTTCAGGAAAATATGAATGTTCTCCAAAGATGTTTCAATGCTTGTACCAGGTTTATTTTTGGTATTAGGAAGTTCGATCATATTTCTGCCTACTCTAGCCTTGTTTTAGAATGTAGTTTATCTATTTTTTACGAATTTCGCGTTTGTCTTTTTATTTTTAAACTTCTTAAAGCTAAGGAGCCTTGTTATCTATATAGGAAATTAATGTTTAGTAGGTTTCATTCCTCTAACTTCCGCCTAATTCCGGCTAAAAATTGTTGTAGGTCGTTAAACGCGTCATTTTGTGTTAAGGGAGTTTCCCTTTGGAATTCAATTCCATTGGAAATTAAGAGATTAGGATCGGCAAAAATTATTTAGGTCAAAATTTTTGGAGTGGCGTGATTGATGGGCAATACGTAGTTTTTTAATTTATTTTTAATAACCATGTTATTTTTGTTAATTTTTAATTTTTAATATTATTTCACCTCGTGCTGTACATTTTATTGTAAATGAGCTACTGCTCAAAATAGAATGTGTAAGCACGAGGTGGAAATTGTTTGAAAAAATTTAAGAGGTTTTTATGCCTAATGGAAGCAACTTCTTTTTTTCTTTTTTTGTTTCGATTGCTTTGTTTCCATGTGTGCTTTTCCTCTTAATACTAAATTATTTATAAATACTATAAATACTATAAATAAATAAATCTCCAGACATAACACTCTAGAGGCTGATTTTATACAAATTTTCTAATAGTTTTTGGAAAATCGAATTTTCCGAGATTTCCCACGGGAAACTTGAACTGAAATTGTTTCCTGCGATAGCCATACTCAGATCACATCAATGCAATCTATCTCCAGATATAACACTCTAGAGGATGATTTTATACAAATTTTCTAATAATTTTTGGAAAATCGAATTTTCCGAGATTTCCCACGGGAAACTTGAACTGAATTTTTTTCCTGCGATAGCCATTGTCAAATCACATCAATGCAATCCATCTCCAGATATAACACTCTAGAGGATGATTTTATACAAATTTTCTAATAATTTTTGGAAAATCGAATTTTCCGAGATTTCCCACGGGAACTTGAACTAAACTTTTTTCCTGCGATAGCCATTGGGTAATCACATCACTTGAATCCATCTCCAGACATAACACTCTAGAGGCTGATTTTACACAAATTTTCTAATAGTTTTTGGAAAATCTCATTTTCTGAGATTTTCCACGGGAAACTTGAACTGAATTTTTTTCCTGCGATAGCTATTGACAAGTCACATCAATCCAATCCATCTCCAGAAATTAACACTCTAGAGGCTTTTTTTATTCATCCATTTCTTACTTTCGGCTGGAAACTTTTTTGAATTTTCCGAGATTTCGCATGGGAAACTTGTACTGAATTTTTTTCCTGCGATAGCTACTGACAAATCACATTAATGCAATCCATCTCCAGATATAACACTCTAGAGGCTGATTTTATACAAATTTTCTAATAATTTTTGGAAAGTCGAATTTTCCGAGATTTTGCACGTGAAACTTAAACTGAATTTTTTTTCCTGCGATAGCTATTGAGTAATCACATCAATTGAATCCATCTCCAGACATAACACTCTAGAGCTTGGGTTTTGGATTGCTTAATAGTTACAAAGTCGAGTACCATAAGCCATTTCACGGAGACATCTGAGATCGGGGCAAGAAATTGAATGGACTTCTCCCATATTCCAGAGACCGAAATATTTTTAAATTCAGAAAAAATGGACAAATTACTTTTTTCGGAAAGCTATTTTACTCAAAATACGGGGATTTCATGTGTATCGTGCGATTCATCCTGCTGAAAAGACAATACAGTGATTCAGCTCAAACATTATGAAGGAAAGCACATCGAAGAAGATGTTAAACTAGAAGCTAAACTCCTTAAATAACTAGGTCACTGCTTTATAATTGGAGATGATATTAATGCAAAAATACGTACTGGGGTTCCAAAACTAAGATACCGAAAGGAAAAAGTTGGTTCCCAAGCAGGATTTCCATAAAAGTGTGATTTTCACTCCGGCGACACACAAACGTGCTGGGCCACAAAGGCAAGCAAGACCCCAGATCTTATAGATTTCTATTTAATAAAAGCAATCTCGTCAGACAATTTATCAGTTATCATGACGATTATTGAATTCTATCCGGAAAACAAGACAAAGATGAACAACTTATATATTAAATCAAAATAACTTACTGAAGAAGTTAAGAAAGACACAATCAATAGATATTTGAATAGTCTTACAGCTGAAAAAGACACCAACTACTCGCTATGGAACGCAATAAAGGGCTAAGAGACTTTAAAAAAAGGCTGTTTTTGCAGGAGGAGATCTTCCAACCTCTTCCCAGACAAACTGTAAGGGCTTCAACTCTGTCAGTTGAAATGCGTGCGATTTCTGCCAGAACTTTTGTTGACGTAGCAGCATCATCCAATGCTGTTGTGCCTGTAATTGGTGAAATTCATCCTAAACATGGTGGTACCAAACCGATTTGCTGTGCTAAGTATTTTCCGGATAATTTTGGGGTGAAGATAGTTGAACCAAAGTTGTGGCATACTGTTAAAGTTAGCCGAAAGTTACCAGCCGAAAGCGAAAAATCGATAATGCAGCATGTATTACTCCAGCCTAAAGTTTCCACCCGACAATAAAAACAACGGTAATGCAGATTGGATTATCAGCCGGAAGTAAAAATCGGTAATGCAGGTTGTGTTATACCAGCCGAAAATAAAAAATGAAGTCGTTATCAATCGGTAAGCATGAACAGCATTCAAGACCTTTGTCAATATTCTTATATGGCAAAGCCTGGCTCCAGTTTCTCGTCGCAAATTGTGGAAAATACGTGAAACCCAAAAAATATTTTAAATTGGAATAAAATCAGCCTCTAAAATGTTATATCAGGAAATGTATTTTATCGATGTGACTTGTCAATAGCTATCGCAGGAAAAAAATTCAGTTCAAGTTCCCGTGAGAATTCCGGAAAAATTTTATTTTTGAAGTTTCCAGCAGAAAATTATGAAAAAAGTCGAAAAAAAATTGTTTGTTTAATATGATCTCACCCAATAATTATACCAAATATTATGAAAAAATGATCTTCCCAATTTTCTTGAGAAAATCCTAGGAAGCTGACACCAAAGTGACCTATATTCAAAGTTGGCACAGGATCTAGGCTATCCGAAACCAGTTTCAGTTTTGAAATAAATAGGGGATTAGGATATTTAGGACAACGATGTTTGATACGATCTTACCCAATAAATTTAACAATTATTATGAAAAAATGAGTTTCCCAAGTTTCTTGAGAAAATTCTAGGAAGCTGACACCAAAGTGACCTATGTGCAAAGTTGGCATAGGATCTAGGCTATCCGAAACCAGTTTCATCTTTCAAAAAAATAGGGGATTAGGGTGTTTAGGACAACGATGTTTGATACGATCTCACCCAATAATTATACCAAATACTATGAAAAAAATGAATTTCCCAATTTTCTTGAGAAAATCCTGGGAAGCTGACACCAAAGTCACCTATATGTAAAGTTGGCATAGGATCTACGCTATCCGAAATAAGTTCCAGCTTTGAAAAAAATAGGGGATTTGGGTATTTAGGGCAACGATGTTTGATACCATCTCTGGTCGTAACTGGTTTCGGATAGCGTAGATCCTATGCCAACTTTGCATATAAGTCACTTTGGTGTCAGCTTCCTAGGATTTTCTCAAGAAAATTGGGAAATTCATTTTTTCATAATATTTGGTATAATTATTGGGTGAGATCGTATCAAACATCGTTGTCCTAAATACCCTAATCCCCTATTTTTTTCAAAACTGAAAATGGTTTCGGATAGCCTAGATCCTATGCCAACTTTACATATAGGTCACTTTGGTATCAGCTTCCTAGGATTTTCTCAAGAAAATTGGGAAGATCATTTTTTCATAATATTTCGTATAATTATTGGGTGAGATCGTATCAAACATCGTTGTCCTAAATACCCTAATCCCCTATTTTTTTCAAAACTGAAACTGGTTTCGGATAGCCTAGATCCTGTACCAACTTTGTATTTAGGTCACTTTGGTGTCAGCTTCCTAGGATTTTCTCAAGAAAATTAGGAAGATCATTTTTTCATAATATTTGGTATAATTATTGGGTGAGATCGTATCAAACATCGTTGTCCTAAATACCCATATCCCCTATTTTTTCAAAGCTGGAACAGGTTTTGGATAGCCTAGATTCTATGCCAACTTTGAATATAGGTGACTTTGTTGTCAGCTTCCTAGAATTTTCTCAAGAAAATTGGGAAATCATTTTTTCATAATATTTTGTATAATTATTGGGTGAGATCGTATCAAACATCGTTGTCCTAAATATCCTAATCCCCTATTTTTTCCAAAACTGAAACAGGTTTCGGATAGCCTAGGTCCTATGCCAACTTTGCATATAAGTCACTTTGGTATCAGCTTCCTAGGATTTTCTCAAGACATTTGGGAAATTCATTTTTTAATATTTGGTATAATTATTGGGTGAGCTCGTATCAAACATCGTTGTCCTAAATACCCTAATCCCCTATTTTTTGGAAAGCTGAAACTGGTTTCGGATAGCCTAGATCCTATGCCAACTTTGCATATAGTTCATTTACGTGTCAGCTTCCTAGAATTTTCTCAAGAAAATTGGAAAATACATTTTTTCATAATATTTGTTATATTTATTGGGTGAGATCGTATCACACATCGTTGTCCTAAACACCCTAATCCTCTATTTTTTCAAAACTGAAAGTGGTTTCGGATAGCCTAGATCCTATGCCAACCTTGAATATAGGTCACCTTGGTGTCAGCTTCCTAGGATTTTCTCAAGAAAATTGGGAAAATAATTTTTTCATAAGTTTTTTATATACTGGGTGAGATCATATCAAACATTGTTGTCCTAACCACCCTAAATTCCAATTTTTTCCAAGAAACATTTCACGGAAAGAACGAAATATTTTAATTAGTTTATTTTATCTTGTAATCTTTGCCATCTTATTTAAACTTAGTTTAAAAAATTTCAACTTTGATTACCTAAAACTAAAATTCGTAATAACGAGACATTCTGATTTTTTACTAATACATGCACACACAGTATGTTTTTTTTTATTTTTAGGACAGATTTAGGACCAAATTCACATACGTGATTTTGACTGTGACGATGATTTTATGGTATTGAATGCAACTCGTACGTTAAATCGGATGTAATGGCACATGACATGTTAAACTTTAAAGTATGTACTCAGCAAGGAAATTAATAAGCATGACTTGAGACATACATGCTTTACTTCGTAAGGAACATGAAAATAATAAGATACGTTACCTGGCAGTCAATCCTATTATCCAAAGAAAATTTCAAAGAACGAAACCAACAAAATGGTGAACTGGCCAATGTAAAATTAGATGATTTTGTGGATCAGTTCAGTTGTAATTTACGTATGTTTAAAAAATAAAAAAACAAAGCACAAGACATAAGTCAAATTACCGATCAAAATCTCAATCACTTTTCTGCTCTGACAACAACAACGAAAAACAAAATCAAATCCAAAATAGACAGTAAGTCGCCCCATTTTTCAATTTATTTATACTTTTAATTCTTCGATTTTAATGTGAAACGTAATTACCAAACACACACCACACCAACTTGTATCCAAAATTATGTAGACGCCTGGCATACCGTTTACATATTTATGTATGTACATATGTACATTGTACAGTTAAAAAGCTTCGTATAAAAGTTGCATACATTTCGGCGCTTTTTTTTAATTATACGCGATCGATTATTTAATTTTCGATTAAAATACATAAATATAACATGTACATAACTATATGCATCTCGTTTATTCTCTACTAATAAATATACATTACACTTACACAGAAACAGGCAGTAAATATTATTTGTCCTCATTTCGAAGCAAAAAAATTCACTTCCGTATTACGTATTTTGAAAATAATATTCTTCTAAATTGCTTGAACATGTATGAATTTGTACATATATACATATATACATGACGCAAAAAATATAAGCTATCCCTATCTAATAGTTTGGTATGTACTTGTGTATGTATAAAAAAAATATAAATCAAATCGGGTTAATGTACTCGGGATTGTCCCAGGTCATGGATATAATTCGTAAATAGCACACACATAGAACCGTTATTTGGTTGGTTTTTGTTTCATGTTTGCGCAATATGTTGTATAAAAAATACATGAGCGAAATGTGTATATTAATTAGAAAAGGATATAAATATTTAACATTTATAAAAATGTACGTACAATCGTACATAGCCAATTCTAAAAAACAAAAAAAAAATATTATTTTTGTTTAATCGCGTCGCCACCTATGAATCGAAATTAAAACGTACTCTAGCCAAGACAAAAATATACTGTTATACACAAAATAATCGCACAAAAAAAAGAGAAAGTGATTTTACTTTTTACGTATGTACATTTAAATTACAGTTATTTGACGCCATATTTTAATACCGTATTTCCTCCTTTCTTTCTTCGATCCACACTCATCTACCATATACATATGTTTATGTAAATAAATTATATTTACATCTAAAATTTTTATTGTTTTTTATTTATTTTATTTATAACTGACGACTTCCGCATTTATATAATTTAAGTACGATGTTGCACATACGAAAATATACATCACAAACAAAATACTAAAAAATAGAGATATGAACTGGAGTAAGTAAAATAAAAAAAAAAAACGGAAATATGCAAAAATAACGAATAAAACGCAGCGAGAGAAATAACTTGAGTTCAATCCCCTGATTGACATAAAATAGAAAAAAACAAAACAAAAATTGCATAATAAATGTGAGTACACAATGTTTATTTTTGTCCCCCAAACCAAAATGAGATGCAAAATTATTTTTATTTTTACACACGTTTAGAGAGCGCGAGAGGGTAACATTTTTATTTTTTTTTTTTTGGGGTGGAAAATAAGTTGTTGCGCGCATATTATATTCCTGCTCGTTTTCACACCAACAAATATGAGGGGTAAAGAACAAACAAACAAATTGAAAGCGTGTAACAGAAAAGTAAAGATATATTATTTAGTATATAAGGGATGACAAGGGTAGTTTTTTTATTATATAGCTAGGCTATATGGAATAAAATGAGATGGCAAATCTATTCAGAGTTCATTGGTTTACTCTAGTATGAATGTGGTATATAACAAATTTTATGTTTCGTGTATTTGTAGTGGTGTTTCTCTTCGATTTTTCCGGGGTGAATGAACGTTGCCGACCCTGAGGCGAGGTCGCCAACCTTTTTTATTATATGTGTGTGTGTTATAATCGATTGATTTTTCGTATGAAAGCTGCTAAAAATTGGCTTTTGCCCGAAAATAACTTTTTCGTCAGTCGTTTAGTGATGGAAAATGTATTACACGAAAAGCGTTACCGAACAGACAATATGGATTTTTCGCAGAGACATGAATGGGGGATGGCTTTAAATTTATATTTATTTTAGGTAGATATTCGTATGTATGCATGTGTATTTTATTTATAGATTATAATCTCAAGTTCAGAGTCAAATTTTAAAAATAAATTTAGTTTGGGCTATCTTTAGATTTTATATTTGCAATTAAGTTATTTGTGTATGACGGCGCAACATAGTCGGGGAGATTTAGACGATTGGCAGCTGTTATTATTTGGTCTTGCCTCGACGAGGGTTGTTCTAGATTGTAAGTAAATCTATTGGGTGTCGTAAATTTAAAGAGAAACGCTTCAGCAGGTGGTCGAGCATTAAAAATGTAATCTCTAAACCCCAGTAGAGTGCTCGACCTGGTTTTCGAGAAGTTAGCAAACCAACTTTTGTTACGATTGAAATTATAAAACAAAAAAAAATTTAATTAATTATTTCGGCAGTGTAAGGTCACTAATTTAAATAAATGGCTTGATTTAATATTTGAGAATGACCCTAATTATTGTTCGATTACAAAGTCAATGGCGCCATTTGTTCCTGAAAGATTACACCATTATGGATTGAAAATTGATTTTGACTGTTTGGAGCTCTAAATCTGAACTGGAATGAAATTTTTAATCATAAATGATGAATTGTAGCGTGTTCTATTTAAGGCTTTTAATTCGATAATCAGTATCGGCTCGCTTACAGGAGCTATATCTCAAATCTTGAAGATAATTTGACGGGGGATCTTAAGTTGTTTTGGACATTCGTTGATGCTATACGGAAATGTTCCTGGTATCCTCAGACAAATGATGCTACTGGGAATAATAATGTCAACGATATTGGCGAAATATTTGCGGATTTTTACAATTAACTTTATCGTAACATAATATTCTACTGGATTTCTACAAAAAACACAATGATGATGGGGTTAGTCGCACCTCTACATCTCACTCGGGAGTTATATATATAATATAACAGGATTGCCGTTTATTTCTGTGACTGATGTAATTGATACTAGATCCTAAATGAAATATGGATGCGGTTTTGATAATATAACCACAAGTATTCTTAAAGGTCTCAGAAACTCATTATCGTTGCCATTATCTTTGGTATTCAATGCTTCTCTGAAAAAACGTAATTTTCAAATTTGGTAAACGTTATAACATCAAAAATTATCGGGGAATATCAATTATCAATTATTTGAACTGATTATAACTAATTATCTGTATTTGAATGTCAAATCTTCATTAGCAATTCAAAAACATGGGTTCATCCGACAACATTACAAATCTGTTAAGCTTGGCATCGAAAGTATTTGATGCTTTTGCGTCCGGAAGACAGCTAGATGTCATTTTTACTGATTTTTCGAAGGCATTTGATTGCAGAAAATTAGAAAGATTTGGAGTATGGAAATGATGTCTCGATTGGATTGGCTCGTACCTGCGTGAACGAAAGCAAGTGATTAGAATAAATGTTATTACATCTAAAACCATTGATATTCACTCAGGTGTTCTTCAGGATTCTCACCTTGGACCTGTGCTGTTTATCATATTCATCGATGAAATTGCATCTGTGTTCAAATATTGCCACCGGAAACTTTAAACGGATGACCTGAAAATAACAATGTATGGAACTGTAGAGTCATCTAGATTTATTATATAAATATAAGGTTATGAGTTTCTTCAGGAGAGGAAAATCATCCTTATCACATTAATAATTATCCGCTCGGAAGAGTGGCCACATTTAAGGATTTAGTCATCTTCTCAGAGTTTCCGGGAACATATTAACTTAATTGTAGCTAAGTCTAATAGTTTAGTGGGCTTCGTTCGTCGTGCCATCAAGGTTTTTCGTAATCCACTTTCCGTTAAGAGTTTGTACTGTTCTCTTGTATGGTCTAACCTGGAGTATGCATCGATTGATATCGATCGAATTAAACGAGTACAAAACCAATTAATTCTATAGTTGCTACACAAAATGAAGTGGCCATTTGATCCTAAACTTCCAATGTGGCAGAATAAAAGGAATTTACCACCTTACGCCGAACACTGTAAAATTGTAAATTTGGAATCACTAATTGACATGCGTTGCGGCTTCTATGTTCATCGCTGTTGATTTAAATGGTGCAGTTGATTTTTTGGCAAACCAGTTCGTTTTTACACTTTTAAGTCCAATTATGCGCATAATGCCCCCCTATTCCTGCTATGTGTCTGCAATTTAATGCTATTTCTAATTAGTTCGATTTCAACTTATCCAAATGTTTTTTAAAAAAGCAAATTAAATGTAAATTATAGTGATTTGATGTCCATATTATTGGCAAAAAAGGATTTTTTCCTGTTGATTTAAATAAATATCAACTTATGTATTCTCACATTACCTAAGTGGTACCTTTTTTGATATATGCGGTGTAGGATTGAGATCCCATATAATGTCCCGTATAATCGACTTAAATTCTCAAACCATTTGCATTAAAGTCAAGGGGCAAAATAATCAAATACAGTAACGGATCTAAAATGAGCCTGAGATCTTACTTTAAATCGAATTTAGCCAGAACAACTCAGATCAATCATCCAACCAAATTGAATCATCTGTAGGGGCTAGGGGTTTAAGACCTAATACTTTCGAAAGCTATGGTGGTGCTTTAGAATTTAGATGGATGCCACTTTAAAATTCATTTAATTTGGACTGCACAAATTAGTAGGATCCATGTGAATATGTCTCCGGTTTACTACTTGCCATTCACTTCAACGATAAAATTTCTTATAAAATTGTGTCACCTTCCAACTATTTTCAAAATAATTTAACAGTCTCAGTCCTATAACAGTTTGCCCAACAAGGGAGCATGAAAAACTGGTATCTTCTCATTTAATTCAATATGAAGGGTAATTGTCAAGTGCTTCGTCGATATGAAAGAATCAATATCTATTTGCGCAAACGAATTATTGACCATAGGATTGTAAAAAAACGCGACTCCGAAAAGTTGAAGAACCGCAGACATAAACCTTGAGATGAAGTACGGCTTCCTTGGTACTTTCCTCTTTTCTAGTTCGCTTTTTTAATTTATTGATATATACCGTTCCGTATCTATACTGTTTTCAAAAATTATGTTTTGAACCTGATCTCTTTTGAAAATATTCTGTTTTATCAGACTCCGTTTTGTAATATGTCGTTTCGATCAAGATTCTTAAATAACAAATTCGCCCACAAACATACCAAATATTTCTATTATATTTTGAGGAAGCCTTATAAATAAATTACACGGCACCGAAACCTTTAGTATGTTTTAGAAATAAAATATCAAAAAATCTTCATTTCCAGACAACAAATTGAGAATGAACAAATTGAAATGCCAGTTTCGTTTGGCCGATTTCCGCCCCTCACAAGAATTTTCAGCCTGATCCGATTTTATCCATTTGGGCTGTATACAGAACAGACTCACAGTTCTGACATAAGGGACCCCAAACATTGTAAATCCACAAAAAAAGAAATCCAAAATTTAGACTCATATTGGAACATCATGAAATCCGCTACCGTTCGAATTTTAACATCCCCTTAAAAGATAAATTTATTGAAATTTGCTCTGGCATTTTAGCCTAGAGGGGTTGACAAATGTGAACATTTACTGTTGTTGCACATTATTGAATTTGTAGTATCTTGACCAATAGCAAAACTATCTTGAAAGAAACCTGGTATATACGAATAAAATGTGATGAGTTTTTTGGACTCAAATACAAACAAGAGTCGATTTTTAGCATCTTTTGTTAGGTACCATTTCCAAGCGAATTTCAATTCGTGCTTGAAGGCAGGTAAAATCTGAAAAATTTCTAAAGTGATCGGAAGAATTATATTACGGATAATCTAGGGTTTTATTAATGAAAGTGAGAGGAATACAGACATAATTTATAACTCCAGGAAATGGAAGCCATTTTCAGTCAATAATTTCTTAAACGATTTTGCATCAGACACTGAAAATTTAGTTAAAAGGACACACATCATTTGATGGGCGCTGCAAGTGCTGCCAAAAAAGTGTGAAAATCAATTGTTGTGTTTATTTCTCCCTGGTAAAATCAAAGGACAGACGAAACCTTTTCCAAGAGACATCAATTGATGTTCAATTTAACTGAATATGAAACTAACCAAAATATTTTGGAAAACATGACTAGTATGGTGTCGCAGTTTCTAGTCAAACCTATATTTGCATTTGGTTGATATAGGAGTGATGAAAAAATTGTTACAATTACGGACCGATACAAAATATGGGTCGAAATTCAAGATGTCGAAAATTTATTTATTCGAGATGTCCAAACGTTTATTAAATTTCAAAAATGTCTACCCGAAGAAATTTCAACGAAAACCCAGGTCATTAAAGAAGCTTCCCAGATGGAAGCCACCGTGCTAAAAGATCCGATTGCTTAGAATATGCATTATGAGCCAACAAATTATTAAAAAATGTTATGCCCGACTTTGGAGTTATATGTGGAAAAACGTTATTATCCTACAATATACACAATTTATTTAATTTGAGCGATTGGGTTAAACAGTATGATTGTATAACCTCTTTTAGTGCCTACAAGAAAGCCTACATGTAGTTTACAGTAAATTTACAACCGTACTAATGAATTAAATACTATTACCAAATTCATCATCCAGGAACCTTTACAAAATGTTACCTTGGAGGATCGAAACCTAATTCTTGTTGCTTGATTAGCCATTTCAATTTCTAAACTAATTTAAAATTAGAAAATTATAAATGAAACCCAAATGAAAAGAATTCTGGCATGAGACATCGTATTCCGACATCCTAATTTCAAATTCGAATATGATTTATCTAATGACTTATTAAATTACGACCTGTCCTGCTGTAAAATTCTGACATAAAAATTCAAATTTGACATCAATAGTTCAAAATCTGATGTCACAAAATTAATTTCTATCACGACTTATCGAATTCTTATATATTTTATCGAATACTGGTATGATTATCGAATTCCGGTATGACATTTCGAATTTTAACATTCAAAACTCAAACTCTGACATGAATTATTGAATTCTGACACCATAAAGTCAAACGCTGAAGAGATTTATCGAATTTTGGCATGAAATATCGAGTTCTTTGATATAACTTCTCAAGACTTCAGAATTTGATATATTACCCAAAAATTCGAGATGTTATGTCAGAATTCGATATACCGTACGAAAATTCAATAAATTGTGTTGAATTCTGGGATCATATATCCAATTCTGATATGACATCTCGAATTTTGAGACGACAAATATTGAATTCTGAAGTCATGAGATGAAATATCAAATTTTGAGAAGAGTTTTTGCATAGAATACTTAAACTAGTTACCTAATCGGATTTATTAAACCATTGTCTGTCTAGGGTATAACATTCTAAATTCATATGACCAGATATAGGTATATAGAATTCTAAAAATTTGACCTCTGACATATCGAATTTAGGCAGCATTAACTCTAACTTTGACAGGACAAATCGAATTCTGGCTTGATTTATTGAATTCTGACTTTAGATATTTAAATTCCAATTCTGATAAAACATATCGAATTTTAAAATTATTTATTGAATCTTGCATTGGTATGTCAAATTTTGACATGACATACCGAACTATCAAATTTTGGCATGATATTTCGAATTTTGGCACGAAAGATCGAATTCTGGCTTGATATCATAATATATCGAATTTTGGCATCTGATATTCAAATTCTGATATGACGTATCGAATTCTGACATGAAGTAACAAATTCTGACGTAATTTATCGGATTCTGGCATAATACTATATGTCGAATATGTGCATATATCGAGTTCTAGCATAATATAAAGAATTCTGACATCATAAATACAAATTCTGATATAGCATATCCAATTCTAACATAAAGTATGGAATTCTGACAATATAAGTCGAATTCTGGCATCAAAAATTCAAATTCTGACATGACGTATCGAATTCTGATATGAAGTATCGAAATCTGACAAGAGGTATCGAATTTTGACATCGAAGATTCAAATTCTGATAAGAAGTATCGAATTCTGTTATAATTTATCGAATCCTGATATGAAGTAAGTCTATTTTTGGCATCAAAATCTCAAATTCTGACGTGACATGTCGATTTCTAACATAATTTATTTTATTCTGGCATGGTTTATTTGCATGATGTATCGAATTCTGACAAGGTACATCAAATTCTGATATGACGTATCGATTTCCAGCATGATAAACTGACATTTGAAATTCAAATTCAGACATGATATATCGAATTCTGACATGTCATACCAAATTCTAACATCAAATTCGGGCAAGACACATTAAATTCAGACATAATATATCGAATTCCGATATCACAAATTCTAATTCTGACATAATTCGGAGATGACGCATCGATTTTTGGCAATACAAATTCAAGTTCTAACTGTGGCAACTTACATAAGATAAAGAATTCTGATAGCATAAAAACAAATTCTGATATTGCAAATCTAATTCTGATATCAATTATCGGATTTTGACATGATAATTCGAATTTTATTCGAATCTAAATCTGATGAGATTTTTTAAAACAAATAATTTTTGTTTATCATTAGCGTTTATCTACTTCTATGATTGATTTAAACAAAGGAAAACATTTTTTCTATTTTTATTTAAATCGTGCGGTGCTTTCTATTGGCGGGACCCAAATGGTGAAGCCTGCGGAGGTTACGGTAGCGGCACCTGCGGTCAAGATCACTGAGGTGGCGGCCCTCTCCAAGAGGTAGCGGCCCCGCAGAGGTCACCCCGCGCAGGCCACTGGTGACACCTACATGCTCTCAGGTTTCGGGGGGCAGTGGTGGGAAGGTGGAGACTGACGGTTGACGGAGGTACAATAAAGAAGGCTGATCCGGGTCTTCTCAAGAAAAAATCTCCGGATAAGTGAAGGCACACATCGCCTGCCTGCAGATAAACCTGCATCATCCAAAGGCGTCTTCGGACGAAATTAGAGGTATACCAAATCAAGTGGGTAAGTTGATTTATCATAATGGAACTGAGAGTCCAAAAGCGGCCATTTTGGCCAGCTCGCAAATTAATTTTGTTCCCATTTCAGAGATCATCTCCAGGAACTGGATTGCAGTGATGGTGGAGGTTCTAGGAGAAAGAGGCAATCAGAAGGCTATATTGGCCTCCGCCTACTTACCTGGAGACTCAGAGATGACACCTCCACTTGAAGTTAGGCGGCTTTTGGCTCATTGCAAGCGCAATGGGCTGGCCTACTTGATATGATGCGATGCAAACGCGCACCACACGGCGCGGGCAGCACGGACATCAATAACAGGGGTGAGTATTTTTTGGAGTTTCTCATTACAAATAATGTATATATTGTCAATGGTGGTCAATTGGTTTTATAAATGCGATTAGGCAAGAGGCCCTAGATTTGACGCTTGATCTTCCTCGTTAAACGGTACTATTGTTCCTTTTCCAAAGAGGTTAAATATCTAGGGGTCATCCTAGATCAAAAACTGAACTGTAAACAACATTTACTGAAACTTCAAAATAGAGCCACCAAGGCTTTTTGGGCATGTCAGAGAAACTATGAACGTACTTAAGGATGACAACCAAAAATGGTCTATTGGTCATTTCTAACAATTATTAGGCCTATGGTCACCTACGCAACGGTAGTATAGTGGCCTAAAACTGAACAGAGGATAGCGCAAACTTTATAGAATAAGGTTCAGCGTGTAGCCTGCATCGGTGTTACGTGCTCAATGAAAACATGTCCAACCGCAGCAATGGAGATACTCCTAGAACTGACTCCGTTGCATCTGCATCTTAAAAAGAATGTTGCTATTATGACCCTTAAGATGCAGGCGGAGGGAAATATCAAACCAGGCAATATGGTGGGTCATCTGGAAATCCTTAAGGAATTTCAGACAGACCCAACCATAGGAATGCCTTCCGACTGTATGCGAACTAAGCTGGACTTCCACAAACCATTTTGTGTTAGATTACTTAACCGGGATATATGAAGAACAGGGTATAGTTTAAAGATGAATCAAAAACAGAAGAAGGGGCGGGGGTAGCAATACACGGGAGTGAAACTGCCCTCACGAAGTCCTTGGGTAACAACGCTACCGTCTTTCAAGTAGAAGTTTATCCTATAGAACATTGCGCTAGAATAGGCAGAGCAAAAGGCCTAAACGATGCAAAGATGTATATTGTATCAGACCTGGTATGGCCTCGCCCGCGAGGGTTCTGCCTCTCCATTCATTGGACCAGAGCCCGTCTGCGGCGTCACTAAGGGGCACCTTAGGCGAGCGTGCAAAAGTCTTTCTACTGGCGCAGAATTCCAGGTTTGCGACAGGCGAAGAAATGGATATCACCTTCGTCAGTCAGGATTAAAGAGTCTCTTAAACTTGGAAAACCTGAGTTGAGGCTGTTTACTGGCTTCAACTTAACAGAATGGGCCTAAGAACGACCGATGGATGCCGTTGCTGCGACCTGGAAGCGGAATCAGTGGAACTTGTTTTGTGCAATTTTCCGCAAAAGACTGCGAACTGAAGGCGAATAATGAACCCAGATAGTATGCATCAAATACCAGCCGGTAGTATTGTCAGATTCATTAAGAGCCTGAATATTGACTGGCTGAATTTGCTTTCTCGCTAAAAAGAAGATTTGTTTGCACAAATTCATTGCTGGAGATGAAAAATGGATTCTATAAGATAGTTCTAACCGAAGAAAGACATGGGTTGATCCAGGCCTGTCATATCCATCCGTTGCAAAGCCAAAAAAATCACGCCAAGAATGTGTTCTTGTGTGTTTGGTGGGATTGGAATGAAATCATCTACTACGAACTTATTGAATCTGGTGAAACTGTCACGGCTGAACGTTATCAAGCTCAACTTAAGAAATTATATGATGCCTTGCTGATAAATATTGAAAATCTTAAGATACGGACTTTCTTAAGAAAATCCTAAACAGTAAGTTTACAAATTATTTATATTTATATTGGGCCAATTCTTTATATTCAAACAAAATTATTTTATTGGTATAGGGCTCTTTATTTTTATTATTTAAGCTTGAACTTTCAATCCCAATTCGGGATCATTATCAAAAGTATAATGAAAATTATTTCCAAAAACAGTTCCTTTTTATATAAAAATTCCACATAAAACAATCAAACATTTGTTACTAAAAACCGATTTTTCATGTAAACGCTCAGCTTAAAAAAATTTTTTTTTTCGAAAAAAGTTTTTCCTGGCTAAAGAGATTTCAGGCGCATTTTATTTGGCCATTTACAACAACAATGCCATGTATGCAATACCATTTTGATGTTCGTGAATATGTGGACATGGTATTCAAAATCCAATAACATTTTTTAGTTATTGTGTTTAGCATTAGGCTGCTAGAATCTTTGCTAAATTTTATTTTTAAAGTTCTAAAGGTTGTCGATACTTGTTGCGTTCCATTTAACGTGGCAAAGTACACACAAGTACTTCTGACTGAACGCAGCTACTCTTGCTAAATTTTATGAGTAGTTTGCTTTTTGAATTTATGGCGACTTCGTTACCAGAATATTTAGTATAACTAATCGGTAAAAAACGGCTGATCAGTTTTCAAATTAATAATTAATTTTCCGACTTTCCATGTTGCACGTAAATTTTTTTAAATTGAATTTTATTTTCGCAACTAATTTTCTGCGTTCCATTTAGCATCTATCCTCAAGTACTTATTTGTACTTTGCCACGTCAAATGGAACGCAGCAACTGTCATGTACATTCAATTTACTTTGACATAAAATGTGATTGTGAGTTTTTATTTTTCGTGCCAGTGTCTAAATTAACAATATAGAAATTTTACCCCAAAAAATTCTAAAAGGTACATTAGTGCCTAACCAATATCCCGAAAAATCAATAAAAAGGTAATTTGGAAAACAAGAAATTTTCATAGAAATACTATATGTAGACCAGAAAATGAAATCACAAACTTTTTGGCCATTCCGTATATAAAAAACCTTAGTGAAAAAATAAAACATCTGTTCCAGAATTATAATTTCAAAATTGTGGGATGTGCAGCCACAAGTCTAAATGGAAATAATTTTCTAAAATTAAAGACAAGGTTACCTTTTAAAAAACAATCAAATGTGGTTTACCAAGTCCGTTGTAGTTTCAATGCTACGTATACTGGACAGACACAACAATTTTTGGAAAAAAGAATTTATCAACACAGATATGATACCAACAAAGATCTAAATTCAAATATTAGCGCACTTACACGGCATCTGAAAAATTCAAATCATTCAATCAATTTAGATAGCGTCAAAATTTTAGGAAAGATCGATTTTGGAAATGTTACATATTAAATCAAGTATAAATTCGATTTATTTATTTATTTATAGTATTTATAAATAATTTAGTATTAAGAGGAAAAGCACACATGGAAACAAAGCAATCGAAACAAAAAAAAGAAAAAAGAAGTTGCTTCCTTTAGGCATAAAAACCTCTTAAATTTTTTCAAACAATTTCCACCTCGTGCTTACACATTCTATTTTGAGCAGTAGCTCATTTACAATAAAATGTACAGCACGAGGTGAAATAATATTAAAAATTAAAAATTAACAAAAATAACATGGTTATTAAAAATAAATTAAAAAACTACGTATTGCCCATCAATCACGCCACTCCAAAAATTTTGACCTAAATAATTTTGCCGATCCTAATCTCTTAATTTCCAATGGAATTGAATTCCAAAGGGAAACTCCCCTAACACAAAATGACGCGTTTAACGACCTACAACAATTTTTAGCCGGAATTAGGCGGAAGTTAGAGGAATGAAACCTACTAAACATTAATTTCCTATATAGATACCAAGGCTCCTTAGCTTTAAGAAGTTTAAAAATAAAAAGACAAACGCGAAATTCTTAAAAAATAGATAAACTACATTCTAAAACAAGGCTAGAGTAGGCAGAAATATGATCGAACTTCCTAATACCAAAAATAAACCTGGTACAAGCATTGAAACATCTTTGGAGAACATTCATATTTTCCTGAAGCATACCGAATAAAACTATGTCACCGTAAATAAAATGAGGAAGAAGATAAGACAAAAACAATTTTTTCCTAAACTGACTATCAGAAAATCCAACCACTTTATACAAACAACTAAGCATGCCAAAGACCCTCTTACTAATAGTAACTAAATGGTCACCCCAAGTAAGAGTTTTATTAATAACTAAGCCTAAATCCCTAACAGTATTTGAATATACAATTAGCGAACCCTGCAGAAAAATACCAGGAAAGGACGAGGTATCTAACGGTTTTTTATAAATTATAATCGACTGAGATTTATTCGCGTTTAAAACAAGCCTGTTAGAGACCGACCAGCGAACGATATTACTTAAATCTTCATTTATCAGACAAATATTCCTAACAATAGAATCCTGATCTAAACGACTATTTCTATAAATTTGAACGTCATCAGCGAAAATATGAAATGAACAATGTTGAATGGAGGATTCTATGTCATTTATGTACATAGAAAATAATAGAGGACCCAGAACTGAACCCTGAGGCACGCCGGAAATTGATATTGTGGAAGATTATGCTTATATTGGCAACTCGTATGATGTATTTATACAAGTTTTTTGTCTCATACTCATTTTATTTTTATTCAATTGTACAACCTTTCTACATGAAATCGCTTTAGTCAGGAATATTTTTTTTCGAAAAAAAAAAATTGTCTAGGCTGTGTGTTTCCATGAAAAATCGGTTTTTAGTAACAAATGTTTGATTGTTTTTTGTGGACTTTTTATATAAAAAGGAACTCATCCCGAATTGGGATTGAAAGCTCAAGCTTAGATGACAAAAATAAAGAGCCCTATACCAATAAAATAATTTCGTTTAAAGTAAGTTTAAAAATATGGCAATGTGACCATGTGAAAGGCATTAGCTTTTCAAATGGTTTGGCATGCTTTTAGTCTTAGATAAGGCCTGCCAAAAAATCGTAGCGGAGTTGGTGATGAATATAGAAAATCTTAAGATACGGAGTTTCTTAAGAAAATCCTAAACAGTAAGTTTACAAGTATGGCAATTTGATTAAGTGAAAAGCATAACTTTTAAAGAGGTTTAACACCCACACATACACACATTTCTAATTACATAATTTATTTTATAGATGTGCATTTGAATCTGTATTTTTTAGTTTTTTTTTTTTGGTTAAATATAACAATTCGATTTGAATAGAATAAAATTAAATTTAGCTAAAACAATTAAAGTTTTAATTTTATTTATTGAGAAATGTTCGCCTAAACGTCATCATTTTCATTTTTCAGCTCTGTTTTTTTATTCGTTCCCGATAGCTAGCTTTCGAGAGCCGTCATTTTGCTTTAACTAAATTTAAATTTGACGCGCTATTTATTGGTAATCTTAATTTATTTAACATCAAACTATCATTTTTAGTTCAATTATTTAGCGAAAACTTGTAAAATAATGATGTAAAAAATACCTATTTATATGGAGCGCTATCGGGAGCCACCTTTTATATGACGGCTATCAGGAGCGAATAAAAAAACGCAGCTTTGCTAATACATTCACATATTCTGTTGTTTTTGTTGGTTTAGTTCCAACTTAGGATAAACTTCTTAAGCGTCAAATGTGCCCATATAATACGGATGTGAAGTTGATTTGCTAGATATATTGGTATACGAGGCTAGCTTGGTAAGTCCATTGCCAGGTTAAAACATTTAGTCCATTACCATACGATGGGGAGCAGGAACATTTCTGAGCCAAGATTCAATCAAATATTTTCACTAAAACTGCTCATTATTTCCACTAATGTATCTCTATTCACAGAGTTTGCTAGACATGTTGGTACACGAGGCTAGCTTGTAATTAGAAGATACATTAGTGGAAATATTGAGCAGTTTAGTGAAACAATTTGATTGAATCTTGGCCCAGAAATGTTCCTGATCCCCATCGTATGGTAATGGGCTAAATGTGTTAACATGGCAATAGACTTACCAAGCTAGCCTCGTATACCAATATGTCTAGCAAACTCTGTGAATAGAGATACAGTAGTAGAAATAATGAGCAGTTTTAGTGAAAATATTTGATTGAATCTTGGACCATAAATTTTCCTGATCCCCATCGTATGGTAATGTGCTAATGGTTTGAAGTTGGCAATGAACTTAACATGCTTGTGCTTTATACCACTATGTAGACATTTGATGAAAGTCAGCATTGTTACAGGGGCTGGAAATATACGTGGGGGTTGAATCTGGTATAAAAAACTAAGAACACGGTTTGGAAATAAAAATTAAGTTTATCCAATAACTGTCGTTTAATAATGAGATAATACCTGGTGTAATTTCTGCAGATTATTATTGCAACGGATTTGTTAAATATATTTTATTTAAAATATAGAATTATTTAAATTATTTTATATATATTATTTAAGCTACATCTTATTAAGTTTTGAAGTGTAATTGTTTGGATTATTGATTTATTTTTTATCGTCCTTCTTTACGCCTGGAGTAGCCAAATCGAGGACGGGCGGCTACAGATCCGTCTTTTTTTTTAAAAAACCACCTGCACATTGCATTGCTTCATGCCAACCTGTAGTGCTGGCATGAAAGGTGGGTCGGCCCATGGATTCTGTACTCTCAACCGGGGGTCATAGATGTGTTCATTTTCATCACTGATCATTTTCGTAATCAGATGATGAAAAATCCTTTTTGCATCCCGCCCCTATAGGGATTCGAACCCGGTACCTCCCGATCCAACCGCCGCAGCTTTAACCACTGCGCCGTTTGCTCGGTAAGTGTAATTGTTACCAAATAATTTTTTCGTACTACTAATGGGTAGCGTGTACTAATCAAATTTCGGGATGGTATGTATTTTTTCATACAATTCAATTATTTTTTCGGGCTACATAGTATGGATTTTAACAAGGAAACACACCAAAATTAAAAAAAGCCTTTTCGGGATGATTTTTCGGGCTAACTTCACATACATACCCATAATTATGAAAGTGGTCTAAGTCATAAATTTCTTGTTTCGAGCTATTTAATGAATTGCATTTGAACGAATTAAAAAATATTTTTATATTATGCGACACTTTAATTTATAATTTTCTTAGTCTTGATTAATGGAAATTTATTATGAATAACAAAATTATGGATGTGAAATAAGTGATAAACTTATTTTTTTGAAATTTTGACTTAGACCACTTTCATAATTATGGGCACAAATATGTAATCTAAAATATGCATATCATGGCAGCAGTCAACTTTAAGTAAAATTCATCAAACTAATGAATCATTTTTCAACGTGAGAATTTCTAACTGGAGAGCTTAAAAAAACGATAAATTGACTTAATATTCGAGTTACTCTTTGTGAGACAAAAATTAATTGATTCCTCCCGTAGAGTGAATATTCGATAAACAATATTAGTCAGAATTGAGAGACGAACAAACATTTTGGTTTGTTATGTTGAAAATTCTTTCAAACTTATGTCAAAATTAAAAATAAAATTGCATTGTGAATGCTTCTGTTAGCGCAAAGAAGATAGGCAGTGAATTGCACAAATTTTTAACTACATTAAATTGGCTGATGTCTCGTATCTCTTTGTGAAATTTGCCGAAACCGAAGGATCAGTACTCATTGTCAACTGTTGTACTACTAACATTATGAATCGTCTAGAGCAAGTGTCAAAAACCTCATCAACAATGCAGACACAAACACCATTGAAATCGATCCATAGATTTCTCTATACTCGCCTTAAACTATAGAATACCGCGCCAAAGCCATTAAAAACGTATATTGTAATTTGTGTGTGTGTGTTTATTGTGCAGTACATATATAATTATTGTGATAGGTCTGGAACATAAACAACAATTTACAGTAATTTTTCTTCTTCTAAGAGTCTTCTTCAGCGTCGATGTGCTTTTTTTATATTTAATGATTAGTTCAGTTTTCTGCACAGCTACACACACACACACAGACTAACACACACACATACACACACTTTCTACATAAAATTGTAATACTCCCATTTTATATTGATTTTTTAAATTGCAACCCCATTTTCTACCCCCATTATTCCTCACATCACTATTATCCAAACCACCATGGATGCACATTATTAATAAGAACTGCAAAGTACATAGAAAATAACGAACAACCGCAAAATGCATTTCTTTACTCATTCGTTCGTTCGTTCGTTCTCTTTGAGTTCAAGTAACGCTCATACTCTCTCTCATTCAAATGGATTTTAATTTAACCGAAATGCTATTTCCAAAAATAAATTTGCAAACATAACCGAAAATATCAAATTCAAAACAATAAAAAATGTTTCACAGTCAAGGTTATATCATGGTCAATTTAATAAAATTAACTGTTTTTAACGAATTTATTTTTAGGCATTAATCATGTCGGTATTAATATACGTAATAAAAAATAAAAGAGAATCTCATGAGAGTATTACAAAATAAAAATAAAATTCACACACTCACGTATACACTCACAGTGGTAATATAACAATAATAATAATAAAAAAGAGAAACAAAAAAAAAAAAAAGAAAGCGCTAGGTCGGACGTTCACCTCCAGTACAGTATGTATAATGTGTATGTATCAAATCAAAAAAAAAAAAAAAAACAAAACAAAAATAAAATTGAAATGATATTAAATCGCATACATATGTGTGTTTGTATATTATTTTGGCTATCATTTTGCTCGTGTTGGTGCGTGCATATATACGTTTTGATTGAAACATCTGTGCGCTTTATACAGATATTATTATACAAGCCGTATGTTGGTATTTAATATGACGCAAAAAATCTATACACCGTGTTTCTCTTCCCCTCTATTTAACGTAACGATATTATTTTATTGGCCGGCTCTAATCTACATGGGAAGTACAAATTTCGCGATTTCTTTTAATTTTAAATTGACCTTCAGGAAAGAAACAAAATAGTATTTCGCTAAAAATAATAATTTCTGTACACGTATTTTATATAATTATCGATGATTTTAGACATTTAAAAAAACAGCAACAACACTACAATTCGTTTTCGAAGAAAGGTCAATGAACAAGAAAGCGGGTGGCATGTATTTGTGTATATAATAAAGTACGTACAAAATTAAGCCGAAAATGTCAAAATTTAATCAATCAACTGAATCAACATACGTTTGATTCGGTTTAACATCACAGACAAAGTGAGATAGATGTACTATGTATACCATAAATATTTTAGCGCTAATTCATCGCCACCAAACGCACTTTCGTTTGTTTATTTTGTTTCGTATTTTTTTTTTTTAAATGCGAGTGGGAAAATTTACAGGGCGTCGAACTTGGAATTATTCGTAACCCATATTCACTCACATAATATTGATGATGGTGACAACGTTATTTATCGGTCGTTCGCCCAGAAGTTCACCACCCTGGTGAAATTCACACGCACTTTTTTTTTTATTATTTCGTTCATTGCTTTTTATAAATGTATATATTTGCCATGTCAGAAAGAGAGTAATATATACAAGACCACTACAGACATAAACCACCGAAAATATAATATAAATTCATACAGAGAAACAAGGGCAATGACCTCCAAAACATACATATAAAAAAAAATGATAATAATAATAATAATAATACCCGGCCATTATACAATTACTGTATGTATTATAAATAATAATTATAAGAATTAAATTTTTTTTTTCGATTTTGTTTTTTAAATGTGCGTTGTATGTTTTATAATAAATAATATAAGATAAAGACTCCATAGCGACATTGAAAAACTTTATGAATTTGCGTTTTGATGTCACCTAAAAATAATTCGTTGGCATTCAATTGTCTCGAGTTTTCGGAGGGAACGATGTAGGTATAAGAGAGTGAGATAGATAGAAAATTGGTCTTGAATATCATATGATTTGGGTTTTTATAAACACTGTGTGTTTTGGGTTATTTGATTTATTTGGAGGGAAATGAGTTTTGTTTTGTTATCGGAATTAACTTAAGTTCCCATGATACAACAGAGACGACAGCATACGGCAGGATGAATCATTTTCTTTACATATTTTTGAGATAAAGATAAAAATGGGGTAAGTTTCACTTAATAATTTGGTGTATATTCTTTCGTTTTTTGTTTCTTGACATTGACTGACCGTGAAAACAAAACAAATTCTTTTGAAATTGAGTCATGTATTGTGAAATAAGTAATGACGAATTTGTGTATATACGGGCATAGAATTAAACAATTTGATTTCATAGGCTGGAGGGCCTTTGTCTGCGATGCCATGCTTAACCATTATGTATGTTGTTTGTAACGGCAAAGAAACATAGTACATAGATAATTAAGAGAAAGTTTTTGAATTTGGTTAAAAAAATGTTTTATTGCTGAAAGCCCTGGTATTTGGTTCAACTAAATCTTTTACATGTTTTATTGCTGAAAGCCCTGGTATTTGGTTCAACTAAATCTTTTGCATGTAACTGTAATGTCCGAATTTTGGTCAGAAATAAATTAAACGGTTATCTGAAACGGCGAGTTGAATCCTGCATAGCCGCGATTAAAAAATAAATTTTACGTTAATTATCTGATAGTTACAGTAAGAAGGTTCCTTCTTGCAATACATTTTCCGGGTTCATTGGTTTTCTTAAAATCTGTTTGGCTGCTTAATTTGGTAATATTTTTCGATTTCTTATCTTATCTTTCTTATCATAATAATTTTAATGGGGATTTATCAGTAATACCATTAACAAGTAATTAATTAATTTTGTAAGTAATTATTAGAAATCTGCAAAGCCTTACTGTTGAAAAGCAAATGCCTCTCCGGGCTTGTTGACACAAGAAGAATTGGCCTGCCCTTTTCGAGATTTTTGGCATCCAGTTGCATATATTGTTGCTTCACGTTCAGATTATTCTAGATATTTTTTTGTTCGCAGCAATAGTTATCATAATCGAATAAATCATGCGCATAATATGAGAAATCCAAACAATTTTATCGGTCTTCGTTGTAATAATGAAAAGTTTAGGAGATTTTATCTATATATGGCACCGTTTTGGTTCCATCTTTTACCTAACCACGTGAAAATACTTCCATCTATGCAGAAACACAAATTTAACAGAGAAATTCGGACTTGGCTGCTTGGCATAGATAATATTGAGCGATATTTTTAGCATTAGAATTGAAGTATGCTATATTCCAATGTGTCTTCGTGTAAAAAATGTATATAATGTAATAATAACTGAGCTTGTATATTGTAGAAAATTATTATTATTTTATACTGATATCCAAAGAATATTATATTAATTTTATTAATAGTTTGTTTTTAATTGCTCCACTACAGACGTAATGTCTAAAGGAGCTTTACTCTATTTCAAATTTTTAAATTGTTTTGCTTGTAATTAGCTTTCATTATGTATATATTTTATTTGAAATAAAGATAATAATAATAATAATAATAATAATAATAATAATAATAATAATAATTTTCGAGATTTGCTAGAGTTTCTTTCAGTTTTTTCGAGGTTAGTTGTATCAGATTTTTCCCTTGTTTGAGTTTATTCGAAGAGATTTACATAAGTATTAGAAGATTTTCAGAATTTTTTGATATTTTTCAAATTATTCGTGGTTTAGATTTTACTGCTTAGCCCAACGCTGATTATTGGAAATTTTTCAGATATTCGAAATTTTTTAATTCTTAATCGTTATTCCATATTATTCGAGATTTTCATGGTATGTATGTAAGTTTTCGATTGTTTTCAATACTGTTCCGAGATTGTCCAGAACATTCGGAATTTTTCAAAATTAATCGGGGTTACAGAGTTTATTCCACACAAGACAGCTGTAATTTAGTAATTCGAGTTTTGGAAGGCGAGTTGCTCATAACATTGAGTTATAAGCTATTATAAACTTAGAGATAATTCTAGGTAACTCGAGGTTATTCGAGATTTTCGGAATTTTCCAAAATTTTCATAAGAACTTTAAAGATAATTTTTTAAATTATTCCAAGTTTTCGAGATTTGCTTAGAGGATATTCTTTGAGATACCTATGTATGTGAAGTTGACCCAAAATATAACCCAAAGAAAGGATATGGCAATACTAAATTTGCATTTTCATGATATTTTAGTGTCACTGTAAAATTATCTATATCAAGACACTATTTGTGAAGCCATAAAATTAAAACTATTACGATAATTACTTGGACAATTAAAACTATCACAATAATTACTTCGGTCTAAAAAGACCAAAAATTTGGTTGGTCCAAAACCATTTTTCTATTTTCTCGATGTTTTGAAAGCTCTTGAGTACGAAAATGCAAAAAGAAGGTCAGTCAATCTGGATGTCTGTGTATACCCAAGGTATCTTGCCAATCTATTTCTATGGTTAAGGCGGAGAAATGAAAAGCTTTTGGAATTTATATGTCAAAAGGGTCGAGAACCGACCGAATTTTATGAAAATTTACCGACTAACCAGTTAATCAGCATTTTTTCAAAACGAGAAAGCGTTCGAAATCGCAAACAAGCCCTTATTTCCCGCCTTATTTATTTGGGCATCATATTTGCGGTTGAGTATGCAGTTTATAAGACCGTGTTGATTTGGGAGTTAAGTTGGGCGTGAGTATGCGGTTCATGGTTTAGTTGGGAGTTGAGTTGGGGTTGAGTTGAGATTTAGTGGGCAGTTGTGGTTTGAGTTGGAAGTTAGCTTGAGTTAAGTTCAGTACGTATGAAATACATTCAGATGTGGAAATAAGATTAAGTTGAGTTCATGTAAGCAGGTAGTTTTCGAACCGTGTTGATTTAGGGTTTGAGTTGAACGTTGAGTTGGAGGTTGAGTAGGGAGTTAAGTTAGGGTTTGGGTTGAAGATTGAGTTGGGGTTGAGTTATGATTGAGTTTAAGGTTGAATTGGGGGTTGATTGAGATCGAGGTAGAGTTGAATAGGGGTAGAGCCGACGTAGGGTTGAACAGGGTTTGAGTTGAAGTTGATGTGGATTTGAATGAGGGTTCGGTTGGGGATTAAGTTGAGGTCAAGTTGAGGGTTTAGATTTGGTTCAAACTAAGTTAAGTTGAAATTGATTTAGGATTGAGTTAGCCTGCATTGGAGCTGAGTAAGGGGTTGGTAAAAAATTTGGAGATTGAATTGTGGTTAGGTAATTGTTGATTTAAAAGTTGATTTGGGGTTGAATTGGTGATTGAGTTGAGAGTTGGCTTGTCGATTGATTTAGTGATTACGTTTATCATTGAGTTGAGATTGACTTGGAGGTTTGAGTTGTAAATTGAGGTGGAGGTTGAGCTAATGTTTGAGTTAAGAGATTCGGTTAGCGATTGATTTGGAAGTTAACTTTCAAGATCACGCGAATGCACATGGAGCACAATTAGCACCTCAACTGTAAAAATTTGCTAATACCCTTGTAATCGAGATCCGAGGAACAGTTAAATATAACACATTTTTTTGGCCACGGCTTTCGTCAAATCTTTGCATGTTTCAGTTTTACCAGTACCCGCTTCCGGCCCTCCGCTCAAATTTACTTAAATCGATATGGGTACGATAACATCGATCCGTTAATGGCGTCACAATTAAACGTGGCTGATTCCCTAAATATTCCATGCCATAACGTACTTCTGTAGCCACCAAACTAATACAAACGTAGTCTTGCTTGTTATAGGTGAATCAATGCGCCAGTAGTATCGAAATAGGGAATGCCAATTGAAATCATCATTTGCCTCCACTTCTTTGTCGACCAGCAGCTTAACAATATAAGTCGAATGCACATCGAGCACAATTAGCGTCTCAACTATTACGGTAAAGCTCACTTTTAGAAGTCCTCCACGCACATGTTCGTTCTCATAATAAGCAGTTAGCGTCTGCTTTTTAATCGCATCTTCAACTTCTTCAGTCCATGTCATGGCGGAAACGGCAAGAACCGCCTGTCCCGGATATTTCAGTACCCAATCATGAAGCCTCTTAGTCCAATAGTTATCAAATGAAATGCGAATTTGGGCCAGCATACTCTTGAATATTTCGTTCATCATTTCTTTAAGCTATTTCTCGACCAAACCATTTGCAGCGTTCGGATACATTTTTTTTACGAATGGTACAATCTCCATATCAACCGAGATCATATCATTAATTTCCGCCTGCTGATCAAATTTCAGTGAATCGATGCCTTCGAAATTTTTTTTTAAGTGCGGCTCTACTTGAAGTGGATCTTTAATTTCGGATAATATTTCCAGCAACTTGTCATTTGACAAGAAGAAGGGTACATATTCAAGCCCTTTTGAATTTGTTCCAAATTGACAACTGCACCTTGCAACATTGCTAAAATATAATTGGGGATAATCAGTGGCTTGTACAACACGTTGATCGGTCCTCGTTTGCTTCAAAATCTTGCGGAATATACGATCGACACCCTTAAGGTTTCATCCCTCCACCGGTATTTGTTTCATAATATCCTCGGAACTGAATATTGGCTCCAAATACATCCATGTTGATAATACTTGGACCCAGACGTTGAGTATATCTTGCATTAGGATAAGTTTCTCTTCCCAATCCGTTGCGTATGTGCCGAGTGCTCCAATGTAAAGTGAGCTACGCATTGCTTGCGATTTTAGGATATGATCGTCGAGTAGTGTTTGGATATCATCCAAGGAAGCCAAAATGTGTGTATCTGAATCACGATATGGCAAAAAATCGAATTTAACATCCTCCCAACCTTTCTGCATTTCGATGATCTGTGCATTTAATTTAAATTATTTACCTGCCGCATTCGAAATCTCATCCAACTTATCAAAAATATTCATGATTCCTATGTCGACCATTGCGCTTAATGTTGGAAACAACTCGGGCGTAATCGGTGTACCAAGCTCTTGAGAAATTTGCTCCCAAAATAACCAAAGTACCAGTTTTCATAGCATTGGTCGAATTGGAAAGCAGTTCGCCATAGCTATATCGATAAGGACGAGCAATGATGATGTGTCCTTTTGGAGTAGGTTTTCTTCATGATTTATTAAGGCCGCTTCTCGACTGCATATCCATTAACTCGTCCACAATTTTCACTTTTTCTTTGGAATCCTCAATTGTGATTACATCTCGAATGGATTTCATTCGGAATGCGTTCATTTTCTTTGCCTCCTGTGCGACATACTTTTCAAATGTGGCACGTCGTTCCTTTAATGCCTCTTCCAACCATTATCGAATCACATTCAAACGGCCCGTACTTAAATCCAAAACCTGATCCAATTCGGCCGGCCACAAAAATGTTCTTGTATTCAAATTTATATCTTCCATCACGAGTAAGGTGTGCTTCAGTAAGAATAGCACTCGCTGCGAGACGACAATTTTAATTTCGGTCATTAATTTGTACAGCCGTTCCTCGCGACATTCATTTAAGTAGTTCCTGAGTTTCTTTCGGTCGTTCACCACCCTTTAGCGAAATATCTTCGAAATCGTCACAAATACGTCGATTCTCAACCTTTTTCATATTTACGAAGTAATTGAGTACGAAATTTATGATTTCGTCAGTCAGACGGTCAGAGTAGCATTCACACTTCGTTTGTCCAACATGAACAGATTAAGAGGAACAAAATTTTGCAGTCCGTATACCTATATCATTTAATAATTGATTAAATCTTTCAGTAAGTTCGTTCACTATAGGGAGTTCAGGAATTAGCTTTTGAAAAAAAATATGCTCAGTCACTGCCTCAATCTTGCCTGCTAGCAATGGAAAATAGTAACTGTAGATTGGATAAAAGTACAGTGTGGATCCGATTAAATTCGTTTTCACTACTTCCCGGATTTTTGTAAACAAATCCAACATATTAACGTGATCTTCTTGCATGACGTGCAGATAGCCACGTTGACCTTCGTCTTTAGAGGAAGTTCTGATTGGGGACATATACATCGCCGTGGACCAAAGCATATACTGCGAGCAGAATCAACATATTCGTCCGTATATGCGACGAGTCAGATTCTAGTGATTGTATTGACAATGGAGGCGAAGAAGATTTGGTTTCAATATATGTACAATTCATAATTAAAGAAATACGTGTAATGCAGACAACAGCGTTTCATTTATTTATTATATCACTGTTTAGAAAATTCTGACGTATACTGTAGAATTAAGATTTAATGTACATTGTTTTCCGAAAGAAGCTTTATGGAGAGGACCGCACAATGCTATTTTCAATTTGAAAAGTTCAAAGCATTGTTGGGTTAGCTGGGAAAATGAAAAATCAATGATTATGGTTCTAAATAATTTTTTCGGACCCAAGGTTGATCAGATATATTTTACGATTTTTTGGCTTAAGAGAGGTATTGGGTGGTGGATTCCGTCGAGAACTAGAGGATCTCGGTTAGAATAAAGCAGTGGTTTTGGAATTGTGTCGAGGAATCTGGGCGCGACTTTTATTTACATTTTTTAATGGGTTAAGCGGTTTACTAACAAACCTTTCTGATTCTGCCTTACATAAAACCTGGGTATGCGGTGGGCCCGACTTCCTCCACGAGACCTAACCTTCCTTTCATACTCACTTATAGTTCGCATCTATTACTTCCTATAGCAGAAACTAAATTAGGCGGATCTCTTCAACCACTTATGGTTGTTTCTTTTAAGCTCAACATATGTAATTGACATAATTGTTGACTTACCTGAAAATAAAACGAAAATAAACATTAGTAAAATTATTTAAACCATTCATCCCTATATTAATATAGAATATGTAAATGTATACATAGTGTAATGCCCTAAGATCACCTCGCGTCTTATTTATTTTTAATTGAATGCTCGGCAATGACGTTCGATTTAAATACCGTTTGAATATCATTTCCTAAAAAAAGTCAAAAAGAAAATCAACAAAAAAAAAAAAAATTCGCAACCTTGATACAATGATGAACGATTTTGCGATGAGTCGATCGCGCTGCGCAAACAAAATCAAATCATCCAAAATTAGCATATTTGTTAAATCAAACTGTATAAACAGATATCGCCTTCAAATGACGAGTTCATTTCGGTTCATCGATAATAACTACACCAGATTAAGGTACAATTATTGGTTATATATAAGTGTTTGATTGCCGCCTATTATTGAGCCGAAAAAAGACATGCCATTTAGTCTCTTTATTATAGATTTGTTCGTATTCACTGTTCAATGCATTCAAGTACATCCACTGTATAGAAGAAAAAAACCCGGAACAAGGAATAAAATCGTTAAAAAGCAGACCTAAAATAGAAAATTCTACATAAACTTGAAGATAGGAGGAAATATAGTACATAGTATGGTGGTATATAGATAGATATAGACATACGAGTGTGAAAAATAGACGAGAAAGTCAATGTACTGAAGATACGATGAGAGTATATAGAAAAACTGAATAAACTAAAGACGGAATCTCTGGTTCTCGTTGTAAAATTAAAAGTAATTTTAGAAAAATTAAAAACAAAAATAATAAAACATTGGAAAATGAAAATGAAAATTTTATAATGAATTTAAGATTGGTATGGTGTTTGTGTGGCCGGCACGATATTATGTGACTCTGGGATAAACTCTTAATATTGAATGGCACCATAAAAGACAATTTCAAACATAATAGTTCCACAATGTTCAATCAACGTTTACTAAATATTTTTACTTTTCGTACTGTAACGAAGTGTAATCGCTAAAACAATTTCGTGCTAGAATTTCACGTTTCTCGACTAATTAGGTTACCACTTATCAGGACTCCAAAACATCGAAAAAAATGGCGTTTTCGTTCTTCGGCACAAATCTTCAGAAAATAAATTTTGAACATTGTCGATACTCTCTGAACGGAGAGAGATGTACAATTGAAGGTAACTCTTAAAGATCGAGGATTTATATTGTCATGACCAATTGTGATATTGGGGAAGGGGTCTCCAAATTTAAGAAAACCCGTGACATCTTATAAGGATTGTGCCTGCTCAAAATAATGGAACATTTTTGTAAAATGTAATTGGTTAGTTTGGTGACGTACAATGGACGCTTTGTGAAGAAAGTATCGTTCGAGGAGTCAGATAGACCTAATATATTTTTTTATTCTAAATCAATATACTTCAACACTTACGGAACTTAACTTAAATTTTCCTTTCAAATTCGATTGCTAGAAAAAGAATTGAAAAGTAAAAATTGAACATTTTTTAAAAGCGGCCAAATTTTGCCGATTGACGATGTCAAAATTTGTTCATAATTTCATAAATTAAAATTTTTTGAATTCAATACTTATTCTAATCGGATTTTTTGTTTTTTAAATTACTTAATACATGGGCATATTGTTGGAGAAAAAGCAACTCAGGTGATTTGGTCAGCCATGTACGTTTAGTATGGATTGGCTATAAATGGGAACTGCTTTCGGATGATGTCGAAGAATCCGAATGTCGAAGGACCGAATGACGGAATAAGTCGAAGGGATTTTATTTTTAAAAATTTCCTTTTTTTTAGAAATAATCAAATCATAAACTATTTTATGAAATATTAATTATTATTATTAATTATTATTATTTAAAAAATTAAATTTAATCATGAAACGATGGAGCCAAGTTTTTCATATTTTTCAATCATTGTGGGTATAGAGTTCTATGTATTCGAAGACTATTAACTCTAATATTAGGTATTTTCGACCTTGAGATTTTCGAGGATTTATCCATTTTACAGTCCCTTGTGTTAGAAAAAGTAGATTTCAAGGTAGTGCCAGTCCCTCGGTCTGTAAAATTCGGTTCTAAAATTACAAAAATAAAGCTTTCTTAATAACCAATTCACTGGTCAACATATAAATTAAACACTCTAAGCATTTTTGTTAATCTTTAATTAAACTCTTAAAATGTTTGTCCCCAAAATTGGATAAGTAGTCACCTTCTAAGTGCGGAGGACATATTCGGCTAATTGCATATTGAACGAATGGCGCTAATCTTCAACGGAACATTGTCGTCCTCCTTAAAAATGACAGATCACTAATCCTAACATTTCGTTGATGAATCGCCTATTTTGTGCGTTAATTGAGATAAGTACTTAAGCAAATACCTCTTCGAACCACATTTGAAATTTATATTGAATAGTTTGGTAGGTACTTAATCTACCTTCATTAATGTGATGCAACGAAGGATCAGGAATCGATATTATTGGTTGACATATTAAGGATTGTTGACCCGCTTCGATTTCATTTTTTTTTTTCGTTTAATTTATGCAATCTGTTCTGGGGCTCAAGGAACTTCCAACTCTGGCGCAGTTAACTTTTTCACGCAGTAGTAGTAACCTACCTACCAAATCGAGGACGTATGGCTACAGACTGCAGTTCTGTATAAACCAGCTGCACATTGCATTGCTTCATGCCAGCTAATATGAAAGTGGGGTCGGCTCTTGGATTCTGCACTCTCAACAGGGGATCATAGTTGTGTTCATCGTCATCAACGATGGTAATCAGATGATGAAAAAATCCCTTTTGCGTCCCGTCCCTATCTGAATTCGAACCCGGTACCTCCCGATTCAAAGCCCGCAGCTTTAACCACTGAGCCGTTTGGTCGATCTTCGATTTCAATGCTGATTTTAGGATAATTTCGATAGTTAACGTTAAGCGGAGGGAATCTAACGTCGAGCGCCGAATTTCCAGCAAAAATCATCACTTTTGTTGAATGTTAATTAATCCATGTAATTTCTAATATGCTACCGGTGATTAGACCATTTTAAATGTGTTTTTTATTAACACGAGAAGTATATATATTAGTATTTACGAACAACCATTCAACGAAATTGATTAATAGACCGAATTCTATTTATTTAATTTTTTAATTTATATGATTTTAATACGTTCCGAAGATTGTAAGAGAAAATCATCATCTTATCAATTGCAAATGGTACCTCTTCAATTTCGTCAATCTTACTACTGTTGAATACTAAATTCCAAACACGTGGCCCCAAGTTGGACCTTGCGGACATCCCTTATTTACACTTTTTTTTATGTGTCATGGTTTGTAACAACATTTGCAATTCTGTCATAGAAATAGTTTCTACTCACAGACTTGAACTCTCTCATAATACTAGGCCAACATCCAGACTCGTCTAGGAAACCCCAGAGAGTACTTTTTTCAGACTGTTTAAGAAGTCAAGATATTCCAAGATATTCACTAGATCCGTGTCGGGGCGAATTGCCATTTTTTGACCGTTTAACTAGGCCTGCAATATCTGAAGATGTAATAGTTAGGTAGCCTTTTCTTGCCAACTTGCACCTAATAGACTGCTAATTTTTTCCGGTTTGCTTGATTAACCGCATACCGAGGTAACATATTCGATGGTTTACCCTCTATTGTGTGGCTTCTTTGCTTAGTGTAAAGAGAATTACTCTGTGATCAGTGGTAGTTCAATTTCTTTTCTCGTCGATTCAAATTTTTCAATGAGAGTTCCCATAGTGGCACAGCCTGGATTTAGCGTTGAGGCCAGTTATGAAAATTTGATGGCTCTTTACACCAATCAAAATGTTACCAAGCTTATGTATGCAGTCCAGTAGTTGATCAGAATATTATAAGCAGATACTGGCTATAGATAAAAACTACATAGTCCTGACCTCACCTCTACACACACACATTGTGTGGTTTCAGTACTGCGTGATCTCAAGAAAGTCTGTATCATTTTGTATGAAACTGATTTTGTAGCATCACTGTTTAGGCCGCCTATTTTACCTTTGACAATTGAAAGGTTCTTGCATACAAATTATTTCCATAGTTTCATGAAATGCAGATTGTCTAATTTCATGTTTAATTTGGTTTCCGTATTCTAATTTCATGTTTAATGAGGTTTCCGTATTCGTTATTCTCAATCATAAGCAGCTCTCTTCATTATCAGGCTTGCTCAAGGACGAATGGTCATAAGTTTTGCTTGCTTTTTTACAGCAAACTCATTTTTGTCGTATCCCAGTGTACCAGATTCGGATCTCTATAATAAATTTATTTAGAATTTAAAATAAAAATCATGAAACTTTTATGATTCTCAAAAATTTCGCTGCAGAATTTTAACTTACTGGTATATGAATCTATAGCAAGTTTCTACAAAATTAGAATATATTAGAATATATCTAAGAATATTTCATAAAAAGTCTTGAAGAAATATCAAACATTTTTAAGGAAAATTCATTAATTTCCAACAATTGTTTCCAAATTTTTTTTGCACGCGAATTTATTCTGATTTTAGTAAGAAATATAAGATAGCAAAGACAGAAATCAGAAAAAATGGAAAAGTATCGATCTTATATGAATTCTAAATGAAACAATAACAAATATTTGGAGCGGCGATTTGGAAAAACTATTTAAAAATATTCTTTCGGAATTTCTTCGGCATATTAATAAAGCCTGAATCTGATGCACTGGGATTGTACAGTGTCAATAAATATGTGTTTTATGCATTTATTGTATTCGATTCCGTTTTGTTCATTTCTTTGAAATCTGAAGGCTCAATATTAAAAAACCTTTCAGTTCGAGATTGGCCTAGTATTGACTGACGAGATTTAATGGGAAGTCCTTCACTGTATCTATGCTGAAGGATAAGGTAACATTGTCATCCGTAATTACCACAAGTTTATCAATTAATCAATCGAAAGACATATTAGCGCCGAATTCGATTTATCAGATCTTGCTCTAGTAGGAAGAGCAGTTTAGGCAACAACAATATTTTTAAATGGATATATGCGAAGTTGATGCACATTAATGCGGATATTAAAGACATCATTTTGTAGTGCTATTTTGATTGTGAATTATTTGTCATCGAATTCAGTTGTTCTTTGTTGTTTATCTTGTTTCATCACAATCATTTCGATTTCTTGTTCTTTACGGTTGCAAATATGATTTATAATTAAATATCGAAAAATTAATTCGCTAGGATTTACTACCTTCCTAAACTCCTACGCAAGTTAGTAGCATGTCTGAGTTCTCACAATTACTATAACCAATCAAACTTAAACACAACTTTGGAAGTTGATTATCGTTTGTTGTCGCATTTAGTCGTACGTTATATACTGACTATGACTAAAGCATCTGAGAAACTAAACCAAGAAAACAGAATCGATTTGTGTCAATTATTTCAGAGCCTATACTTGTTTTGAAGTTGTTAATGATAAAACAAAATTTAATCGAGATTTCAACGCCTACTATTGGTTATTGTCTAATGTTTACCTTAGCTAACACATTTGAGTTTGTAAGAAAAAAATGTTACATATGCAACAAGTTAGGAAATGCCTTATTTCATGTAATAAGTGGGATATTTGCGAAACGAGCGAAGCGAGTTGCTTTAAAAAAAGTTGGACAAAAAAAATTTGTGGAGACCGCGTTAACATTTATCTTAGCTGGAGCTGCATACTGAGTTTAACTAATTATGAAAAATATGGCGTTTCGCAACTTACTATGATTTTGAAAAGTCGTACTTTTAGGTTTGTTAAGAAACGGCATATTTTTCATTACTAGTTAGGAAATGAGGAATATTTCACAACTGGCTAGTGATGAAATATTCATTACTACCTACTTGATTTACAATAGAAATGAAAATAATTTAAAATTTTACGATTTAAAGATTTTTTTTTTCTATCAAAATTCAATTTACTGTTTTTTGATCAAAGTTGTATGCAACACGTCAGAAAATGTGTCTCGTTTCGCTCGTTTCGCACTCAATATCGCACTCAAACACAAAATGATGCATTTCCTAACTGGTTGCATAAACAGCTGTAGTTCATGGTTTTTGTAATAAAAATATGTTTAATTTGATTTTTCCCTATATTACAATTTAAAAATTGATCACAATGATCACAACAGATGATCCGTAGAAGAAAAAAAAAATTATGCGTCTCCACCAACCAACCAAACCCTTGTTTACATGATCTACATATGTATCTCTTGGGTCCCATTTGAAAAGCGATATTTTAAAAGATGATTTGACAAAATGCGATATTTCAGAACGCGATATTTCAAAACGCGATATTTCCAAACGCGATATTTCAAAACGCCATACAGCACAAAACGCGATATGATACAAAAAGCGATGTTTCAAAACGCGATAATTCAAAACGCGTTATTTCAAAACGCATAGATATCGTAGTTCCATCGTATTGTACATGTTCAATTTCATCATAAAGGTGAAGAAAAATTTTATATGTGAAATGAAGGAAGATTAATAATTTTAAAATATCGCGTTTTGTACCATATCGCGTTTTGAAATATCGAATTTTGGACCATATCGAGTTTTGAAATATAGTGTTTTGAAATATCGCGTTTCGAGCTGATCCCGTACCTCTTCTACTTTTTGAGTAAATTCTTTAGTAAACTTAAATCATTCACGATGTATATCAGGTTTCTAACTGTTTACACCAGCTTACAAGAGGCTGGTCCACTATTTGAGAACCTTCAATTTGGTGACATTAAAAACAGACTCACTATTGCGAATTGATGAGGTGTGCATAACATATGCGGCATTTACTCATTTATATTTACATTTTTTTAAATTGTGAAAAGTTAAATTGAAATTTTAAAATAATCAGACAAAGCTTTGATGAAAAATATTGATAATTGTAGAAAATGGGACTAAAATGGTTCAATATAAAGAACGCAAAGTAGTACTTTTTGTGGGGGGGGCGAAAGGAAACAGCCATTCGAAAGTGACAAGTTTAATTCGCCATTTTTTAAATTCATGCTTGATGGGGCACAAACCGATGAGAATCGAAATCCACGTGATTATACTGGATTTATTAAAAAAATGTTGTGCGTAAATTCCCACGTAACTGTATAATACCAAGATCCGTTAGGTTTTGTCCAACCGGTGAAATTTTATTGATAAATAAATTTATATCGTTATTACACAATTTTTATTTTATTATAATTCTTCGCTTTTTATTTTTCACAAAAATGGTTTGATCGCTTTGATGGTCATAAAATTAGTAACAATAATTGCAATCTTAAAATTAAAACCGAACTTCCAAATTCGAAACCAAAGTTCTTCCAATTGCAATAAAACATATACCGGTATTGCAGTTTTGGTTAAAGAATGAGATTGCAATTATTTGTCGGTACAGTAGCTTTACAATAATTGGTAGTACTTTACAGTGTAATGTATAAATTATAAATTATTAAGTACTAGACGATTATGCCATAATTATTGTGAAATGTCAAAATTTAGAAAATAAACAAACAAGGAAAATGCATAATCTAATCAAAGGTATAAATTATATAATGTAAATATTTAATTAAATAAATGGGATTTTATCTTAAGATATTTTTCTTTTTAGTGTGTGTCACAACATTGGACGTGATAATTCAACCCGTGAAAATTCTATTTAAGCTAAGTAACTAAAGAATCGGTATATAATTCAAATAAATTAATCTAGATTTTTTCTCCATTTCAGAATCAATTTTGCTGCATCCAGATGTTTATGAACAATGCTTGATTACTGTTTATATTCTCCTGCAAAACTTCTGTAGCTTTATTGAGTTCTTCATGTGATCAGAGTACTGCCGGGTCGTCTGCAAATGTTGCGACAGTTACTTGATTGCTTGTAAATGTATATCTACGGTATATATCAGATATAATATCGGCCCCAGCCAGAACTGGGCCCTGATATGATGTTAATATTCTGTAGAAATCATGTGGCAACCATAGTTTAATCTCACATGCCACACTTTGTCAAAAACTTGCGCTATGTCTATGAATAAAGCGGAACAACAGTATAATTCATTTGTTGTTTTCTTCATCTGTATTTTCTGACGGATATGGTTGAAATACCCTTTCAAAATGATCTGCAAATGCTTCAGCCTTTTCTTCGTTATTTCTCGCCCAGTGACCGTCATTTTTACGTATCGGTGGAATATGCTGTTGTGGTTATTTCAGCTTCTTACTCGCCTTCCACATTGAACAACTTGTGTGTTCTGTTGGTTAGAGTCGTGATAGATATTCTTGAATTGATTGTTTTTTTTTTCATTGAGAAGCAGTTCTTTTAACTGTTTGACCGCTTTATTTATAGTTTACGTTTATTTCCCACTAGTCGATATCGTTGCCATTGCTGTCTTAATTTTCTTGACAACATTTAAACATTCCCCTTTCTATCCATTCTCATTTTGTAGTGGTGTGAACTTCCAAGCTGCCGACTGAATCCATTTATTGAAATATTCCACTGCTTGTAATGACAGAAAGAATTATAAAAATTATCAAATTATTCCATTTTTATTGCATGTTTTGGTAGGCAGTATGATGGCCGAAATATGATGGCCGAAATATGGCAGTATGGCCGAAATAGCTATAAGACCTAACCAATCTTCTATTACTACAATAGTAGCTTGTATAGATGCTCTTTTTTATACTTTTCTGCTTCATGGTGTTTAAATATGTTTTCGATTAAAACTGAAGTGCCACCATGAGCTGTTACAGTAGGACGATTTTTGTCATATATGGTGTATCTGAGTATTTTTAGGAAACTTTTCCTGGTGTTATGCGTTTCGGATATTAGCATGACACCTATTTCTTGTTCTACCAAGAAACTTTTAACTTCTTGTCCATCTTGTGACAAGCCGTTGGCATTCCAGATTGTTAATTTAAGCGTTCTGGAGATTGAATGATTTAATAGGCGTTAGAAGTTTAAGGATAGTATCCATTTTGGTCATTAATTTTTCCATCATAATTTCCAACTATTGTGTAGAAGACTGCTTGGGCAGTTAGTTGTTGATGATTTTTTGAATTGTCCGTTGATTGGTTTTATTTGGTACGATTTCTTTCCGCACTTCGAGTAGATAAAGGCACTGCAGATCATTAAAAAAATCAGTTAACAAACAATTTGTCGTTATTTATAACAGAAACAGGAACTTTGCTAATTGTTGGAAACAGATCAAAAAACATCTCAAACAAAATAATCTTATTTACAATATAGAAACAGATATTAACGGAATTTTAAATAAGAGAAATTAGGAAAAGATTGAAAGTTTAGGTCTCAATTATTGGCGAGTTCCATCAACTGTAAGCGATATTGGTTTGTATGTCTACAATGAGAATCAAAATCCGCTCTTTGATCCTTTTGGTCCCCTCCGTTGCATTACTTCGGCAAGCAATTGCCGTAACGCCAATTTGATTTTCGTCAAACCTTAATCAACACCATGTTTTACTCCAAAGAGTTTTAAAGAGTCAATCGTATTTTTGAAATTTAACTGATTTAAAACAATCTAAATGAATTGTGGTACCGCTCAATCGAATTAGGTTTAATAAATGAAATATAAAGTAATTTTGTTAAATTTCTAGAAGCTTGGTCTAATACTAAGTTATTTTCAAAATTGTAACTATTTTCAACATACAATTCAAGTTTTAAATTCTAAATTTTAAAAATTTTCACAATGCCGACTTTTAAAGTTTTCTAACAAGAGCCCCGTTTCAAAATCTGAAAACAACCATATTTGGGTATCGTAACGCTCACATTTGCTCTAAATTTAATTAAGATATTTATGGGGAGATCCCACATTTAATATTAAGACGACGTCAAACTGTAATAATTAATAATCTCTTCCTCATCATCATCATCAAATATTTACAATGTAAAATTCTACAAAAAAAACCGACACTCATACACCAATAATAATGTGATGGTGTTCATTTTTCGAAACATACAAACACAAAAACAAAAATTCAGGCAATCCAAGTCATTGACCTGATGATTCTCTTTTGTTTACTATTTTTGTTGTTGTTGCCTTATGAATGTATAAAATATTTTGACAAAAAAAAAATAAAAAAATTCGATAAAAGTAGCGTCGTCCCTTTCTTAGCTCACACACCGTATATTTCAATTTATATTAATAAATTTGCTTACCGATTTATTTTTTATAGGATAATTCATCAATGAAACTGTTTTTACTTTAAATTATTCATAGAAATATTACATTCGAAAATACGTGCATTTTATGTACACATATGTACTCGTATGTAATTTGTGCAAAACCCAAAATAATTTTCGTATAAGGTTGTCTCTTTCTAGTTTTCTTTCCTTGACATTGAACCTCAAAAATGTAAAAAAAACAAATTTTACAGTTTTTATATTTTATTTCATTGTTGTCATGTCATTTAACTTTTGTATCTGTTTTTGGATATTTTTGTGTAAAAATAAAACAATAAAAACAAAAACAATAAATTGGAATCGGTATTCTTCTGGTGGTAGATTTACTCATGTATGAGTTGCCGCTGTTTAAGCGGGTGTAATTTTTTGTATCAGTTTTATTGTTGTTTTTTTGGGAGTGTCACTGCTCTTTAAATTTTGTATGTGTATATATAATACAATATAAACCGGTATATATTTATCAATATGTGTATGTGTGTGTGTGTGAGCGATAGAATGGTTTTGGCGAACATGTCGAGAGACATAGGATATCGACCCTTTTTTGTCTTCGGCGGTCGTTTTCTTCGTCGCATCGTTTGCTTCTTAGATATTTTGCCTTGGATTCGGTTTTCTTTTTGGTATTTTGAAATTGGTATTTTGAGATAAGGAATGGAGGCGCATAAAAAAGGATTTATTAAGTGGGTATCTATACCCAAAAAATTATATGATGATGTAATAATAACTGTAACAATGAACTTGAAGGCCGAATTTAATATATTTGTGCTTGGGATTGATGAACTTGGAATTTTGTTTTTTGGGGTAATTCGAAATGTGTGTTGAATTTAGATGAGAAATTCGGGGTTATGTGATATTTTTATCAGGGCGATGGAGAAGAAAGTACGAAGAAACTTAATCGTCTTGTTAACAAGCATGTAATCGAATAAAATGTGCAGACATTCTCGTTTATAGTTAGCTTCCAGAGATTTTAACTCACCAGATTGTAGTGGTTCGTTTTTCACGCAATCCCAATTAACCGTCGATTTCTTGACTCACGTCATTGATTGTGTTGATATCTATACATATAAATAAAATTGGAGTGCCTGGTTGTTTTTTTCGAGATAAAGGCCCCTTTTTTAACCTTTTTACATTATTTATATTATTTTTGACGAAATTGTACACATTTTTTACAGTATAATTCAATCAAAAAAATGTAATAAAAATTTTGGATGCAAATTTATATAGGAAGCGGGGAAATAAAATAACATAACATCAATTTTATCGTTTCATAATCAGGCCCATTAAGTGAACGACACAAAAATTAAGTATGTATGACATCTTATAAACCTTAAATAAAATCAATTCACAAGTTACGATTGTCAAAATTGATATGACTTTCTCCGAAAATGCTGTTTAATTTATTTTGTCAGGCCGATCCTAAAGCTTTCCGACAGATAACATCATATGCTTTAAATAGCAGAAATGGACTGTGAAAATCACTTGGCCAAGTGGGTAGGTCAGATAACCAGGCGAGAACTATACCATGGCTGGAACCAACCGATGGCTGTCTATTCATATGGAAAGAAAGGACATCTTTAGCTGGACGACTATCACACAACCTAAAAGTTTTAACGATGATAGTCCCATCAAAAACCAGTATGAAAGCAAGTTTCATTGCTTCTAGATTCAAAAATCTCGCTTAATGATTCTAGCGGCTTCAGGTGGTTTCCGTTTTATTGTCTTGTGCTGTCAATACATTTTCCCCACACAGGCGGAAAAAACGATGGAGCGTTGTAGAAAACGAGTGATGATTGTGCAGCGTTCAAGTCCTAAAGATGGTTTATAATTGCCATTAAAGACAACTCGCAACTTTATTGTGGAAGTATCAGTGTTGACGATGAATGAATTTCTATTTTAAGAAACCTTTTCACAGCAACAGTTCGAGAATATCTCAATACTGGTTGAGGAGACTTAAAGAGAAGTGGTTCACTATCTACCCTCCTCGTTTCGCCGTATGGAGGCTTCTCCAATTTCCAAAAACGCTGAATGATACGAGTAACATCTTCGTTTGAAACCGTGGTTTTTGCTCGCTTTTTGTCCATTAGTCACAACTTTCTCACGATTAATTAGTTCGTTGTTTCTAGGCTTACCGTAAAGGGATCCACAATGTTTAAGCTAGATATTTGGACGATATCCAATATAATTTTAATTCGATAGCCATTATAATAATGATCGAAGAACAGCTGAATGGAATAAGTTGCAGGCGTTAAATTGATTTATCGATGACAAATGAGCATTGTGATCCAGATTCCAATAATGCGTAAGCGAAGTGTGGTTTACAAAAACAGTCGGGGATTCAAAAAGCGCTGGCGGCAACAGTGAACCGCTCGGATGGTTATTTTTTGATTCAAAATCTTGTCGCTCGAATTCGTAGTAATGGCTAAGTGTTAAGTCAATTAACTTGTGTTAGTGTATTTTAGATTTTGAATTGTTTTGCATCGAATTCAACTGTGTTTCAAGCGTGGTTAAGTTGCTGATTGAGGATATAGCTGGCGATGTCGATAGAATCGAATGTTTTGATAAATGGGGAATGGTCTGGTGCGACCACATGGTGTGATGCAGCTGGTTGCAGCGCAGTTATTAATTTGTCTGTGTATGTTTAATCTTCTGCTTGACGATGCCAGTCATAAACAGATATTACGATAACGTTTATTCAGTATTTAAATCGTTTTAATATAAAGAAGCTTAAGAAGCAAATTTATTTAAACAAATTATTTTATTGGTATAGGGCTCTTTATTTTTACTAAGTTTGAGCTTTCAATCTCAATTCGAGATCATTGTCAAAAGCATGATGAATTATTTCCAAAATGAGTTCCTTTTTAAGCCCGGTACGCGTCTGAAGTGAAATAAAATTTCTCATATAAATAAAAATGATACAAGTGAAAACGAAAATGAAAATTTCACCGCTGAATTTCACTTTGTGGTACGCAGTTTAGCTAGCGAAATGGGAGTTTTCGTATTAGAATACAGATGTCTCTATTTTATCTCTACACATTTTTCACATCATTTTTATCTTCCTGGGCGATAAATGTGAAGATAAATTTTGATAACTTCATTCGAGTTTTTGCCTTTTGAGGATAATTAACTATCGAAGTGAATTTTATTGTATTGTCAGAGACAACATTAAGTTATACGAACTAAAATATTTACGAAACTCGTCAAACTAAATTTTCACGTCACATTTATCTTCCTATTTTTGGTGACCTGTGAAAATTTAATTTCACTTGAACAGCGTACTATAGGCTAGGCTTTATATAAAAATTCCACATAAAACAATCAAACATTTATTACTAAAAATGAAAAACCGATTTTTAATGGCACAGCCTACTGTCTTCCACCGTAAATAATGCATAGACGATTTAAACGAATAGTGCACCTACTAGGCGTTTTATTCAAATGAAACGCCCAGAGCGCATTATTCTGGATTAGTTTTGTATTATTTAATTTTCAATTTTGTCCTTTATTTTTATTGAAGTAGGCATTTTCGGGAATAGATCCTGAATAACGTTTTAATTTTTTTTATAAATTTTAATAATTCTAATTTTGAGAGCTAATTAAAAGCAATACAAATAATTTTTCTAAAACACATTCATTTTGCCCCTAATAAAGTATGATTTTTATGTTTATTTGTATTTTCAGCTAATAACAAAAAAAAAAATTAAAACAATAACCTTTAAATTAGCTGGAACTTATCTCATTCGTACGTGAATAGGTCGATAAGTTTGATGCTCGAAAGTTAGTCTCAAGTTATTCAGAATATATTTTCGAAATCGCCTAGAGTATGCGAGGCTATACAAAAAGATAAAAAATGTATTTCCCTAAACCCTAGTAATCAAAAATGGTCATCACAAAATGTTAGACTAATTTGTCAAAGAAGTTTTTTTTTTATTTTTTTTTATTTTTTTTTATTACGACTGAGTCTTGTACCCCACCTTGTTGTCGTTTCGAATGTACCACGGTGCATTAACAATATATCGCAGGATTTTATTTTGAGCTCTTTGTATGATTTTGATATTTGTCCTCTTGGCACAACCCCAAAGTTGACTACCTTATGTCCATACAGGTTTCAGAATTTGTTTGTATAACAGCAGTTTGTTATGAATCGCCTGTTCAGATTGTCTCCCTAGGAGCCAATGCATTTTTCTAAATTTTATGTTTAGTTCTTCTCTCTTCTTTTTTATGTATTCCTTCCATCTAAGTTTAGCATTTAAAGTCATGCCAAGATATTTAGCAGTGTTCGCATGCGGTACTACTATCGAGTTTATCATTATTGGTATATGATTAACTTTTAGATTTGTAAAGTTTACTTGGATTGATTTTGCTTCATTTAATTTAATTCGCCATTTCTTTGTCCAATTACATATCAGGTTAGTAGCCTTCTGTAATTTACTAGTGGAGTCATTGATGTTTTTTGCTGTTGCAAGTATGGCCGTGTCATCGGCAAAAGTCGCCATTGTTGCTTTTGTAATTGGTATATCTCTAGTATACAGGAGATAAAGGATTGGCCCAAGAACACTTCCCTGAGGAACTCCTGCTGTTATCCTTTTTAGTTGGGAGTATTCATTCTGATACTTTACTCGGAAATGCCTCTCTGATATGTATGATTTTAGAATTTGAAAAAATTGATTCGGAAGATCTCGGTGAAGTTTGAATTCTAACCCCTGGTGCCATACTTTGTCAAATGCTTGCGCTACATCAAGGAATATAGTTGAGCATATTTGTTTGCTTTCTAATGATTTCTCGATTACATCAGTAACTCGATGTACTTGTCCTATCGTAGAATGTTTTTCCCTAAATCCAAACTGATGTGAGGGGATAATATTCCTTTCTTCGATAATTGGTTTTAATCTTTTAAGAAGAACCTTTTCAAATAGTTTCGATAATGTTGATAGCAGAGAAATTGGCCTATATGAAGCTTTATCGTTCGGAGGTTTGTTCGGCTTAAGTATCCTAATTACTTCTGCAACTTTCCATTGCCTTGGTACATATCTTAGTCGAAATGCTGCATTGATTATATGCACTAGTTTCCTCAACGCTTTCTCCGGTAACACTTTTATTATCTGACCCGTTATGAGATTATATCCTGGAGCCTTATACGCATTCAAATTATTCTTGATTTCCCATTTTAGTTCTTTCAATGTTATAGGTGTAATTTTTATTTCATCCTGTTTATTTATCGGGGTAATATTTTCCTCTTCCGTTTGTTTTGGGTAAGGTTGGAATGTTTCTTCAAGGTGATTTGCAAACAAATCTGCTTTTTGTTTAGCATTTCGAGCCCAATTTTCTTTATTTTTAATTGGAGGAACCTGAAGTTTGGGTCTTTTAAGATTCTTTGTTGCTTTCCATAATGAATAATCAGTATCTTTTTGCCCAGTTAGAGTGCTGAGGTATTTATTAACTGACTGATTTTTAATGTCTTTTATTAGATATTTTAATTTATTACACAAATGATTAAATACCCTCTTATTTTCCGGGTTTCGATGTTTTTGCCAATTCTTCCGTGCTTTTCTTTTATTTTTAAGAATTTCTCTCACTTCCTCTGGATAGTTAACATTGCGCTTCATTTCCTGATTGTTATTAGGAGTGCTTTCCCACGCAGCACTTTGGATATTATGGATGAGCTTATCTAGTTCGTCTTCTATTTGGACTGGTCCCTGTATTGGGTTCTGCAGATTAATTATTTCTGTTAACCGTGTTTGGAAGAGATCCCATTTGGTTTTGAAGCTCGTTAATTTCGGGTTGCTCTCTTTCATAATAATTGTTTGGCTAAGTATCATAATTACTGGTGAATGACCTGATGATAGACTTTCACTGTTCTCTGATATAATTATCTGAAATCCCTCTTGTAATAAAGAAGTCTATAAGATCTGGAGTCTTAGAGATATCCGAGGGCCAATAGGTTGGTGTACCGCCCGAGTGAACATCGCATTTTAGTTGTTTGCCTGCTGCGAACAGTTCTTTTCCTTTAGCGGTCATTAACCGTTATCCCCAATAGGTATTTTTTGCATTATACTCACCTCCAATTAAAAAGACACTTCCTAGTGTTTTGAGAAGATTAGTATAATCTACTTGTTTGAGATTGTATCTTGGGGGGCAATAGATTGCTGAGATACTGCAGGTTTTAGTATTGTTTAATTGTATTTTGATTGTTGTGACTTGCATGGAAAGCTTCTCAACTTTCAGTTCTTCGTTATGCTTTATATAATCTTTAATGAGGATAGCTGATCCACCTCTAGCTTTGTTCTCTGGATGTAATGCATGGTAGAAATTATATCCTATTATTTTACAGAATGAAGTTTTGGTGAAATGAGTTTCTGATATAAGACATATGTATATCTATATAATGCATGTTTAAAAATATATCTAGTTCTTGAATGTGATGCAATAGCCCATTTGCATTCCAGGTTACAATTCGTAATGTTTTATTCATTTCTTTGGTTTATAACTCGATTTTATATAATTTATATTTTGATACACTCGATCAAGGTTTTCTTCTACTCTTTTATTGAAACTAGTTTGTGATTTCATTCCTTCTAGTGCGTTCTGCAGGCTCATTTCCTGCGAAGTAAGTCTTTTGTTGAGGTTCTCTAGATTTCTCAGTATATCCTGTAAAACGAGATCCACTTTAGTCTGTTTCTGCTCTGTTTGCTGAACTATTTGAGCATAAGTAACGTTTTCATTTACTCGCTCTCTTTGTAAGTTAACGTTAGGAGTCAACGATTTTGGCTCCGTGTTTTTTTTGATAGTTTATACATTTCTTGATGTAACTGGTTTACGTATTTTATCTTTCATTTTTTGCAGTTCTACTGTAACTTCGCATCCTCTGTAATTGGCTGGACCATTACAGTTGATACACTTCGGTGTTGTATTTCGGGAAATTGTGCAGACATTTCCTGCATGTTTTCCTGCACATTTAACACAACTTGCTTTCCGATGGCAGTATTTTTGTGTATGATTATAATCTTGACAGCTTTTACATTGCTGAATTTGTCGAGTGACCTTTCTCGGTGTTTCTATTTTAACTCTGAGGTTAAGGATAGCCTTAATATTATAAATATTTTCGATTTTTTCTTGGTTGTCGAAGGTTAGCATGAAAAGTGGGAGACCTCTTCCTGTGATTTCAGCCTTTCCCTCCCTGTTTTCTCGTCTCTCTTTTCTGATGATGTTAACTGCATCAACTATTTTCAGGCCTCTCTTTTTCAGGTCCTCAATGATTTCCTCTTTTGAACAAGTTGGGTGTATACCTCTTGCCATTACTTTAATTGAACGATCATTTTTATCCTCGTAAGTGTACCACTGGTGACCATCAGCATTTAATTTGTTAGCTAGAGCTTTATAGTCTTCAGGCTCTGTTGTATTTATTTTCCAGATATTATTACCGAGCGATATTACTTTGTAGTCATTTTGTACTAATTCTTTCATCCATTTCTGAATAATACCGTAATTTGTTATTCCCAGTATATTGATCGGGGGTGGGACCTGTTTCTTTTTTTCTGGCTCATGCACTTTTGGTGCAGTAATTGCATTGGCATTTTTAAAGTGGGTTTGAATTGGCTCAACTTCTGGTGATGATTCAGCTTTCCTCTTACTTGGGTTGGTTTCTTTTCTTATTTTCTTATTTGCTCTCTTGGCTTTCTGTAGTCTCCAATTGGTTTCGCTTTCAAGCTCATTTTCATCAGTGTGATATTCGTCTTGTTCTCTGAGTACTTGAAATTGGTCGTTCATTAATCAGCATTAAGTTTCCTGCGTTTTTATTTTTATTTACTGTTTCCTTTAGCATAATGTTTTCTTTTTTTAACATGACAACTTCATTGTTCAGCTGCACGATTAACTTATCCATTTGCTTAAATTTATTTATTAACTCCGCGTTGTTTATTTTAACTATTTGTGCACTTTGCGTGACTTTAGAAGTTTGCTTGAGAGTTGTATGCTTCATAGAAGAGATATTTTCCTTCTCATTGTTAAGTTCACCCAGCATTGTGGTGCTCGCTAACGGTGGAGTTGAAGGTGGTGTTCTACGAAGTGCCGTACTTGTTCCACCAAAGGGCCATACTTTTATATCTTGTTCTGTGCTTCCAGTAATAACAGGAAAAGAATCAGCCGGATATTGCAATGACGTTATTTCACTTGCTGCAGCGAAATTTGCCACAGCAGTAGTAGCAGTGCTTGTAATTTTATCTGTCCCAGCTGCCAAGTGCACAACTGCTGAGACATTGTGGTCGATGGATTTCGACGACTGGGAGCCCACTCGCTCACTCCCAAAGGTCGCCGGTACTGGGTGTCCGGATCCCTGCACCGTAAATTTTTCTTCTTCGCTACCCATGGTTGGTTTTTGATCAGGGTGTCTTGCAAGTTTTGGTCCACGAGTGGCATTTTATTTCCCACTTACCCGCCGGTGAACCGGTGAGGGCATCCCCCTATCCGCCACCTGGGGACGCGCCCGATAGGAGACTTGCAACTCCCACGGAGTCAAAGAAGTAAAACAAAAAAAACAGAAACAAGATTGGTCATTTCCTCCGTATTTTTCGATGCTGAATACGAATTTGAGATATCCTAACCAAAAATTGCAAAAAAGGCTCTTTTTATCGGTTTTCGAGGTTAAAAACCAGAGATGAGTAGTGTCGATAGCTACCTAACTGTTATGACACAGTTTTCGACACTTTTTGACACGAGTTCCTGATAGCCTTTCAAAACAAGTGTTTTCGGCACTGTTTCACAGGGCGACAGCGAAAACGTATTTTTAAATAAATGTTTTTTATGTATATAATTAAAATATATGTAATTACAGATAATTTTATTACGCCGAAATGAAACGAAACAGAAATGAACAATTTCAAAATTTACCTGCATATTTCAAAAGCTTGTTAATGAAACAATATAAGAGAATTTTGTTTCCTCATTTTTGTGATACCACAAGTTTTTGACACTTTTCGACAGTTTTGACTTTTTTCGACAGTTTTTGACCATAATTTATGTTTTTAGACCTATTTTTGGACAAAATTGTCTAAAAGTTAGATTTATTAACGCTTTACCCATCTCAAACCAATGGTGCCATAAAGTACCATCATCCACTCTCATTTCTAATTTTAAACGTCTAAATATCTTTATCGTGGTTAAAGTATGTATGACAATAAGTTGATACAAACAGCCCATCCAGCATACTTTATATTCATTTTTCCACACATTTTTTTCACCAATCCCAAATAACCAACAAAAGTGATCACACAATCTTAGACCAATTTGTCACAAAATACAAGTTTTTTTTTGCCACAACAAAAAGTTGGCAATTTAGGATAAGCGGATTTTTATTAAAGAAAGAAAAAAAAATTTGTTCACCAATTTGTCATAAGATTTATCGGAATAATTTGTGAAAACTTACACTTTGATACGAAAAGTTTACCAAATATTCCACCAAAAACCGACAAATTTCTTCCACAAAATGTTTGTTTTCGCGTGACAAGCAGCGTCAATCCCATCTTCCATATTTTATTAAAAAAAAAAATGCCCACATTTTCTTTAACAATCAACCTTTTATGTGAACTTTTTGTCGTTTTTTTTATGCATGAAAATTTGCATTTTTCGGGATACTATTCTACCGTGCTAAGAGAAAAAGTCACATTTGCCTTTGTGTAGTTTTGAGTAATTTCAATTTTACTATTTTTGTTTGCCATGTCTTAATATGAAACTTGACTGCTAAATAACGTGATTTTATGGCATTCGATGAAGGATATTTAGCTTCCTAAAAAAACAGAAAAATAGGTATCTGTTTGCAGAATCAAAATATGCTCCTAACGCATTTTTCGACTTTTGACGTGTCTGACTTTTTTTCTTAGCAAGACAATATTGTTATTTCCCTCTCAACTTTGCTTAACAAAATCGTTCAGTTTATGAAGACTTGCGGCTTTCCATTCGTTACTTTTTTGCGTGCAAAAATGTAAAGAAAATCACGCTGTTCATACAATCGAAATGAAAGGGACCAGATAAATTAATTTGCCATATTGAAATTTCGTTGTAATGAGTGAAAAGTACTTTACTTCCCAGAAACTCATTTTGGTTAACCATAGTGCATTTCTAAATAATAAAATTTACATTTTAGTGAATAAAAATTCGTTGCGAATCTTTGTTACAAACAACTTAGTGTTCGGTTATAAAGAGAGATTTCACAAATTTGATTTTGTTGTTTTTCTCGCATTTTAACCGTAAGAGCGTATTTTATTTCTATATTATGATGAATCTCAAATATTAAGCCAAGGTGTTATATACGAATGGGCGATGCAATTGAAATATTTAAAGAACTTTGAAAAAATCATAACTTGTGAGACTCTCGATTAAAACGCCTAGGTGTTATTTACGGAGTAAAAGTGTAGACAATTTTTCGAAAAAATTTCCTGGCTAAAGCGTTTTCATGTAAAAAGGTTGTACAATTGAATAAAAATAACATGAGTATGAGACAAAAATCTTATATAAATAAATCATACGAGTTGCCAATACATATAAGCATAAAGCATAATATTCCATAATATTATTCGAATTTTTTCTTGATTTAATATGTAATATGAGAATTTTGACATTATCTAAATTAATTAAATGATATTTTTCAGATGTCGCATAAGTGCACTTTCTTTGTTGATAAATTCTTTTTTCCAAAAATTGTTTCGTCTGTCCAGTATACGTAGCGTTGCAACTACAACGGACTTAGTAAACCACATTTGGTTGTTTTTTTTTTCAAGGCACCTTGTCTTTAATTTTGGAAAAATATTTCGATGTAAGCATGGTTTCCACGATGGCGAGACGAAAAAATTAGTCAAATTAAAAAGAGGAAAATTAAAAAAAATAACGTAAGAGTGAGTGCAACAAGTCATTACTCCGAATTTATATTTATTTATTTAGCGGCGCCATGGCAATGGGATAAAATTTAATCATAATTTTAATTTTGCATTTAATATCTAGAAAATAGAGTATTCAAAAGAAATATACGACCATTTTTTTTGTAATTCTATGTTTTTTTAATGATTATAATAAAAAATGTAATTAAATGTATACATATTGTATTATTCGTCGTTGCAATATAAATCGAGTTCCTTATATATTTTAATTGTCTTTACACAACAAAATCCAAATTAACGATTCTATTTTGAAATTTGTTTTATTCCGAAAATTTTCTTCAAATTGACAACCTGAATTCCGAAAATCAGCGGCTAATCCGAAAAAAGATGACCCATCTTATCTTTTATTCAGATTAGACGTCCTATTTCGGAGTGCTGAATTAAAATATTAAAAACTGGACGTCCCAATTTTTCTGTCAAAATGCTATTTTCTCTCTATCGAACAATTGGTGAATTTTTGCTTTCTCTTTTTAGTTTGACTAATTTTTTCGCCCCGCCATCATGGAAACCATGCTTTAGACAGCACTTTTTATGAAGGTTTTTTATATATAGAATGGCTAAAAAGTTTGTGATTTCATTTTCTGGTTGTATTTCTATGAAAATTTCTTATTTTCCAAATTACCTTTTTATTATTTTTACGGGATATTGGTAAACCACTAATGTATCTTTTACAAGTTTTAAATTTTGTTTCTGAAATTTAGTATCGGAAAAATCGGTTTTTGGCAACAAATGTTTGATTATTTTATGTAGAATTTTTATATAAACTCAAACTTAAATAAGTGAAAATAAAGGGTCCTATACCAATAAAATAATTTGTTAAAATATTCACAATTGTGTTGGGTGTTAGCGCGTCTCAATAGACTAGGGGTTTACCGTCTATAGCCATGTATCTCATGGTCTATATTCCAACGCTGCAACTATGTAGAAACCACCAAATGTGTCTAGTATACCTCCACGTGGTAACACCCGGGCAACGATGAGAAGCATCGGCGAAATACTAGAGGCGAGTGCAGTACACTATAAATGAGTAATGAACAGAACAAATATGGAAACTAATACCCCAGGTGGTACACCTGTTGCTCAGGTTAATCCACCCTCTTCGGAGGTCGGTCTCATGGATTCTGGGGGAGACCAGCCATTGCTATACTACAATTATTTTAACCAATCCCAAGACATGTTGGTGAATAAACAAGCTCAATTAAGTGAAACAGAAAAGGATAATTCACATCCCTTCCAGAGGAGTAACAAAGTGGCGTATTCTCCGATAAGAGGCGGTAGTCCCTCCATTGGGGCCAGCCGCCACAACACTCGTTCTACAAACGAAGAAAAGCTTCACAATGAATTGTGTAAAGCTAATAATGCATTAGTTGAAGCCAACAATATAAACAAGCAACTGATTGTTACAATTGCATGGATGCAGGAGCGTATGAAGTCGCTTGAAAACGAAGTTAAAGCTCTTAAGCCAAAGGAGGACATCGGTTCTACTCCTAACCAGAATACAACTCCACAAGAGTATCATACGTATGAAGAAGAACTAGCTCGAGAAACTGAGTGGATTAGAGTTAAAGGTGGGAGAAATATAAAGGAGACGGAATAATACGCCATCCCCACCTCAATTAAAAGATAATGTTAGAAATATTATCCAGAAACAACCAAAAAAAATACCTCCACCACCACCAATAGTAATAGATAAAGTCAAAGACTACGATGTACTTTATGAGAAAATAAAAACAATAACTGCTACTGATAAGTTTAATGCAAAGGTGATGAATGGAAACACCTTCAAAATAAACTTAGAAGATGCTGAAACATACAGAAAAAAGACAAAAATGTTAAATGAAGAAAAACGTGCTTGGCACACGTTTGAAGATAAACAAACCAGACCAATTAGCGTCATGGCTAAAAACTTACACTCTACGTGTAAACCAGACAAAATAATTGATGACCTGAAAGCGAAATGATTAAGGGAACTGAAACATCGATTAAGCTAAAACGGAGAGGCAAAGTACCTCTCAACATGTTTATGTTGACCTTCGATACTGATGAAGATATCGAAAAAATTTATCAAATTAAGTACATCTTGGGGTGCAAAGTGGTTATTCAGCCTCTAAGAAGATCTAAGCTTATACCACAATGTAAACAATGTCAAGCCTATATGGACATACACAAAAATATTGCAACAGGGAACCCAGGCGTGTCAAATGTTTAGGTAAACATCATACCAAAGATTGTGTAAAAGCCCAAAATGTTCAACCTAAATGCGTTCACTGTGGAGAAAACCATCCGGCTAACTACAGAGGATGCAGCGTTGCTATTGAACTGCAAAACATCAAAAATAAGAACGTGATTGCTAAAAATCCAAGTTTATTCAGGAAGCAATCGGTTAAGATGAACCGACCCGAAGTAAATCGTAGTGTCGGGAACTACTCAAGGACAATTTGGTAAAATGACTTATGTTCAAGTAATGATGAGCCACGGAAATCCAGGAAAAACTGCTCAAAATGACGATACAAGTCAAACACTTAAATTAATTTTAAGCAGACTAAATACATTTGATGAGCGATTACAGAAACTAGAGTACAGCACTAAGGGAGCCATCCCTAAACAGAAAAATGGCCAATGATCTTAGAATCTTATGTTGGAATGCCAATGGACTGATGCAACATCAACAAGAACTGCAAGTGGTCCTGGACACAGAAAAAATCGATGTATGTCTCATCACGGAAACACACTTCACTAGACAATCAATCATTAAATTTAAAAATTATCAAATATGTCACACTATTCACCCTGAAAACACTGCTAAAGGAGGTAGTGCTGTTATAATTAGAAATAGTAGTCATCACTATGAGGAGTTAAAATATGAAACGGAAGAAATACAAGCAACTGCTGTTATTGTCAAATCCAAAAGTAGTTCTATTTGTATTGCTAGTATTTACTGCCCACCGAAGCACTCAATGAAAGAAAAAGATTATCTCGAGTTCCTCAGTAAATTGGAAAGGAAAACGATTTGTACTTGGAGGAGACTTTAATGGAAAAAATGTCCACTGGGGATCCAGATTAACAACAACTTAGGGTAAAGAACTCATAAAAGATATCAGAAAATGCAGTTGTGAAGCCCTCTCAACTGGAAAACCAACCTACTGGCCAACTGATCCAAACAAAGTACCAGATCTGATTGATTTCTTCATAATAAAGAACATATCTGTAAATTATGTACAAATAGATGAAAGCCATGACTTGAACTCTGATCATTCACCAATACTTCTAACGTTAAGTGAAAAAATCATTCAGAAGGAAAGAAACCCATTCCTAGTAAATAATCACACTAATTGGGCATGCTTTAGACTATCGCTAGAAGAAAAAATTAACTTAATGGTTCCATTAAAGACTGAAGAACAATTAGACAAAGAAGTTCACAAATTTGTAAACGATATACAGCAATCAGCTTGGGAAAATACTCCTGAAATTAAAACGAAAATCAAGGGAACAACTACCCTATGGAAATTAGGGAACTCCTCGCAGAAAAAAGAAGAACGAGAAGAGTATGGCAACAAACAAGGGCCCCCAAGATAAAACTCATTTGAACAATCTCACTCAACAATTAAGAAGAGATATTAAAGAATTGAAAGATGAATCAATCAGCAATTATTTAAGAAAATTAACTAATGATAACAGTACTAATTATTCTCTTTGGAAAGCAACCAAAAGAAACAAAAGACCAATAATGCAGATTCCCCCAATAAAAATAGCAGGTGAGAAATGGGCTAGAAATAATGAAGGCAAAGCTCGAGAATTTGCTGAACACCTCGAAAAAATATTCCAGCCACATGAATACCAAATGTTGAAAGCCGAGATAATAACTGAACAAGCTGTGCAAAAGAAAGTAAAGAAACCCTACCCACAACACCAAAAGAAGTCATGCGTGAGATAAAAACTAATTTGAATACGAAAAAAGCTCCTGGGTACGATTTTATTACTGCAGAAATCTTAAAAGAACTGCCAAGGAAAGCTCTGGTGAAACTCACCAATCTTATAGATGCAGTATTTAGAATCAAATGTGTACCAAGCTTATGGAAAATGGCAGAAGTAATTATGATCCCAAAACCTGGGAAACCACCACACATAACATCTTCTTATAGGCCAATTTCGCTATTACCAGTCATGTCCAAACTCTTTGAGAAGCTTCTGGTAAAAAGATTAAATCCGATAATCGAGAGTAAAAACTTGATCCCAAATGATCAGTTCGGTTTTCGCAACCAACACTCAACAATTGATCAAGTACACAGAATAACCAGTGTAATTGAGAAAGCATTAGAGGAGAAAAAAGTCTGTTCGACAGTATTTCTAGACGTTGCACAAGCGTTTGATAGAGTGTGGCATCAAGGACTTAACCACAAGTTAAGGAATCTTCTACCAATGGAATTGGCTAAGATACTGGAATCTTACTTGAAAGATAGATTCTTCAGGATTAAGTTAGATGATACATTTTCTGAACTGAAAGAAATCAATGCAGGAGTTCCGCAGGGCAGTATATTAGGGCCGGTTTTATACCTATTATACACTAATGATCTTGCTACATTAGAAAACAACACAGTGGCAACTTTTGCAGATGATACAGCGATCTTAGCTGTTGGAAAAAGCAACGAAAAATCAACACAGTAGTTACAATCAGCTATAACTCAAATATATAAATGGACAAAAAGATGGAGAATAAAACTAAATGAAGCTAAATCAGTTCACATCAACTTTACAAACAGACGATTCGAACATATTCCGATTACCATAAATCGGGAAATAATACCGCATGCGAACACAGCTAAGTATCTCCGCATGACTCTGGATGCTAAACCACGATGGAAAGCATGCGTCAAGAAGAAAAGTGAAGAATTAAGACTTAAATACAGAAAAATGTATTGGCTGATGGGAAGGAACTCTTCTTTATCAACATACAACAAGCTTCTACTTTAATAAGCAAATATTGAAACCGATTTGGATTTATGGTATTCAGCTTTGGGGTTGTACCAAACAGAGCAACGTAAATATCATCCAAAGATTTCAGAATATGGTATTAAGGAACATCGTTGATTCACCTTGGTATGTCAGGAACAATGACCTTCATAGGGACCTTAAAATGAATCTCATCTTAAACGAAATCCAGGAAAAAGCACGGGACATGAAGAAAGGCTCCGCCAACATGTGAACATTGAGGCAACTCAGCTCCTAAGCATCACGAATTTAGTATGCAGACTTAAAAGAACCAAACCTTTTGAGCTGGTGTGATTGTCAGTTTAAGCAGCATTATGCTGATCTAAAATCCACTACAAAGATGTGGTTGACTTCAATTTACCAAACACTATGGAACCCCAATGGGAAGAAGCCATAATTTAATTTAAGTTAGTAAATTAAGTCAGAAACAAATTGCTCATTAGTCCAGGAGACTAGATTGTAATTACATAAAATAAATAAATAAAATTTATTTTTAATAAAAATAAAAAAAAAAAATAAAAAAATATTCACAATTGGCAGAATATAAATAAAAATAATTTAGGCAAATTTAAATTTTTGGAATTTTAATTTCTGCGGGAATATTTTGGGAACCTTTCAGAAATTTCACATATTCAACGAACTTAAAGTTTATAAATTGTGTTACATCTAGTTATTTTATCAGATAATAAAACTTACTAAAAATTTAGCTACTTAGTTGTCTGGTCAATTTCTATAATTTTTAACATACCTTTCCTATCCTATACGGTTAATTATGTGTAATGGGTGAACGGAGCGCCCGGTGTCACCCGGAAGACTAGCGTAGGCTTGGTCGTACATTCTGATCAAAATCAATCAAGGAATATTAAAATTGAGAAACTATCAACGTAAAAATTCAGAATTTTCAAAAACTTTCTTAAATTCCAATGTACATACGCCTATATAATTATTTAACTCATCCGAATGACAAACACACATACGCACGATTAATCACAATATTAATTTTTATTATTATTATCAGTCCGGTTGATAACCGTAACAATTACATTACAATTTCACTTTCAATTTCTTTTTTGTTTTCTTTTCTTATATAGTTTATACAAAGATAAGAAGAATGAAAAAAAAAAAAAATTGTTGATTTCTCAGTTTCAGTTTATTTATTATTATTACTTTAATGCGAGTAAGAATACTATACAGTTTACACATCGTGTAATAAAACTACCATTCCGTACCAACCATCTCGTACTCCCCAAAATAGTTTATATATCGCGTCTATTACATTAATATATATTACAATATATATTACGCGTATATTACATTAATTAAAGACGAGAATAAAATGGCCAAGCCGCCACTTAAAATCAATATACTACAACGAGAATGTAATATGCAAGAATGATAAAACGAGATAAAAATATACGAGTATGTATATGCATCACATACACATATACAAAACTACTATAAAATAGTAGAGTTCGGTGCACTTTGATCGAATTTTAAAATGAATATGCGGAAGGAAGATTTACGTTTCGTTTTTAAATTTAATTTGCATTTTAATATTTTAATTTTGTTTGGGATTTACATATGCATATACTCGTACTTATGTGTAATACTGTAAACTGTATACCTGAACCGAATTTATTTGTGTTAAATAATATCGGTATAATGCATAAATTGGTTGAACACTCAACTCAGATCTTTAAAATCTAAACTTAAATTTAATGACGCAGGCGCCGATATTTACGGGATATTCACGCATGGCAAACATGTTTCGAGTTTTCTGTACTATATAAACGTCACATAATTTAATGCATTCCCCAGGCTGTCTGTATGTATTATTATTTTAGTATGGCCAAATATACTCCCTACCTATAAAAATTGCTTCACTGTTCAAAACTAGTGGTCTTGCTTTTGTTTTATTCGCACAAGTTGATGTTTATCTAGGAATTCCCAGTTTTCAATTCCCAACCCCGAGTGGGAAAAGTCAATCTTCTTGAAGTTTTGTCTTTGAATTTTACGAATTATACGATGGCACATGTTAAAGGGCGGGGTAAATTTCAACAATACAAATATAGGACGTTCCCAACGTCATACTCTAGACGATTAGGTAACCTAATAACTACCTGAAATGCATCTGCTACGTCGATGATTTATTAAAGTATTTTTGTTTTTCTTATTTAATTAGCATAATGGCCCAGTAAAAGCATTTCTAAAAGTAGTTCAATGCATTGTTGTGCCTAATTTGTCTAAACAGAATTAATATTTTTAGGTTAATCTAGCATATTTTTCAAGCTCCTGTATTCTTCCATATTCGAAGCTCTTGGCCAATTGAAACAATTTCAACATTGAGCAAAATCCTTTCTTAAACGACATATTTGGAATAAGTTATGCAACTCTGAAAATGTTATGCAATTATACAAGAATTTTGATATTTTTTACAAAATTTAGAATTTTCTAAAACGTTTTGTGACTTTTATATTTATGTAATGTCAAATTAAGTAGTTTCATAAATGGCAAAAAATTCTAAAGTTCAAAAGCTATTATTTAGAATTTTAATTTAAAAAAAAATTGTTTTAAAATAGAATATTAAAGTTTTTTATAAACCAAAATCAATCAATTATTTCTAGATTAGGTCTAGAAAGTATCACAATCGGGACTTATGTAGATGGCTAGAACCAAAAACTCCAGTAATGTTTCCATCCAAGTAAAAGATTTGTTAATTTATTCAGTTATTCAAGCAGAAGGGACCTTTTTACGGAATACCAGGTCAGTATTTACGCCAATTTAAAGGTTACTGCCACTGCTGCTCCTCCAAACAGAAGAACCACAATTTAAATGAAATTAATTTTTTAGTAGTATACTAAAAAAGGTCAACCAAATTTCATCTAAAGCGACAAAATTTCATAGTTTAGCTTTAAAAACAAAACATCCTATTTATGCGATTTGCGAAACTTAGCGTTGTTGTTAACAAGTATAAAAAATTCAGAAGATCTCAGCCATTCATATGTCAATTAATAATGTAGAATTTGCATTATATTCAACTTCCGTTGAACACGTACATATGTGGTAGAATAGCTATGGCAAGAAGACAAAGTATCTACTGTATATTGCTTATATTCCACTACTATCTGGAAGCGAGCTGCATGCTAAATATTGTGATGTAATTGGGGAGATTTCCAGCACTGTAAAACAGTCAGATTTTTTTATTAGACATACTTGGCGATTTCAATCTACCTTATGGGAATTTGATGAGGAGGTTGCCTATCATTTAATTTAACATCGGACGAGTACCCCAGGTGTACCTCATCGGTTGTTTCGAAGTTAAAGAACACAAAAAAATATGAGACATGTATTTGTTTTTTTAGTGCTTACTCGCTAATATAAGGGGTAGAAACTAGCCCCAATGTTCGACCCCTTAAACACATTTTTATAAATACCTCGTACACCATTCAAAAAAATGTTTGTTATAAAAAGTAGAAATAATCCATGGTCAATCTGACCTTAGTTTTTACAGCTTATATTAGCGAGTTAGCTTTAAACAAAAATACGTGACTCATATTTTTTTACGTTCTTTAACATTTTAAAATTTGGGGTACCTTCCTTCTTAGTTGTAACCTGAATCAGACTAACAATATATACCAAATGAGAATGGGCGGATGTGGACTTCATATTTACCAATGAATGTAGCACAATCATTATTTCCTTTTGTTCCAAATGATATACATCACCAACTTAAGAAAATTCTATTTGATGTGCATGAAATGCTACTGAACAGCAACACGATGCTTTAGGAAAATACAGAGAAATCGCGTTTTATTGTTCACTGGAGTGACGTGCCCGCTGAAGAGAGGTTATTGTTTAAATTTGTAGTACATATTTAGAAGAAGTTCTGAAATATAAAAAATTTGGACGGAACATGGTTATTTCTTAACTGATTTGATGAAATTCAACATGTACCACAGAAATTAAATTATTGAGTCAAGGAAAAAGTTTGTGGCATTTTTTCGCCAAAATTCAAACACAATTTTCCTAAATTTTAAACGAACTTTATTAAACCAAATATGTGCCGTTTTTCTGCCGTTTTTGTTATTTTTCTTGTAAAATTATTATGCCATCACTGTAGAACTTCTATGATTTATGGGCGAAAAACTGAACCAAGTGATTTTCACAGGCCTCTTTTGATGTCAGCTTTACATCATTAAGAGAGTTTTACAGAGAGCGAAATAAATGGTAGTCGGCTATAGGATGGAAGACGACGACTTTCCTATTGATAAATTCTGGCCGCTTTACCTCAATTGAGCGCTTTAATCGCATTAGTTGTTGACAGCTTAGGATGCACGATTCTCTGCCAATCCCACCAAACACAAAGCATTACCTTAAGAGGCGTCAATCCGGGCTTTGCACCGTTTGTGCAGCTTCATCGCAGGTGGAAATTTGGTTGCAATAAAATTTTTACTGTTAATTCATGTGGTATCCAAATATCGAGCTTCTTTTCGTATTTAGCCTTAAGCAAGTGGTTCAAAATGGTTTCTGGTCAATGTTTAGTTCCGCAGCAATGTTATAAGATGAAATGTACCGGTCTTCCTCACTTTTTTTGCAGAATTTCATCGACTTTTTCAACGATTGTTCGACCAGAGCGCGGCACTTCTTTAACTTCGAAATTTCCAGAGCGGAAACGAGCAAACCATTTGCGTGCTGCTCCAAAGCCATGCAATTCTAATGCGAACTATTGTAAAAAATGCCAAAAACTTTTTCCTGGACTTAACATATATCTTTTTCAATATAGACCATAACATTAAATTGACCAAACGCCAGAACTTCTGCTAAGTATCATTTTAGAATCCCATTTTTATCGCATACGTTAAATTTTATCAAATTCGGTTGTTTGTTGTTGGAGTTTATATTCCTTTTCTTCTTAGTGCAAGCGGACCTGATGCCAAAGTTAACTGGTAAAGTGTAAATAGGGTTTGGTGATGCTGTCTGCTGATATTTCGCTATTGGTTACCCCCATCAGTTAAACTTGGCATCTTGGGATAATTTAAAATTGAGAATCATGAGTAACAATTCTCAAAAACATTTTCAAAATCTCCCTTTTAATGTGAATTCAGAGCCACAGCAGTGTCATCGTATTGGTTATTGGAAGCCACAATTTTTGACGTCTGCGGCTTAATTAGAATTAAACGAAAGGTCCTGACACATGTAACATTTGACATTTTAGTTATTATAAATCAACTCTCATTTATATAAATTTAGGAGAAATTTATAGCAATTTTTCTAAATTATTCTGAACACAGGTGTGTTGAAAACGTGTGAATTTCGAATGTGTCGCGAAAAAAACTTTCAAAAATTATAGGTCGCGAATTCCAAAAAGTTTAAGAATTGCTTATTTTTGGAATACCATGAAATTGACACAATTCGGCACGATTCAATGTGTTATGAAAACCGGTTTATTACTGTTGTTGTTGCTTAAGATGGGAGGCCATTCTTCTCAATTAATAATATACATAAATAAATCGTAATACCTTTGGGGTATTTGCTTGTTTCTACTTACAACACTGTTATATAAATCTGGTAAGGTCCTTCATCTTATTTAATGCTTGATTTGTACAGGATTAATAGCGTTTCGACAAAATGACTCAGGTGGCTTATCCGCCTTGTTAGACTCACATGCCTGATTTATGGTTTACTCAAATAGAGACTGTTCTTGAAGTCGGAAAAATTACAAACGATACTATAAAGTACTTAAACAACTTTTCCGATATAATTGCTAAACCTTCAGATACGAATAAATACGGTGCTCTCCGTGAAGGTTTGATTAAATGTAAAACCTTATACGAAGCACAGCGTGTTCAAAAATCAATAGAGTCAACACTAATAGGAGTCAAATCTTCATTTGAATTTTACCGTAGTTTAGAACAAATTGCTGGTTCATCTGGTGCTGTAAACGCACAATTATTAGTGTTTACAAAGATTGCGCCAGATTCTATCAAAACTGCTGTCATGGTTCGAAAATCTGACTCGATCACTAGCAAATAACTTTACCATTGTCTTCTACCAATACTGCTACATCCCAGTTTAATAATTGTGTTGCAGAAATAGACAAATTTTCAGTACAAGAGTTAGTAAAAACAATAAACGAACTGCGTTCAAACGCCGGTCGTTCGAAAAATAGGAATCCATAGGTTTAGGAAGAAGGGAGCCAAATGCTAACATGGTTCAGAAAACGGAAAACTTAGTTCGAAAAACTAAACCGTCCCATCGGAAATTCGACGAACGACGAATTAAGTTATTTTTGAGTTGCTACTAGAGCCAAGACATTTTAACGATTTGCATCTTGATAGTGAACCACTACACTTTTCGCAGCAAACGACATCCCAATAAAAACTTTTGGTAAGCAACTAATTGTGGTCGAGAATTTAGGCACTCGATTGTGAGGAACAGCTATTGATCTAAAAAACCGAATTTTGAAAGATACTAAAACAAATCTATCATTTAATACAATTATATGGCATAAACAAAAAACCCTCGAAATGTGAATTTAGACGGAATATTACCATCATCTAAAAGAATCGCGGCAATTACAAATTTCCTTCAACCCAGCTCTTTATAGCAGGTACCAAAATTCGTCGGTATGTTAAATTTTTGCTACAGGGTTATCCCACACTTAGCAGAATTACTTACTCCAATCTAAGAGCACATGAAAAATCTGAAACAAGTGAAGAAAAATAATATTTTCTTTTCGAATATTGAGATTGAGGTGGCTTTTAATAAAATTAAATTTCGCCCAGGCTCGATTTTGGCGGTATTCTCGGTATTTTTAGGTGGTATTCTGTACACAGAATATACACAGAAACGATATTTGCGAACCAATTGGGGTTCTTTCCAGAAAGCTATCTCCTGCGCTGGAAGGGGGATATTCTCCGCCTTTACCGATCACAAACCTCTGTGTACAGCGATTTTATCTAAGAAGCAACGTAGTTTACTTCAGGCCCGAGAATAATAATAGCTCTTTACATCGCCACCTATGTGTCAATACAGTGAACCTCTTATTCCACGTAGTATAATAGATACAAATTTGTAAAAGTTTCGACCCTAAATTAATAGTTGAAGTATTTGGTAAAATCGCCAACACAACATTTGTCGGCAGAATATTATGGTATTTCCCAGAAGAGAGAAATATTCTTAGTGGCTTTCTTAATTTGCAGCCACATTTGGAACAAACTGACAGAAAAAAATAAAAATTAGTTGACAGATAAATTGGACAACCGCATCAATCCTTTAAACAATTCGTGAGTGATGTTTCGCGAAACTCTTAAACCCTTCTCGCAGTTCGTTCCGGGAATTCGGATATTACAGATGTTTAAGGTAGTAAGAAGATCGTCCATTTCTTTAGCCGATTTTTGTTTAAGACGATAATTATAGCTTACCAAGAACCTCTTTAGTACGAGAGTATTTAGGAATATATCTTATTTGAGGCGACTAGATCGATAGTTTCTCTCAGAGATAAACATTTATCATTAAGATTAATCCTTTTCGTTCAAGTTCAATCTGTTCAACTCGCAAGTACATTATGCCGCACACTAATGCCTGTTATATGAATAGACATTACTAATCCCAACTCATAAACGTCACATTATTTATCTTCATTCACCAAATTATTACACTCCCACAAATTTATTTTCGTTAATTTTTATTAAAATCGTAAATTCTAATCATCGGACTCATACATATTATTATACATACATCGAAAATACAAAGATTAGACGACATTTACTCACAAATATATTTATGATGATTAGTTGTTTTTTTTTTATGTTTATATATTAGGTATGTACATCTATAATTTCAATACATATTATACGCACATTCGAATTACTTGTGCACGAGTTCACTGATCTCTTCAGATGTGCGAACGAGATAACATCGGGGAACCATATAGTACAATCATCATCACGTGTCGAACCGCAAATTGAATTGAATTAGTACGAGCAACATCATGGCATTTTTTATATAATTTATAAGAACTGAGTTACGTTCGGTCAATATATGGACAGACAGCAACAAATATATAAAATGTAAATGCATTTGTAGACAGAACACAAAATTGTATTGTGTACGAGTGTGGAGTGTAAAAAACTGAGCCAGACACACCATAGTTGGATGAATTTACAATTTTTTTTAAAAATTTTTTTCGAGTTTTTTGTGTTCAACACTCAAGAATTACCGTCATGTACATGTATCATGACTGTATGGTTTGGTAGCGCGTTGTACACAAACTTACACAATACTACATACAGTTTAAACTTTAATCGATACTATTATCATAAATAGATTATAATTTACTAGTTTTATCAACGTAGTGGTATCCAAAAATAGCAATAAAAAAATATTTTTAATCATTTCGTCGTATTTTTCGTTGCCAAATGCCAAGGATGGATAATTCAAGTTCATGAATGAATAGATTATTCGTCCGAGATTTGTCACAGGGAAATTCATGATGCATATAGACATTTCCAGGATACCATCCCACTGCGCTTTTTTTATAGACATGAAATGTTGATTTCGTATACATATACAATATACAAGTCGTGGTACAACAATTTCCAATAAAATTCAGATTTTATACAAAATTTTAATTTTAAATTTAATTTACAAAAAAAAAAAGAAAAAAGAAAAAATTTGCATGAAATATGTGTCACTGAATTTGAACTCTTGACTTATTTATTCCGAAATACAGAAATTCCAACTCTTCGAGTAATTATATACAAAAGAAACTAAAACAGAATTTATAAATAAATTTATCAGGAATTTTGTTGTTTTAGAAATTGATAAGATGAACAGCCAACAACAAAAGTTAATAACAGTTGTCAAGGATTTAAATTGGAATTGAAAGTGTCATTGGTTGTGAAATGTCCTTTAAATTATTTTTTGTTGGGTTGACAATCGATATGCCATGAGATTGGTCATAACTGTTGTCAATATTGTTTTTTTTTTTTTTTTGAAAACAGTTATACAGTTCATGAACGATCAAATGATTCGATGGGTTTATAAGAGTTCAAATGCAGTACCACTACTACGAAATGGTATTTAAATCGTCCAACGATCTGTAGCGTTTTATGGTACAGTGTGTGACACAACTATAAATAGTGAACTGTAAACTATAGATGTAATTCTGCTTTCTGTCGATTGATATCCAGCTGGTTTGTCTGACCGCTCTATATTTTCTTGTACTCTCCTTGAGCAAGTTCGAGATTCTATTTTGATTGCTTGCAGAGGTGTTTACAAATTTTATAACTTGTTATTCTCCCATTTAGGTACTTGTTTTAGGCACTTCTATATGAATGCTTATTAGTAGTAAGGAATGCTTTAAAATTACCAAATTACTATTCATTCACGAATTATCGGTGATTTTTATACCAATTACCTAAATGTTCGATAAATTCAAAGAAAACCATGTTTCATATAAAACATTATGGAATACATAAACAACTTTCTTATGCGTGGTTTGATTCAACGGAATTTTGAAGATGAATGTGACTATTCTCTCTATCAAAATTTCCTTTATTTGTTTCTCGGGTTTTGGCGGTTTGTTTACTACAAGATGAAATGTTGTCTATTCCCCTCTTATGACCTTTCAGTGTTGTACCTCCAATTTTCTACTGTTTTCAACATAACTTGATCGTTGGTTGTAATGCCATCATATGGTATGTGCGTTTGGGGATATTTTGTTACACAAGAAATATTTGCGCAACGCGTCAAACAGAAATAATTATTAGTTTTATGACATTTATTATTTAACTTAAATAACATCGGTTCAAACGGACCAAAGTTTTTGAAATCCTATCAAAAATGACCAATCATTTTGCAGGTTCAAAACCACTTTTGAACGACGTTCTGAAAGTGCCTGAGTCCAAAAAAACAAAACAAAAAATATCCATCCGTCTGCTGGTCGGTTTGCTCGATTTTTTGTTTTTCGTCAACCTGTTTTTATGGTCAAGATGTACACCAAATGGGTGGAAACTGAGTAAGGGGTCAGTTTGCAGGTTGAATTAACATGTTCGCAACGTGGTTTGAGAATTTAGTTCGATTTTGCGGTTGATTTAAGGTTTGGGTTGCAGGTTGAGTTAACATGTTCGCAACTCAAACAATTTTTCGAGTTTTCAGAAAAAGCTCACTTATTAAAGCGTTCGCGACACAACGTCACATATTTTTATGTAGCATGTCACATATATGTGATGTTCAGTCACGTTAAAATATTGTCACATGTACGACATCAGTCTCTTGATCTCTCTAACGGCTAGGCTTCCAGTTAAACTACTCGACCCAAATATGTGATAGATACTCCTAGAAAACCAACAGTATAGTAGATAATCGTTTTGTTGGGGTTCGAGTCTGATGTTGAGTCAGGATTAAGTTGGGTTCATAGAGACATGCAATTTTCGGACCGTGTTGGTTTAAGAATCGAGTTTGGGGTTGAGTTGAGGGTTGAGTTGGGAGTTGAGTTGGAGTTGAGTTGAGGTTTAGTAAGGGGTTCAGTTGTGGATTTATTTGGGGAGAGTTGTGGGTTGAGTTGGAAGTTAGCTTGAGTTGAATTCATGTATGCATGTATTTTTTCGGATCATGTTTATTTAGGGATTGGGTAGATCGCTAAATATAGGATTGAGTTAAGGACTACTCGGAAGTTGAGTTGGGGTTCACTCTGCCGTTCAGTCGGGATTTGTTTGAGAGAGAAAGATTCCAAGATTTGAGTTGGAAGTTTGCTTGACTTGTTCCTTGACCATGTTGCTTGGGCGTTAATTTGAGGGTTGCTTTGACGGTTGAGTTGTTATCGAGTAAGGTGTTGAGTTGAGCGATGAGGTCAAGTTGTCGATTTATTTGGGAATTGAATCGCGGGTTGAGGTGAATATTAGATTAAGTTGAGTTCATGTACGCATGTAGTTTTCGAGCCGCGTTGATTTAGTGTTTAAGTTGAACGTTGAGTTTGGCGTTAAGTTGATGGTTGAGTTGAGTATAGGGTTGATATTTGGTTAGAGCTAAGTTGAGTTGAAGTTGGGTTAGGATGGAGTTAGCTTGAGTTGGGGTTGAGTGAGTGGTTCGGTTGGGAAATTAATTGGGCTGGCTTAGGAGGTTGATTTGAAAGTTGATTTGGGGTTGAATTTATGATTGAGTTGACGGTTGATTTAGTGGTTGCGTTTAGAATTCTGTTGTTATTGAGCTGGAGGTTGAGTTGTAAATTGATTTGAAGATTGAGCTGAAGTCAAGTTAAGAGGTTCAGTATTGATTTGGGAATTGAGTTAATTTTGAGGATCGAGGTTCTGGTCACTTCGGGAGATTCAGCCATTTATATATTCTTATTTAAAAAAACAAATGAAATTTTAATTGGGGCAATAATCAGATTTCTGATTTAAATCGGATAAATTTTTAATTATTATCACAAATTACCCAAAAGGTAAAACCTTATTGTTACGAAACTTCAACGTAAGCCTCGGATATTTTTGGATTCAAAACAGCGACCTCGGGCACGATATAAGGACAACGATTTTAGATTTAAAACATGAAACATACTTAGCCTACCTATTTACCGGAGACCTTCATTAACACTTCGAACAAGCATCTAAACATACTTGAAGTCAACCTCTTAGCCCTTTAGGAAAAGACTAATCGGACTAACTCTCTGTCACAGCACATAAACATGATTAGATTAAAAATGTTTTGGGCGACCAACACGACATCCAACACCAAGCTAGCTTTACTCTACAACTTGGTTGTTGCAAGCACATATTTTCCATATACCTATTCACAAAGCCACATAGAAATCAAACGTCCTCTTTTCCAAACAACATTTTTCTATCCTCAAAGATATCAGAACTAAACGTGGAGCTAACATCGATTCAAACCACTTCCTGGCATATCACTCGTTGGAATACCGCAGCATTGAAAGTTTCTGTTCGACTGGTCAAACAATGTTTACCTTTAGACCACTAATAAAGTCGCCATTGCTTTATGTTTGGGCTTCGAAGTAAATTTTAACCGCAATTTTAAATACTTACCACATTTATGACACTACTACGGCTAAATGGTTAAAATCATTTTAAATTTTATGTTTTTACCCTCTGAGTTACTAAACATGTACAACACTTAGGGACGGGTGTGGTTCTTTTCCATCTAATAACTCTTCGCAACTTCAAGACCGTACCTGTAAAATAATTAGGAAATGTTCTGATTATTTTCCCAAAGATTCAAATAATCTCGGAACGTAAACTTTACACAAATACGAAAACAATTTTTTTTAAACAAAAAAAAATACTTCCAGAATGGGAAAAGTTCAAAGTTTCTTCTTAGACTATTTTATATATTTTAATGCAATTGATTAAATGTTATCTTGGTTAATTTGCTCTATACTTTACAAATTGCTCTATATGGATGTGTTTTAAATTAGAATTAGCTAGAAATTTGAAACAAAAATGTTATTTAAGCTTGTTCAAATCCCTTTCAGATAATAAAGATAAGGTCGGTAAACTCTTTCCCAATTTGGGGTTGTGTTTGTTTCACATTTGTGAAACCACGGCGTCTAAAGAAATATACAAAAATGAGTACGTCTGAACCCTCTTTCGGGATACATACATGACTTGCTCAGAGAGTCCAACTTTTACATTGGATATTTGGGTGTCATACGTTTGGGTGATTTGTTCATAAGCCTTGATTTGTTCAATAGCCTAAGTAGCTATACGATTTTTTTTGCGAAAGAAATAATCTGAGTCAAAGTACTATTGGTCAATCAAGTGGTCAACATTACCTTACCAGATGAAGCATTACAATACGTAATACTCAAAATGGCAATAAATGATGAAACTCTTTTATACATATTAGAGATAACAAAATTCGAAGCTTTTGCTATTTTGGTAGTCCGCCTAACCCTACAGTCTTCCCACAAAAACAGTAACTAGTTCTTTAAAAAAATATAAAGACTGGCGTCCTATTACTCGTTTGTAAGAACTAGTCCTTCTACTTAATGATTTTCTTTACTATTAACATATTTTGCTGCCCACCTCACAAATAGAAACAGCGTAATATTCTCTTAAGCAAAACAAATTCAAAAAAGTGGGACTATTTTTAAAGTATATATTATGCTAGTTTATGCGGTGCAATCAGCTACATCTAGGTCAGTATTATTGAATAGTATTCAGGATATTCAATCATTGATAGGATGAACTAAACTCTACCAATAGCTCAGTACCGACAATTCCTGAAGGTTTAACCTCTATAGAAACTTCGACTTTACTACCACTTACTTCACCCACTATTGAAACTACAAGTGGTATTGGTCTGTCTAATACTAAATGACAAATGTCAGCTTCGAGTATTTGGTCAACCATTATGGAACAATCGACATCTACTACTGTGCGAACCAAGATCTCTACCTCTCAATACGAATTCTAAATAATACCCAAGTAAACTAATCATTGTATTGCTGAATATGTGAATATTTTTTTTGAGGTTAAGTTAACCATCAGTAAATCTTTAGTTTGGTTAAGCACAAAATTACACAGATTTTGTCACAATAATTAATTTAATAACACAATTTATTTATTACTAAATAACCAACTCGAAAAAAAATGTCCGGAGTGATTAGAAATAGCGAATTTTTTGACGTCTTTATTAACATTTTTTTTTTGTTGGTATTGGTAAATCTTGCAAAAACTCCCGATTTATCAAAATTGATTTAAATAAAAAAAAAATGATTTGTTCCGCCCAATCGTAGCGGAACATGTTCAACAGTGACACACCATAGACTGTGACAAACGAAAAATTTTCCCACCCTTGTAACTTCTTTTTTTGGTTCACCTTACTTTCGGAGGATGGGAAAGTAAATTAAACTAAAAAAAAAAAATGACGGGGCAGAGAAATTTAGCGTATTTCACAGTTTATGCTGCGTCACTGTTGAACATGTTCCCCTACGCGCGTATTGATCAATGATTTAAATCATTTTGTTTTTTAAATTGATTAGATTGATTTATTTTGTCCAATCGAACTCCACATTAGTTTGATATAAAATAATATTTAAGAAAGATGGCGCCGATTCGTTTTTATTCACATACACAATTAGAAACTAATTTAATGTCAAAAATTTGACAAATTTCTCTTTATTTTCAGTTTTACACTGTCGAATGGAGGGATGTTTCACGTAAACCAAAATTTCTCTTTGCCTGCACTATAAAAATTAAAATATACTGTACGTTCGTATTCAAAAATGCCAAAGTATTTATGGATCGAATTGAATTTTTGTTTCGTACACAAATTCGTATATGTAGTATTGAGAAATAGGACCCCAGAATTTTGAGAAGTAAGCCTTCTTCATCTAATAAATGATAGGAATGGAAGCAGACTTCCAGAGAATTCTAAGATCGAATTACGGAGTTGGATGTTATTATAGGTCAGTTAACTAAATTAAATTTTATTTTATTGTCAATTGATGGAGGTCAGTAAATTCTATAACGTTTTTTTTCTTCTCATTCAATATTATTCGTTTACAGCACGCTCTAACGTGATTGAGTTTTTTACTTTTATTTTTGTTTTGTGTTTGTTTTATTCGTAAATTGAGACCTATGGAATTATGAGCATCAAATTATTTGTAATATTGTCCGCTTTTAGGTCTGCCGACTATTGGCAACGTGTTGAGTAAAACAATCCTGTTATCACCTGAATGCAACCGATTTATCATTCATGGAAACGTGATAGATCGATAAGAAAATTCTCAGTGCCAATATGTTGTGGGAACTGTAAGGTTGTAGGATAAACATTGTATGGCTGTCGAGTTGTAGTGTCAATTATTATGCGCTGAAAGATGCTGTTGGTATTGCGGAATGTCTGATAACTTCAGAATGTTAACAGTTGATTCTCCTTGCACCCTTAGTAACAGTATTGTACTGAAATCATCGATTAACAAATTCGCTGGATTGAACTTCTCTTTTTTAAATACTATTTTGATGAAACTTGGCTTAAAGACCATGTGCCAGTTGCAATAATAGAAAAACCCGGATACACACTACTTGGAATGGATCGTGAGCTGGAGGGTATTGTGAGAGGTGTATATATTTGCGTCTATATTTGATCGACAATTAAGTCTAAATTAATTTACAAACATTGCGCTCTTGAAATTGCTGAGAAATTGGGTTTGGTTGTTATATTAGTGATAGTGGTTTATTTTCCCAATGGATCGATGTACGATGATATCCATGCGATTCTTGCTGAATTTGCGGTACAATATTTTTTTCTGTTTATTTTATTATTCCATACTAATTTAATATAAATAATCAAGAAACTTTTCTTTCATAATTAAATTCATACTCGTTGAGATATAACGATTTATACATTCAATGGCTAGTTCTAGAAATTAAAATTATTTATGTACACAAATATTTGCTACAGTGGTATGGTGCCATCGTTCTGTACAGAATGCCGCATATCCACGGCATAACCGTAATAACCTCATCGATGTATTTCATCTTTAAGTTTCGGTGGAGGTCTTCATTTCTAATATACCACGGGACATTTATTATATTCCGCAGCACTTTGTTTTGGAATGTCCGAATCATCTTGACATTCGTTTTCTTGGTAAAGCCCCAAAGTTGTATACCGTTGTCCTTACTGGTCCACTTTAGAGTGTCTACCTAATAATCCAGTACATTTTTCTTTACTTCTTATTCAGCTCCTCCTTGATATGTTATTTCCATTTTAACTTGGCATGGAGTTCGCATAAGTATAACTTGTTTGGTTTTATTATTAAAATTCACAAGCACAGATTTGGCTTCGTTGAGTTTGATTCTCCATTTTTCTGTCCAGTTGTGACTGTATTAATCGATATTTGAAGTTTATTTGTAGCTTCTACTACATTGTTTCTTACTGTCTACTACTGATACAATATAATGACTTTGTCATCTGTGGCGATTTCAAGTGTGACTGCGGTGGTAATAGCAACACTTCAATCAAATTTATGAGATTATTGGAACATTTTGAATATGAATGTCAGAATATTGAGCCGACGCATTCCGAGCCCAATGAGAAGTGAACCTTTTTTCGAGGAACTTTATAAGGAATATAAATCCATCAATAATAAAACCAATAATGCTATTAAGAGTGCTAAGGTTAAATATTTTGTCAAACATTGGAATACAAGCTTACCATCTAAAAATTTCTGGAGAAATCTTAAATCTATGAGTGAACTTTCCTAAAAGCATAATAATTTAAATACTGAATTTTCTGCGAATGACTTAAATAAATAATTATTAATTAATAATTATGAATCATCACACAGAACTTGATAATACTAAGGATTTCGTGTTTTCGGGCCTCTTCCAAATATTGGCATAGTTGACTTAACCGAGGCATTCGATTTGATTAAATTAAATTCTGCTGATATTGATTAAATATAAAAAAAAAGTTTAAAAAGCTTTATTAAGCTTATAAAATTTATTAAGCTTTTATTGCGGTGTATTGACGGTTTTATGTCTTTAACAGTATAATACCTTACTCCAAATTTTCAGTAAAATAGAAGCACTTTAAAGTGATACCCATAACTAAAAAGTTTCGTACATCTGACTTGGCTGATTTTCGACCAATAAGTTTGCTCCCTGGTATTTCTTAGATTTTAGAAAGAATTTTTCAAGCTCATTAAGAAACAAATAAAATGTTTTCTAATTACCAATCGACGTACAGATCTAATCATAGTATCTACTACTACCTTGCTTAATATCGGTGAAGACATTCGCAGAGCAATGGTACTTCTTGACTTTAGTGAAGCGTTTGATAGAATCGATCATAATTTGGTGGTCAAGAAACCGTGTGATAAATTTTTATTTTCTTTGTCAGCGTCGCGTTTGATATTATCATGTAACGGTGATATTTAACTCTGGGGTGTGTTCTAAAGGTGTGTTCAAGAGTTCCACAGGGTTCTATATTTGGACCATTCCTGTTTATGATTTGTATAAATGATTTACCCGCGGTAATATAGAATTGTAAATATCATCTTTTTGTAGGTGACTAGCAAGTATATAACTCGCGGTATCATCAAATCAATAACCTTCCCAAAGTTGTTTTAAATGGAATTAATGTATGTTTTACCAACATAGTAAGCAACTTAGGGGTACTTTTTGAACAACCCTTTGCACTGGAGTTGTTACATGGAAAGCATTTGAAGGAGGATAGTCTCTTCTAACACATTTTTTAGATGATTTTTAATTCGTGTATTCAATATGTCACCAGGTTAAGAAAATATGATCATATTTCCCGTTATACTAACATACTGCAACCAAATGCTCACTATATGATTTCTATAAGTTTAGACTATGTTTATTTATTTTCAAGCTTTCAAAATACGAACAACCAACTTATATTTTTATAAACTTGAATTTATAAACTTGAAAAGTTACAATCCAGTCGGCTACACATCATCATTTGAGTACTTTAGTGTCCTATACGCCATTTTGAGAAATCGAATTTTAAACTTAGGACTAAAATTTGTTCACCATTTAGATCAAATTTAACCAGAAAACCAATTTTCACCCAGAAAGTCAAAAATGGATATTGGACACTTTCCATATAAATTATTAATGGTTTTTTTCTGGTTTACAATAATGCTAAAATGCATTCGATATGGAACAGGCAAAATCACTTAAAATAAAAATACAAAATAGAAGGTTAGGTTAGGTTAAGGTGGCGGTCCAGGAAGACCGGCATAGACACAAACTGTAAAATAGAAAATCAAAATAAAATGCCAAATATATTTTATTTCAAAATTTCCTCATACAATAGGATAACTGGACAAATAAGGATTAAAATATTGATAAACAAAACCTAATATGGTCTAAAGAACAAGAAGAAGTATTAATTATTTCATAATCTGCAAGAGATAGGACAATTTGTGCAGGAGAGCATGGCATAGGAATCCATTAATAAGTCATTTTTGCGAAAAATGCGGTCTATAGGACACAATAGTAATCTAGTGATGAAATCATAAAATTAGCGAAAAATTTCACAGAATTAATGAATTTTTCTTTTTTTGTAAAGGGAATCAATTTGTGGAATTTATTACCCATAGAAAAACAGGGAGCGTCAAAAGTGGGGGTACAAACGAATAGTGATTAATAAAAATTAAACTTTTATTTGTTTATAACATGTTACAATGTTACATAATAACTTCAAAAAACTAACGAAAAAATATTTTCATAAAAAACGCAGAATACTCCATTATTAACAAGTTAAAAGTAAGGGTACATTTAACAGTTTCTAATAAAATGAACAAACAATATTATAACAGACATAATTAATATTTAGTCTGACCGTCCTTGGATGTAAGAACCACATTTAGTCCCTCTGCCATTGAGAGTACTAAACTTTCTGTGAAATTGACCGAAATATTCTACCATTCCTGAAGAAGACCTTGTTTCATGGTTCTACTACGAATTTTCCGATCTAAGTAATCCCATAAATGTTCGATCGGGTTAAAGTCTGGGATTGGGGAGGATAATCCAATTGTTTTGGCGTGTTGTACAATAAATATTCTTTCACTATGTTGACCGTATGCTTAGGATCATTGTCTTGTTGAAAGATCCATGTCCGAGGCAATTCCAACTTCCTTAAACTAGGTTTTATGTTCTCTTAGAATCTTGAAATAGTCATGTTTGTTAATAGAAGAATCAATGAACTCAAGATTGTCTACTCCAGAAGCTGCAATGCAACCCCAAATCATCATCAATCCTCTACCATGTTTTACTTTTGTAGAAAGGTTCTATAGCTCGAGTTCCATATTTTTCATTCTTCATTCTTTTGTGCTTCCTTTAGATCCAAAAATTTCAAACTTTCTTTCATTTCATCACTAAAAAGAACACTTTTCCAAAAGGAATCATTGTAATTTTTATGTAATTTTTATATTTGTTAGCAAACAATTTTAAATAAAAAAAAAATTTTAGGTGGAACTCGGCCATTCAATCATTCTAATTTGTCTTCCGGAATGTCTGGTAATCATTTCTGAAATTTTGACAGCACTAGATCTCATTTTTGCTTAACTTCTCTTAACATCTCTCCTTTTTCTCTATCACTTAAGCGCTTTGGCCGACCCGAAACATGCAAATTTTTAAGAGTTCGAACATTTTTAAATTTATCCACTGTTTTTTTTTACACAATTAGCACTTCGTTTTACATTACGCGATATTTCTCGGAATCTTTTCCTTCTTGTCTTAGTCCTCCTACAATTTTTCGCATTTCTAAAGATGTTTCTTCCCCCCATTCTGAAATTTTGAAATTAACAGACTGAGCAGTACGAATGATTAGTTTACTACAATTTATTACTAAATGTTCTCCAACTATAATCTGAATGTAATTCCTGAACAAAAAAACAGAGATTACGAAAAGCTGAGGGAGAGAAAGATTTCGCGGAGAGGCACATAATTAGAGAAAACTTATAATGGGAAGAAAGAGAAAGTTTACATTAATATATTAGTGTAATTATCATATTGATTATTATTATTATTATTGTTGCTGATTTTATTCCAATTGTTTATTATTAAAATTTTAATATTGTTTTCAATTTGTTTTATTTTAATTAATTTTGCAGTGGCGAACCAAACCTTTGCAAATAATTCTTCATAATTCTGAGTAATATTGAAATTAAAAATAATTTGAATCACAACAAAAACCAAATAATCAGGTACTGGCACAGATACGTGGACGATATTCTAATACTATTTAACGGCACAATGAGACAACTTAGCAATCTTTACAAAAACATAAAGAAGAAACGTCCGAACATAAAATTTACTCTAGAATCAGAGACGAATAAAGCCATCAATTTTTTAGGCTTGACAATAACAAAGGTTAACAACAAGCATACCTTCAAAATAAACAGAAAAGACACACAAACGGATAACGCCATTGACAAATCATCTAACCACCCATACCAACATAAGATGGCAACGTTCAATTTTTTAATAAATAGACTAAACATGATTCCGATGAACAATCAGGACTATGCGGAAGAACTGAAAATCATTAAACACATAGCAATGAAAAACGGTTATACCACGGACTTAATTGACAGAATGAACAATAGGTACATTTGGAAAAAACAACAGAATATATGATGACCACATTAAACAAGCAAATTGAATAAGCAGAGAAATACATCATTATAGGGTACAAAAATAACATCAACAAGAATATAACGAAAGTTTAAAAAAAAACACGAATACACGATGGCATTTAAAACAAACAACAAATTAGGGAGTCACCTCAAACAACGTAATACATCTAATGATTACCCCAAATTCTGCATCGCACAAACTAGCAGAATTGTTGAAGTTATATTTACAGAACATATAAAAGAAATCGGAAAACCAAAAATCGACTCGAAATATGCACTACACTTGACTACAGAAAAACATAATTACACTTAGTAGATTAGTAATGAATAGATTAGAAGAGTTGGAAATATACAAAGAACGATATAACCCATTTTTAATAAACGAAAAAATTGGCCGGAACAAAATTTACGACCTCATTTTAAATCCGTAATTAATATCCTTTTGCAAATACACACCCCCACACACCAGATGGTCGACAAATTCTTCTGTTTTTTAAACCCCTTTAGGAAAAAAACCCTTTAGTTTTATACCCCTTTAGGAAAAAATAAAATAAGGGGGAAAGAAGATTCACAAGGCACGTAGGCACAAAATAGGACATAAGAGCAGTTTTTAGCATAATTTTAGTTAGTGTTTGTTAGAAATTTGATAAAGGAGTAAGAAAGTGACAAAATCAAAATATTGTGTTTTATTATAGGTATAAAATCTTAATAAAAGTACTTATAATTGTTACCCAACAGTTGCAAATATTTTGTTCGCAACTGTATCTATTATAGGAGGGGAGTCGGAACAAAAACCGATAAATCACATTTTGACATTATTTTTTTTTATGATGGCAATTGGTTGTTTTCGTACATATATATAACCATCGTTAGTTAATCGAACATTTTTAGAAACGGCTACATCCCCTTCTAAAACCTTCCCAAAATACACTGACCTGATACATAAACCGATAAATACCTTCAGTGGTATCAACCGATATGACGATCGCAACAGACACAAACAAATTCTTAGCATTTTTCATAGGTTTTTGGTTGCGCCGAAAACCGACATATCGCATACTACGAAACAAACAGAGAGTAAAATGTGTCGTAAAAAAACACAACGAATCATGCGCAAGCGCAACTGCAAAAATGTCATTACGGAAAAAACCGATAAGTCCATTTTGTTTTTTATAATATCTGAACAGGTGCCTCACACAGGAATGTGGCAGTTAGGGTTCGAAACATTGTTATCAACACCAATATATTGGTAAACTTCGTTCACCTCTAAATTATAAAGCGATAAACCTGGACATACTTTTTCAATTTCTTTTTTTGGATTTTATTCCGACGCTTCTCATGGCTGGTCTCCACTTACATATTTTTCTCTTGACAAAAAATAAATGACATTCAGCTCATGACATTTTTTGTACAAAAAGGTATAAAGTATTTCACATAAAACAAAGGCGTAGACTTACATGAAAAAGGGTAAATAACCAGCAGAACCAGGTATGGGGTGATATTTTCATAAATTGGACTGATCAAGCTTTCTGAAAAAATTTTGTCAATAAGATGAATGAGTTAGGTTTAAAACACTTTAAACCCAAAAACTTAGAACTACTAGTTTTTACTAGCCTTTGCCTGTTCATCATTAGGTAATTTTTAAAGAAGTTCTCTTACTCTTTAAAAGAGTTTTAAAATTGCCTAATGATGAACGGACAAATGTTCGAGACTAAGTAGTAGTTCTAAGTAAAAAATTAAAATTCACAATTAAAGAAGTGTTTTAAACTCAAAACAGTTGTTTAATTTAAATAAGTATTAACTTTGTGATATAAATGATCAATCTGTAGCAGATTCCTTTCTAAAATATAATGATGTTCGTAAAATAAACCCAGATGGTGTTTGTAATCACATTGATAGTCATGGTTTAAATCAGAATCTAGAAAGTGGCTTGAGCTGGTTTACTGATGATGAGCCCAACTCAGACCTATTGTTTAATTGTGCATCAGTTAACCTTGCACGAGATACTTCAAAGTTTTTCGAAGCAAAGGGTTTAAATAATTTCCGAATTAAAAGGACCCTTAAGACAACCAGAACGTTTGAAAATCTTACTAGCACAGAAACTCGAGAAAAAATTAATAATTTTTTGCATTACAATGCATTACACATAAAAGGCCATAAGTATACAAGCAAATGAGAGGGTTGAAGCGTACCTATTTGAAAAGTAACCTGGAAGGAACCTTCTCTCACAATTTCTCGCTCGATTTAGCTGGAGAAACTAAATTGGACTTATTTCAAAAAGGTAATAGCCAATCATTCGTACCATCTACGAACTTAAGAAAAATTAAATCTGCGCAGCTTAAATTAAATGACCCTGTTCGCGATTGCGATGTAATCGATATTTGACAAATGTGCTGTTACTTAACTAGAAAAAAAAATAAATATCATCTTTATATCCATTAAAAATAGGCCTTCTCAGAAAGACTGCGTTTGAAATTTTAAAGTCCTATGCTTTTTCTGGAATATACTTCGATGCCAAAGGAAAGGTTGTTAAACATCTTATAAGCCATCCCATATAGCAATACCATTCATAACACGAAAACTTTATTATGCCTATGTAGTTAATGTAAACGGCCATTTGCTTCCTATTGATGAATTAATGCCATCAAGGACGGTGGAAACTATTAAACCATTTTTAGATCAGATAAAGAAGAACATGCCCAAAACTTAACAATCAAAAATTTTTCAAAATCCATTTTATTAAGCTTCCATAACACGTCAGTTTCGGAGTACCCGCTTATGTTATTTTGACCACTTTTTACCAATATAATTTATTTTCTTACTCTATCTCTTTCTTACAAAAAAATCTAAATTGCTAAAATAATCAAAAATGTACAATATAATCCTAAATGTTGTTCTTGAATTATTTGTAAATGTTCAATATTAAAATAAAGTAAATGAATTCGCCATAAGAAATGAGCAATTTGACTGTGTATCTCAGAGTCACAGCCAGGTAGTTTACGTTACTAAAATAGCGTGGTAGTAATAGGGTTAAGATAGCGTTGAATAATTCAAAAGTAGGACATAACAATTAATACTGGCAAACATCCGATATTTTCAAATTCAAAACTTAAACTGTTCAGACATTTTAGAGTTTATCCTCGAGTTACGTCATAGTTAAGTTATTATTTATGTCAATAATTAAAGAAGGAAACTATAATTTTGTTCCATTTATGTTGTTTATTTTTTTTAACATTGTCATGCTAATTGTGGCTAATTTGTGCATGTCACACTATATTTTATCCGAAATCTTATTTTGATTACTCGGAGCGTTATCTGAAAAATTTTATCTATTCAGTCACAGACGAAAGCTTAATTTCAATGATGATACCTTTATGATGTCGTATTAAATTTTGTAATACCTTGGAACTATAACATTATGTTTAAATTGTGTAACTTTGCGTTATCTTGCTTCAATAAAATATGAATGATATAATAAAACTAAATAAATTCTCCATTATTTGTCTGTTCTCACCTTCCAAAATTAATAGAACAATGTACGAACGTATGGTAGCGGTGCCAATTTTTCTCAAATTGTAATAAATGTAGTTTTGCAAGTCAATTAGTAAAAATAATACCATTATGATTTAAACGTAGTGATAAGATAAATCTTTTGGCAAATAATGTGTTTTTGGAATCTCATTCCTGAAAATGTTCGTTCTTATCATCAGAATCAAAATTTATTTTGAGTCGGTTAGTAGTATATCTAACCTGTCCAAGTTAAGTGGTTAAGTAGCGAAAATTTTAGAATGACGGTAAAATCGGAGCATATCGATGAGGAAGAGGAGAAAACTACCCTCGATAGTTTAGTCAGTGATGGTTTTAATTTAGACGATTTTGAGCTAACCGAGGACAATAAATGCAGCTTTTTTTCGTCTGAATGCTCATGGCTTCAAAGGTAAGTGATCACCAAGTATGGATTGGAATAAAGTGCTAGTTTTGTGCAAAGCTCATTAATATTTATTTTTTGTGTTGGCAGAATGGCGAATAAAAAGGCCTACCTAGTTATGTATAGTTTGGGAGGATTAATATTTGCAATGTCAAGTTCGTATACAAAAGGTGTGCTGACCACCATTGAGAAACGCTACCATATACCATCAAAGAATTCGGCTATCATTAGTACCGGAAATGATTTTTCAATGATAATTTGCGCGCCCATTTTAAGTCACATTTTATCGAAGAAACACCGACCACGATGGCTTGGACTTGTCCTTGTGATGCAGGCTCTGTTTTGTTTGGCCACGGCCAATTTACATTTTATGTATGGGTCTGGAAATGAAGCGCTACTATTGACGAAGGAATATGGTGGAATAGTAAGTGGCAACAGTTCGGCAGCGTTTAGCTATTACCAAAAATCTTTGTGCCAATTGAATACTACGGCAGATGATACGTGCACTTCAGGTAATAGTGATGGAGACTTTATGCCACAAGTCTACTTGTTCGCTATAAATTTTTTCATAGGAATATTCATATCGTATATGGATACGCTGGGAACCGCTTACTTGGATGACAATATTGAAAAATCCAAATCACCGTCATACATGAGTATTTCATTTTTCATTCGGCTAATTGGTCCCGCAGTCGGTTATAGCTTAGCATCGTTTTGTCTCAAGTTGTATATTGCACCAAACTTAACACCTTTAATAACCAATACTGACACACGGTGGCGTGGTGCATGGTGGATCGGTTGGTTAGTTATGATGGTGCTAAGTGCTATAGTTGCATTTGGGCTTGTCCTGTTTCCCAAGGAATTACCTAAGACTACACAGCGGCGAAAAATTATGCTTCTCAAGCGAACCAATTCGACTGAAGAACCTAAAAAGAAGAAGAAATCTTTCAAGGAGTCGTTCCATGATCTCATGTCGAATAGGATTTATTTGTTGTGTAACGCGTCGACTTGCTTCTATTTGTTTGGTTTCATGCCTTATTGGACTTATACACCAAAGTATATTGAAACGCAATATCGGCAATCGGCATCGTATTCAAACTTTTTAACTGGTACGGTAGCATTAGCGTTCACCGCGATTGGAACACTTGGAGCTGGTTACCTTATCCAAAAACTGAAACCATGTGCCCGAAAATTGGCATCATGGAATTTATTTGTTGGTTTATTGACGGGATTAGGAATGGTGACGTACATATTTTTAGGATGCTCAGCGAATGATAATGCAGTGTCGATTAGCAATATAAATATGGTTGGTGCGACCGATTCGTGTACAATGGATTGTTATTGTGATTTTGTAAAATTTTCGCCGGTTTGTGGTGAAAATGGAAATATTTATATTTCACCGTGCCATGCTGGATGTCGTGATATAACTCGATTTGAAAATGGTACAAAGATGTACGAAAATTGTTCGTGTATTTTGCCGACACAAAATGGGACCGAAATGGATGACAGCCGTATTATTAGCGGAGGAGGATCAGCAATCGAAGGGTTTTGTCCGATTAATTGTGATCGTCCACTACTTTATTTCATTGTCATCTTCTGTTTGGGTAAATTTTTCGGCGCATCAGGACGCTCTAGTAACGTTTTGCTCAGTATGCGATGTGTCAAGCCGGAAGATAAAGAATTTTCATTTGGAATGGGAATGATGTTAATGAGTATATTCGCACTAATGCCAAGCCCTGTCGTTTTTGGATGGATTATCGATAATACTTGTTTGTTCTGGGGTAAAACATGTTCGGGCACCGGTAATTGTTGGCTTTATGATAATGAGGCGTTGAGATTCAACCTTAATGCGATAGCCGCATTGGCAACATTTATTGGGGTGCTACTTGATTGCGGTGTTTGGTATTTGGTTAAAGATTTACAAATTTTTGATGATGATGAAGATGAGATAAAAGCTGAGATGAATGTGCTAAAAATACGTCGGCAACAGAGTCAACTTAGCCAGAAGAGTCAGAAGAGTATTGATAAGAAAAGTATACAATAAATTGTTTAATTTAAATGTTATGTAATTTTGTCAGGTTAATTTGAGAAAATCACCTTGGTACTCAAACATTTTGTTGTTTTTAGGATCTCGCTGTTTTATTAATTTTTCGGAAAGGCATAACCTTGAGATGCCCATCGGCATAAACATCAAATAATCGGGTGAGGTGAACCAGGCGCTTGTAAAGTTGTTGTTACTCTACCAGGTTCAAATTCTATTTTAAAGTTTGTTACAAAAAGCAATACAATCTACCCATCAATAGATCAAGTAGAAATTTATTGTCGGCAGTGCTCACTAATAATGGGCGCTTTCAGGTCGCACAACATGTTGGCTTTGCAAATAGAAAAAATGGCATAACATTCGATATAATATCATTTGCCGTGCATAATTTTCAATAAATCGGTTGCATTCAGAAAACAGAAAGCTTATTTCACTCAACATGTTGCCAACAGTTGGCGGACATGTAGGCACAGAGTGATAAAAAAATTATCAATCAATTAAAATAGTATATTATTCAACGAGCATATAATGATATCTGTTATTCACGAAGATGAAGTTTACCGACACGAGCCGGTAGATAGGCGAGTGTCGTAAATCATCCGAGTGAATAACAGCCAATATATGAAGAGACTACTAGATAAAAGGAATAATGTATAACATTATAATAGAAGAAACAAATGTATAATGAGTATATTATACGTTAGTCGTAGACCAACAAATTCCTTTTGAGGTAATTTACCGATTCATTGAAACACTGGGTAACGATAAACATTTCCAAATAGTTCTGATTTTCAAAACGATAGATAGAAATCGAAAGTAGAATGAAACATCCTATTAACATGACATGGCCAACTACAATTTATGTCTACAAAAAATTATAAAACTTGAAAATAAACAGTGCAACCAATAGAAAATAGTGGATAATATTTGAATTAATAGATTACTATGAATTATTACATAACAAATGAATTATGAAAAATGTTCATAGAAGCAGATGGAAATTTGAAATGTTGATATTAAAATAAAATTTCAATTTTTGGATAATTGAAATTGGCCGAGTTTCAGAAGGTTTCAATTCATTTGTTGACTAAAATAATTTAAAACTTTCCGATGTGATCTTATGTTTGGTGGTAGTAAGACTTTTCAATTTAAATCGCGCATAGGCTCATCCAAACGAGTAGTTTTTTTATTGTTGGGTTGGTAGCACCCTAACAGACATCTGTGTCAAATTTGGTATCAACCAAACGTCATGTTTACTTTCATAAGTGTATTTATCGATTTTTTTTAAAGTTCAGCAAATAAGTTGTACCAAATTTTGCTTCAAAAATGTAATTTCGGCCTCCAAAAACGTTGGAAATGTTCGAAAAGTTTTTGGTGACAATGCGAATGTTTTTGATTGATATAACTTGTTTAAAGAACGCAGAAAATGCGTTGAAACAATAAACGTCCTTGCGGTTCTTCAGGCGTCTACCGATGAAAACCACGTCAAGGAAGTGAAGGCATGCAAATTTTATTTGGATCAGAATTTGGGGCAGACAACTCTTGGTTTTTGCATCACGATAATAGGCCGTTCCGCACTGCATTTTTTGTACTTGACTATTTGGCCAAAAATTCGACTAATATCATTCCGCAACTGCTCTTTCCACCTGATTTACCATCGTCTGACTTCTGGTTATTCCCGAAACTCAAAAAGTAACCCCGGAGACATCGTTTTGAATCGATTAAAGAATCGAAGAATGTTTTGAAGGCCGTTCCGGAAAATGACTTTAACAGTTGTTTCGAAGAATGGAAAAAATGTTGCCATAAGTGTATTCCAAATAGAGATAAAATAAAGAATAACAAGCCGTTTCTGTTTTATTTGAAGTCTTACTACTTTTTGATCACAGTGTTAACTATACGTTCATATAGGTAAATTTGGTATAGTTACAAAAATGTAACGAAGAAAACTAAAATTTCACCACGCCTCTCTTTTATTCTCCAATTTATTGGCTATGATTTCCACAAATATAAATATTAAAGAGGTCGTTGAGACGGTTTCTGTCACATGTTTTTGTAATTTCGGACGTTATTGAAATTTAAAACAACGCCCAAAAAATAAAAATAAATTTTTTCTACGTTTTCCTTTTTCACAGTTTGTCGAGGGCGGCGACACAAAAAATAGAAGTATTTTGATAAAGAACACGTTAAAAGTATAACACTCGATTTACATTCAACGACATTCGACGTCCGCAAAAAGTTGAAACAGAACGTAGCAAAACTATGAAGATGAAAAGAGAAAAATTAATCATCCGCTTAAAAAAGTCAATTGGACCCAAGAAAACATACCCAGCAATCGTCGTCTGCTTTTTTTGTAGATGTCAAGTTTCATCTTTTTTCTGTAAAATCGTCGATGCTTGCGTATAGCGCATTTGCGCATATATTCATACCATCTTTGGTTAATATCCACCTTCGAACGACACCTGCTACAATATCATGACATTTCGATCATTTGTTGTCAAACTACAGTGGTTCAAGTCACGCTACTTTTGTAATTTTCAGGACAATGGAAAAAACTGTGTTTCGTGTATTAATAAAACATTGCTTTTCAACGTGAAAAAATACTGCTAAAGCTCAGCAATGACTTGAAAAGTGTTATTCGGGCTTCGCTCGGTCGACCACAACCATTTATCGGTCGTATGCTGATTTCAAACGCGGTCCTATACAGACACAAATGATGCTGAATGGTCTGGTCGTTCAAATAAGGCTGTTACTCCTGAAAACGTCAGAAAAATCCTCAAAATTGTGATATTCTGAAGATATCATTTGGTAGTGTTTACACGATATTCCATGAATATTTGGGCATGAAAAAGTTTTCTCCAAATGGGTACTGCGTTTGCTCACAATAGAGGAAAAACGAGAACGTATCACGACACGTAAAACACGTACAACGACAACATATATTATCAGCATCTTGGTCTACACGTGTGACACACCAACAAACATCCGCTATATTACCCCTGCTGTTACTTTATTTACCTTGCCTGAATACTACGTGCAATGTGTACTATAAATCTATTTATAATACATTACTACACCCTGATGTTAAGTTAGTTTGGGGGACCGAAAGTGACACTTGGGTTGACGATCAGTTATATTTGCTTGCGAGGCGAAGCGCACCGTAGCCGAGCAAGTGTAAAGGTTGCGATACATACTATTTTTCTCCAATGAAGAAAATTCATTGGGTACATTAACTATACATGCATTTAAAATTTCAAGATTGAAAATTTTATTAAAATTTTTTGTAAAGATAAGGAGGCCTTGAATTTTTTTCGTTTATGGATTTAACAAGTTATGACGTGTCAATTACTTTTAATAATAGTTGTATTGCTTTCAGCAAAAATAAAAAAATTACAACAACAATCGTACTAGATAGACCAAAAAATAGTTAAGCTAACCCAAAAACAATTAGTGGTTAAACAAATCTTAAGCAAATTTTTAGTTTCAATACCTACCATAAGAGTCGAATTGACAAGAAAATACACGAAAACAAATTATACCAAAATTTGGTTAGGTGGTTTGGCGTCTATTGGAGGGGGGAACCAAAGTTGAGTAGATTAATCTACCAGCTCCGTAACCTTCCAGTAGGGTGCGCATCACGTGAGCTGTTCTGGTCTTGTCATTAGGCTGCCTCCTCGTGGCAACAACTGGTAACTAAGGCCATTTGGCACATTTTTGGCCATTTGGCACAGGCTAAAGTACGGCGCTAAAAGAGAAAACCTTGACAAAAAACCCTAATCTAAGGTGGAACAGCATATGCCGATGGATGAATGGCTGATAGGTTAATCAGTCCAAAATATGCGGACTCTGGATACGAGGAACCCTCCAGTTTTATTTAGCCTTCCTTTAGTAAAGCTGGGTGACCTACAGGCGATTTGCAATACCCAGCAACTCGTAAGAGTAAAGTCAAACGGAATACGGGGGCAGGAGTAGGAATATACGGGAGTGGGACAACCCTCTCGAGGTTCTTGGGCTCCAATGCTACCGTCTTTCTAGCGGAGCTACATGCTGTAGTAAACATCTAGGAGGGAGAGCAATAAGCCCAGATAGTATGTATCACGTACCGGGAGGCAGTATTGTCAGGTTCATTAAGAACCTGAATATTGACTGGACGGATAATTAAGCAGGGTCTAGCACAATAGATCTTTTAGGTCGCAGTGCGAAGTGGCTGATCGCCCGCATGGCCCTACAATAATAATAATAAAATTTGGTTAATTTTTGCTGTTGCTTTGACCAGCCGTTAGCCAAATAAAATACCTAACTCATTTTATTTTGTAACGGTTGTCGCCATGTAAAAATGAATGTACATTAATTTCTCAGTCAATTTCAATTAGCGATTTAACATTACGAGCAATATCAAGAAGAAGATGTTAACTAGCCCAGAGTTTATGAAATGCTAAACTTCTAGACTTTTTCTAAATACTTTCGAACGTTCCTTTATTTTTCAAAATTTTGGTGTTTAGTAAATTTTCATTTTGTCTGAGGTTCTTAAATTTTTCACGATAAGAACTTACTGGATTTTGTAACTGGGTTTTAAATCCCTTTAAGTAAACATTCCCCGGGGTGGATATTACTCTTACCCTTATGTCGATTCTTTAGCTCGACTGAAAAATCCTATACTAAAAGCGGGAGCAGTACGTAATTCTGTTTTAAAAAATTCTGCTTTTATAAAATTCTTTTTTTTTCGAAATTTTAGTTTCTCAAAAAACCTGCTTTGAAAAATTCCATTTTCCAAAATTCTGTTTTATAAAATTCTGTTTTACAAAATTCTGAATTTTTAAACATAATTTTTATTATTAACTTATGCAACAATTGTCTAGTCAGGTAATGTAAATAATTACTCTTAGGTACCAGGTCCATTGTTATGGAATATTAAGTTCGATGGTGTGCTTAGACTTCGCACACCTGAACAAGCAAAAGCGGGGGACATTGTGGTTATGTTGGTGGTCAAATTTAAGAGCGAAGAGGATCACTACATTTGGCTGAAAAAAGAAAATCCAGAAATTTTAAAATCCAGAAAAAAAAGTCTTGAAATTGGTCAACTTGAATCCTTTGTGGTACAACTATCAGTAGAAGCGATACGAGGGATACAAACTTTTTGATCTGTGTCTGTAAGGTTGACGAAGCAATTTTCAATTTAACTCAAATCCGCAATTCACTCCAATACATTCGTCGATTCTATACTAACACAACGAATTAAGCTAACCAAAACACAACTTGTAACATTTATGGTACAACTATCAGTAGAAGCTATATGAGCGATACAATTACTTTGATCTGTGTCTGAAAGGTTCACGAAGCAATTTCCACTGTCATAGATGTTAAGAACTTTACGGAAAAACTCAAATTTTATAGACACTTTATAAATTTTAATTTTAAACGTGGGATGCACTTTGATAATTGTGTTTCTGGATTTTAGTTTTCTGGACTTTTTTCGGGATTTTCAGTTTCGGTATTATTTTTTTCTAGATGAAGTAGCCAACCCATTCGTGATAAATTGGTTAATGCTTCGTCAACCTTGCAGGCACAGATCAAAGGAATTGTATCGCTCGTATCGCTTCTATTGATAGATGCACCAAAAAAGTTTTATTGTGGAAAGGATCTAAAAATGCCTGCAAGGAAACCCCGAAAAAAAAATCCCAAAAAAATAAATCCAGAAACAAAAAATTCAGAAAAACAAAAATCCAAAAAACTAGAATCCAGAAACATAATTAACAAAGTGCGGACTAATTAAAATTAAAATTTATGAAAGGTTTATTAAATTTGAGTTTTTCGATAAAATTCTTAATATTTATGATAATGGAAATTGCTTCGTCAACCTTTCAGACACAGAACAAAGGAATCGTATCGCTCATATCCCTTCTACTGATAGTTCTACCACAAATATTTCAAGTTATTTTATGATTGGCTTAATTCGTTGGGTTAGTAGTGTACCGACGAATATATTGGAGCAAATTGCGGATTTAATGCTTCGTCCACCTTGCAAACACAGATCAAAGTATTGGTCGTATCGCTTCTACTGATAAATGTACCACAAATGTTTCAACTGACGACAACAGTCTAAAAATGTCTGTAAAATTGAATTTTTCCCATTTATTTTAGACAACATATTTTTTCTGGATTTCTCTTCGGGATTGTTTTTCTGGTAATCTCTAGATTTTTTTTGGGGGGATTTTTTGTTCTGGTTTTTTACTTTTCAATTATTCTGGTTAAAATCCAGAATTTCCGGATTTTTTTTTTTTCAAACAAATGTAGTGATCCCATTTTAAACAAAATATTTTTTCTGGATTTATTTCCTGGATTTCTGTTCTGGTAATTTCTAGAATTATTTCGGATTTTTTTCTGGATTTTTACTTTTCAATTATTCTGAATTTTAAAATTTCTGGATTTTTTTTTCAGGCAAATGTAGTGATCGTCGCACTAACACACATACCTAACTACACACACTCGTTTACATGCATACAGTTACACAATTACACATACATACACAAAACGAAACCTAAGATTTTATAATTCTTCAAAAAATTAATTCTGAATTTTTTTGCGGCAAAAAAATTAATTGCAGAATTAATTTTTTGCAGAAGTATGTGAAACAGAATTTTGTAAAACACCTACCTTTGTAAGACCCACTAAAATCGATTAATTCAAAACTTTGACTGATGCAAAACACCAACGTTGTTTTTGCGATGAATGAGTTACCAGCTGTTAGAAATAAAATCAAAACTATTCTTGGTCATTTTATTAGGTATAATTTTCAATCCTATTCCTATTCTTATTCCTGTGATAAAAAAAAACGCTGTTAACATTTTAAAACAAATTTTCAATGAAAACTCGATTGCAACTTAAAAACTTCGTGTGGTTAAATTTTAGATAGGAAAAAATGCCTTTACCATTGTAGGTTAACAATCGCACAATTTACTATTTTTCATTTAATTTTTATTATTGTTAACCCACAAATTTATTTTTAATTTTATTTAATTTTTATCGTTTACCAAACCTTACATATATTGTATTTATATTTATCGCGAGACATTTTACTTTCTTGATGCGACGTTATTATTTTTGTAGCAAATCGAGTTTACTCGCCCATAACGAAAACAAATGCGCAGTAGTCCTCCGTGAAAACAGAGCACGGAAATCTCGACCATTTTTGAGAAGTAACCAGATTCACGCATCTCAACAGAACCATCCATATATTTTCTGATGCTGTATTCTTACCTCTGTACAACGGTTTATCATTACTCTAGCAAATCTCGTGATACCTATCACGTGAAATACTGAAGCTTCAGAGGTAGTACTAAGTCAGAACTTAAACTCACCTTAAGCAGTTGAAGCTTCTGGAACTAATTATCCATTGTAAAACTTATTTTAGTTTAATAATAATAATTACAACTTTAAAATATTAATTTATCTGGGGTTTACTAATTTGATTAACAATTATTTATTTTATCTTTATATCTTAATTCTTAATTTTTAAATTAGTTTTAACTTCCAAATTTTGAGGAATGCCCGAACATTTGGAAACACAGGATGGGAAGTAAAATTTCCCAAAATTATGCAAAACAAATTTCTAAACGCACGGTCAAGTTCAGGTCACGTCATTTGAGTGAGGACAAAGATTGTGAGTTGTGTGGAAGTGTGGAGGATGTTGAACATCTCATATTGGCTTGTCCTAAATACAACCTATATAGATCTAAGTTCAACATCCTTCGGAATGCAAGAAACATAAGTGATTTAATGAATGAGAGCAATTTGGTTTATAAGGAGATGTATGAATTTATTAGGATGAGTGGGATAACAATTTAATACGAAATAAATACTAGCCGATAGAATATGTGAAGGGAGTAATCCGGTTCATTTTAAGAGTAAGGAAATTATTAAAAATGAAATTTGAATTAAAATATGTAAACAGAAAATTATAAATATGATTTTTGGCGATATGGCTCTTTTTTATGTAGGAGCCAAGCCTAATAAAAAAAAAAAAAAAAAGTTCAGGTCAAACACAAAACAAGACAGGAATATTATTCCCCAAGCTATTTCAAATTCGACATAACTACCTAATTTTCACCCACATCCACACAAAACCAAGAAAAAAGTTCATGAACCATATCAAGCCCATATTTCGTTTCCGCCAACAAGAAAAACCGAAACCACAAAAAAAACTGAGCTTATACAAATTCAACAATCTCGCAACTCAACAAATGTTGTTAACACTATAAACTCAAATGACCTTCCAAAAAATAAAAAATCATGAAAATACCACCCCATATCAACCGAACGAAGAAATTTTTTACTTATACATAAATTATAATGAAAAACACTTTTTATTATTATTATTTTTTTTTTTTGGAAATTTTCCACCATCATCATCATCACCATGAAATCTTACATAAAAAATAATTTATTCGCCATCCAGTTAGTAACTGTAACAATCTTAAAAGTAAAAATAGCTTCAGTAATAGAACAAAACGAATTGACAATCAAATCTCATAGGCCACACTAAAATTTACCAAAGAGCATGTAAACCAGCAACAAATCTTCTGCAGAGTGAGATAAAAACATAATAATTAAATAGTTTTTCATAAATGTCGAAATGAGATGACAAATTTAACATGAAAATATATTACCGTTTACATACAACATTGTATATTATGTACATAATATACATACTCTCGTTTAGATACTTAGGAATTAGAGTTCAATGCCTGATTTGGTATGACAACAAAAATATAAAAAGAAAATGTCTCATTTGCGATAACATATTATGTATATATAAACACATATAAACACACAGAGCTGTAGAGCACAGAAAAGAAAATCAATTTTTCCTTTACAAATAGAATTTTATTGTTTTCATTATTATTATTGTTACAGAAACAACAACAATTTATGTACGAATACATCTTCTCCATCTTTTGCTAATTTCTCATTTCCTTAATATTTTTTTAAATTAAATTGTTGCAATTTTTTCATTTTGTTATATAAATTTCGGTAAACTCTCACACCTCTTATTTAAACACATGTATGTACATATTATGAAATACATTGACAACAACAACATCAACAATTGCTCATGAAAATTTCTAAAGTTCAATGTCCACATTACAACATTTTAATCAATCAATTTTTGAAATTCCTATTTTTATCTCATTCTACCACGCAAGGATTCGATTTTTTGTTTATTTTTCGCTCTTTTTGATGTGAATGTGGTGTTACATCATTTTATGATTTCGGAATGGGTTTTGGATTAGGTGAAATTTTTTTGTTGAACAAAATAAGATGAAAATCAATATGGAAATGGATTTTATATTTTTAGTATATACATTTATTGTTCTATTGTTGTTAGGGGAAATTTAATGGATATTCAAGGTTATGTGCATGACACGATTTTCTGTTATATACACATCTAAATAAAAGGTGGACGGATAAAGTGATATTTAAAGAATTAGTTACCTATCGCTCGACCTGAAAAATGCCTGCTCGTGTCCAGTAAAATGCCATTTTTTGGACTCGATATGTAAGACCGCAACTATTTTTTTACACGGTACGTACGTTCCACCGAAGAACCACCGATCCACTGTTATGTTATGATTCATTCGTTGTTTCCTCAAAATCAACAAGAATACTACTCCAGAAAAAGCCGCACAAGCTGTTGCTTTATTGCAAGAAGGACGCAATCAACGAAAGTCGCTCGTCAGCTAACCACGAGCCAATCTGCTGTCTCAAGAGTATCCAGAAGGTTTCAGGAAACTGGCACCTTCAACCGGAGACCACAAACCGGAATCGATGTACATCTGATGTACACAATCCTCGCATGAAGCATCCTGAGTAAGCCTCATTCGCTGAAGCAGTACTTTAAAATGACCGTAACCAGTAAGTCGCAATCAAGACTCTTAACTGGTCCCTGGCGAGAGACAAAGCAAACCCCAAGTTAGGTTCCAAGGTAATAAAAAGTTTCGCAATGCGGCAGCTATAAGTGGTAAGCCACTGCTATTTTAATTCACTAAGAGCACAGTTTTTGATCGCCCTCTTAACATAGTATTTAACTAAGGAAACAACTCATACTGGACCGAAAAATTTTAACACAGCCCCAGCGTTTGCTAAAAAATCATCAATGTCAATAATCTCAATGCCACAATGGGAAGGAACTAACATGATCGTCATTCTATTACTTGAACAGAGAAGATGAATAAAGATATTATTTGCGGTCCTCAACAAATTTTGATATTCAAGTCAGATAAGCTGCATGTACAGAAAATAAAATTTATATTTATAACAGCGAGATTCCATGCCTGAAATACACCGTGCTTAAGAGCAATTGCTTCTGCTTGAAAAACTTTGCAGTACTTACCCAGGCAGCCTGATAAATACAGATCAAATGTAGGGCACTATATTCCATAACCTGAACTATTAACGGAGCGAGAGCCATCAGAAAAAAGACAATCGACTTATACATGTTCTCAAGAAAATCGACTATGTCCCACAACTAATTCAAGAGTGTTCCACATCCCCATGTACCTTAGCCGAAACGCAGCAAGACATGCTGGTCCTAGAATATAACAATGCAGCTGTGGTAAGTATACAATTGATTACTTGCCAAGAAGCGAAGTTGAGACCATAGCTCAAGTAGTGGCCCTACCAGCAATAATTTGTAGACCATTGAGTTTAATAATTAAAGTCTTTAATTTCCCACCGGCCTCCATACCATGGTAGCATACGCTAACATCGGTAGGAACAATGATTTATAGATTAAAGATATCATTTTGGGAGTTAAAGCCCAGGTTTTCCCAAAGGCTTCTCTACACGGCCAAAAGTTGGCAGTGTATTTTCGTTTATATTCCAAGACACCTAAATATTTGAGGTAGTCTGACCTATTAATCGGCCTCCCGAAAAGGGGGAATATAGTTAGACCACCAATGTCTCTATACCTAGTAAATATAACCAAATCGGTTTTAGAAGGATTGACATGTAAATCCCTTCTACCACATCGCGCCGCCACCATACGTAAAGCGTCCTGGGTTAAATTGGTTAACACATTTAGGTGCTTTCCAGCAACTGTAATAACAAGATCGGCGTAGCTCGATCGAAATCGAGCGTAATTTTGAGCAAGAAAGTCTGCCTGCCGAAGTTCCGCAAGTAGATCATCACTAACCAAAAGCCTTAACAGGGGAGAGAGCACACCTCCCCGAGGACAACCTTTGACAATTGTGAACGAGATTGAAATATGTAATCAATACCGATATTGGTACAGTAATCGATGAAAACGATGCACCATCAAAGGCCTCCCGCAATGTCCAGGACAGTACCCACAAGAAACTCTTTATTATTGAGAGATTTTCCGATCCTATATAGTGATAAGTGTAGAGTCGTTTCACAGAACTTACCAACTATATAAGCATGCTGCATGGTACTGAGTGGGGAATTAATAACTAACGGTTAACTTCTAATAGCGGTTTAGAAAATGTTGAGGATAGACTGATGGCCGAAATGCTTTGGGATCAGTATAATCTGATTTTCTAGTTTCCGATATGAAAACAACGTTGCTCTTGCACCAAACCGGAGAAACAATAATAAAAGCACAGCACGCTTTGAAATGGTGAAAGAGGTGGATCTTAAAAATAGGCAAACCATGTTCTAATACAGGCGGGAAAATCCCATCAGGACGATTTGTACGACTAGTACGGTTTAAAGGAGAAAATCTTCCAATTCAGAACAGAATTAAACAGTAAAAAAAATTTACGTCAATTACCTTTTGTGACCGATATCACACCTGTTTGTAACACAGCATTTCGTTTTCTATGCCTCCTACCGCCTCTATCCTCAACCTCCTCCGAGGACACCTGGCGCCGAATATGTAAAGTACAATACTACAGTAAAGTAGACATCCTTAGAAATTTAACTTTTGTGGTTGTACTATCAGAAGAACCGATAAGTAAGCATAAATCTGTTTGAGCTGTGTCTCACAAGCTGAAATGGCCCAAAGTTCAAAAATTTAACCTCTTTTGTGCGATTGTGCAACCCGATTTTAAACCCAGGAAGAGGAACAATGCTAAGAGGCTTTGGGGAATTCTACACATTTATTTTTGAACAATTTTGGCAAAGAGGTCCAATGTACTAAGCAAAAAATATCGGTTTTTGGCATTTTTTAAATACATGCTGGAAAAGCGAAGATTTGGGGCGGCAGACCAATTCTCTAGTTGATACCTTACATCGTCTATAAATTAAGATAATTGTAAAAAAAACTGTAATAGTTTAGCATCCGATTAATTTTGTGCGGAACTATTTAAGCATAGATCAAACAAATAAATGATTTTGAATTCTCTGTTTGGACGGGATTGGTATAAACTTTTGTTTATGTCTTTGGTTAAACCGGCCGTTTCTAGAAATTAACCCGCAAGTAGTGCGGACTAGCAGCTATTTTATAGTAATATTTATTTCGAAAACAATATCGTATCAATGCTGACATGCTCCATCACGGATGCATTTACAAAATAACTGTATTTTGGTACAAAATTGCGAAAATGCGTCGAGGCGAAAAAAGCGATGATTAGAACATGTCAGCACAGATAAGAACAGAAACCACAAACTTTAAATTTGGTTTTGAAGAAGTAGCGTCGGGGGAAAGCAATCTATTAACATTAGTATTCAAGATGTCATTAGTTTACTAGAAGAAACCGCGAAAGTTGTAGTCAACTTTCGAGCTAATGAAGCGAACTAAAACTTCAAAGTAAACCAACCCAACGAATCAGAAGAAGCAAAAACACGCAAACAATTGCGATGGTGACACGAAAGTATTTGGATACAGAGGCAATAAATCAATCTCGCATGGTTTTTCGAATGATGCAAAATGATGATTTTTGATCGACCAGTTCAGTTTCACTGCAAGAATGGCATCGTCGGTTGGGTCATATTAATGTGGCAGCAATCAAAAAGATGTGCAATAGTAAAATCGCTGAAGGCTATCATTTTTCGGATGAGACAAATTTGTTTTGTGGGAAAGTATACAGAACATTCACATTGATATCTGTGGAAAAATGAACGAGACCGGAATTGGCGACATGCTCTATTTTATGCTTTTGAAGGATGAGGCCAAGAGCTTCAGGTACGCCTATTTCATGAAGTACAAATCTGACGTTTTGGAAAATTTTAAGAATTATCTCCCTTTGGTGAAGAAAGCTCCTGGAAGCCACGTAAAGTATGTAAAGAAAGTGTTATCGAAGTGAATACATTACACCGTGCACGCCTGAACAGAATGGTTTTATCAAACGAGACAATCGCACGATTCAAGAACTGGCGCTTGCAATGTTGATTGCCAGCGACCTCGATGAAATGTTGTGGCTAGAATTGGTATGAACGGCGGCTGATATTTGGAATATATAACAAGAGCCGATGCCATATGAATTGTTGATTAGGAAAAGTCCTCAATTGGTTTATGTGATAGTTTTTGGTCTAGTTGGATTTGCACTGGTGCCAAAGCAAACTGGTCAAAACAAATGGGATGCGAAGGCATGGAAGGTTTATCTCTTTGGTTATGAGCCGACATCTAAAAATTTCAGTTTATATGATGCGGAAGCGAAAAGGGTCTTCGTCAGTTGGATTTAAAGTTCAATGAAAACTTTGTGCAAAACGGAATGGTGCATTGTTGGGTTGAATCCTGCGAGGATGAAAGCGTCACTATATCGTTTGAAATAGAGAACGGATTAATATAATTCGTTATTTAAAATTACGCATTCTATCCTAGAAAATAAGCAGGTGAATTAACTCGGTAATCATTGACGGGCCATTGACATAAACGACGGCAATTAAATCAGATGAGTCTGAACAGTTGGTAGCGATGAGCGACGAACTTCTATGAATTGAGGAGAATGACACGTGATGTTTGGCCAGAAGGCCAAATGATCGTTAGATTGTTGGTTGCAACTGGGTCTTAAATTGAAACCACAACCAAACAATGATCAACCAAAGTACAAGGCGAGATTGGTAGCAAGAGGTTATTTACAACACGCTGGCATCGATTTTGGTGAAACATTTTCGCCAGAAGGCCAAATGATCGTTAGATTGTTGGTTGCAACTGGGTCTTAAATTGAAACCACAACCAAACAATGATCAACCAAAGTACAAGGCGAGATTGGTAGCAACAGGTTATTTACAACACGCTGGCATCGATTTTGGTGAAACATTTTCGCCAGTGGTCCGCTATGATTCAGTATGGACAACTTTGGCGATTGCAGCAGCTGAAAACATGAAAATACGGGACCTCGAAGAAGAAATTTACATGGAGATGATAGAGGATGAGGCGATTTTTTCATATAGACCGGCGGTTGGATCGTTCATGTGTGTAGGTACAGCATCAAGACTAGCAGGTACAGTGTCAACAACTGGGTGTGCTTTCTTAAATGGCCACAGCATTCTTACATGATGAAGTCAGCGAAAGCAGAAAATATGGTCATAACCGAATGTGCCAAAGTTGCGTAAATTGCTGTTGCGTAAAATTAAAAAATGAGTGGGAGTGTTAAAATGTATATTGTAGAATGCACTTCAAACATTTTTTTTGTGTGAGTCATCATCACAATGTACTGAATTTTTATTTTACCATAAACTATAAATTTTGTTCACTATATAAGTAGCCGATTATAATAATTCCAAGCGTGAACATTAAAATAAAATTAATATTATTTGCACACAATATTAATTTCTTTTGCGTTTTTTCTGCTGTGCCTGAAGTTAACTAATAATGTCTTACGAAATCTAATTAAATTCGCTGTGCTTTGTTAAGACATGGGGGTGATGTGAGGCAGACTTCAAAAATTCACGAAAGAAGCAGTAAGTGTTTTCTCCGGTATCGAGTATCTTTTACTTGAAGCGATATTTACTTAATTTAAACATGTTGAGCCACTGTTTTAAACTAGGTCCTGAAAGATGATAGTTCAATTCACTGAATTTTTAGTCATGCGATATATGAAGAGTCGGTCAAAAAGGATAATTTGTAGCCATTTTCACGATTTGAAAGCTCCTTTAATAGGAATTTATAGTTTACCTGTAATTTAAAATAAAATTACGTTGCTATCAAAAGGTTTTTATATTATTTTTTTATTTTGTTGTTGTCGCTCTTGTGTAGGTGAAAGAAGCTCAACATTAAAAAAAAATTGTGTTCCCTTTCCGGTTCAAAAAAAAAAAATAAAAATAAAGCTCAAAGAATCAAAAATTATGGTTTCTACTGGAATCTTGAAGAGTTTCTAAAAAAGTTTCGAAATCTAAATAATTAATTATAAATATTTCAATTTCAAAGCTTTTAATGACTTAAACATACAACCTACACCTATGTGACTTAAGTAAGTCAAAATATTCATGATTTTCGTTGAAAATCTGGAGAGACCCGGTGATCTTTTAGGGCCGAAGTAACAGAAAAAAATATTCTCTATGTTAACCCTTTTGGGCTACTACTGACAATTTTCCCTGATAAAATAAGATATAACTCGAATAAGGTAAATATAAAAATCTATTTCGACCCGGACTTCAACAGAACTTAATTAATTAATCTATTGAATGGCGATAAGAATTATTACTGCTGATTATGCCAAATCATCATATTATTATCAAAAGAAATCCTTTCTTCCTTTCATCATTCTTTTCCCCAAATTCAACACCACTCTGAATAAAAGACCGAACAAAAACAAACGACATCTTAAAATTAAATTTATTTCGATGAGAATGAGATGACTGTAAATGTAGTTGAAGTATGTATTTCTGTACGTATATGTATGACGTTGATTTCAAACAAAACAATTGTACAAATACAGTTATATAATTCAGTTCAATGACCTTATGTACAGAAGTTTTTTTTTTGGAAATGCGATTGAATTGCGCGCGCGAGTCTTTTATTAATTTTGTGGAGTTTGTGTGTGTGTGCATATTTATTATGCGTAACTATGTATGGATATAAAATAAAAGCCAGCTGTATTGTGCGTGCGATTTTATTTTATTATGTATGTGTTATATACTTGTATATAATGTGTAAAAACATTTGTATGAGTGACTAATGATAAAGATTTTCATTTTTTTGGCATTGAAAAACCATTTTTTGGCATTATGAATTTGTGCGCACGGTTAAATGAAATATTTGTGTTTGTATATGCACTGCACATATAGAGAGAAAATTTGGTTTGAAATTAAGGTGAAGTACAATAATTTCCGTAAAGTATATAAGAAGAAATACCGAGGGGAGACCATATATATGAATGCCAGCTGATATAATATTATTAAAGATACATTTTATTGGTTTTGGACTTTCCTTCTTTAAATCTAGCACGGTCTTATTTATTGTGTACACACAGCGTAGTACAGATGTTAGCTTACTTATTTTCAGGGTGAGGGGGGAGGGGGAAGGAGGGGGGAAGGTGGGGGAAGGAGGGGGGGGGGCTATCTGCATAATATTTACAGCAAGCACAAAATATAATATCATTGTTGTTTAAATCTAGTTTTCTAATCAAGTTCAAAGTCAATTCGCATAAAATTGTTTGAATATCAGGCAACGCACATAGCCATCGTGATAAGGCATAAATTTGAACTTGTTTTCTTTTTGTTTATTACAAAAGCTAATTATCGAGTCGAACTTCACCGATAAGCTAGTGAAATTATTATCAAATTATTTCTTTATTTAGATTTTGGGTATGTGACCTAAATAGATAGTTTCACTGGAATTTTTTTTATGAACAAATAATATACGCACGTACGCTTAAGTTTAAGTTCAAGTTTGTTTTTATCGAAATGTGCTAGCGATTAAATTTCAGACATTCAACTATATTTTTGAAAAATGCATTTTCGTACCTCCAACAGGATATATTGTTCGAAAACCAAACAACTATCCTGAGACAGGAAATTCCATTAACTAATGCTAAAGAAGTAAAACAAGTAATAAAGAACCATGTAGTACTTAAAAAATCACCAGGATATGACCTGATAACTGGAGAGATTCTAAAACAACTACCTAATAAAGCTATTAAAAAAATATCGGACATAATTAATGCTTCCTTCAGACTCCGTTATGTCCCGCTATCTTGGAAATTTGCGGAAGTGATAATGATACCTAAGCCAGGTAAGCCACCAAGTGAACTGGCCTCGTACAGGCCAATATCACTTCTTCCAACTATGTCAAAACTATTTGAGAGATTGTTATTAAAACGAATTAAACCAGAAGTTGTAAAATCAGGAGCTGTTCCGTCCCATCAGTTTGGATTTAGAGAGGAACACTCCACAATCGACCAAGTCATATATAGAATAACAGATATAATAGAAAAATCCTTAGAGGAAAAAAAGATTTGTTCAGCCATATTTCTTGACATAGCGCAGGCATTTGACAAAGTCTGGCTAGATGGTTTAATATTTAAATTGGAGAAAACTCTGCCATTTGAGTATTGCGAACTGCTAAAGTCATACCTGAAAAGGAGATATTTTAGAGTTAAACAGGAAGGAGTTTACTCCAGTATTAAAGAAGCTAAAGCAGGAGTCCCGCAGGGGAGTGTCTTCGGGCCTTTCCTTTTCGTGCTGTTTACTAGCGACATACCGCAGACGAGCAATACAACTATCGCCACGTTTGCAGATGACACTGCAATTCTAGCTGTTGGTGACACAATCGGTGAAGTCACATTCAAACTACAAATAGCCGTAAATAATATACAAGATTGGCTAGCTAAGTGGAGAATTAAAGTGAATGAATCGAAGTCTACTCACATTAACTTCACTAATAGATCAATAGAACCACTACCTGTGACTCTCAATAATATCTCTGTACCACATGCCAATCAAGCAAAATACCTTGGTATGAACCTTGATGCAAAGTTAAAGTGGAAAGTACACGTGAAAAAGAAAGCAGAAGAGCTTCAGTTAAAATATAGAAAAATGTACTGGTTAATTGGAAGAAACTCTCAGTTATCCATTCATAATAAACTTATGCTTTATAAACAAGTACTCAAGCCGGTCTGGACATATGGTATTCAACTATGGGGATGCACCAAAATCAGCAATCAACAGATAGTTCAACGATTTCAAAATAAAGTCCTCAGAGGAATTGTAAATGCCCCTTGGTACACTCGTAATAGTGACCTTCATAGAGATCTCGGAATAGACACAGTCGCAAGTGAAATAAAGAAATGTGCTCAAAAACACCAGGAGAGGCTCCATCATCACCGTAACATCGAAGCTGCAAGACTACTTCATCAAGAGGGTATAATAAGAAGACTCAAAAGACTAAAACCTTTTGAGTTGCCTGAATAGTCCGCACAATGCAACATCAACCAAAACAACACTTTATGTAAAGAACACATATGAGTGCTTTATTATTATATTGTCAAAGTCAAACGCTGTTAGTCAAAAATGACTAGTTACTTTGTAAAAAAATTTTATTGTTATCATAAATAAAATTATTAAAAAAAAAAAATAAAAAAAAAAAAATTTCGTACCTAAACCAATTCATGACTTTGAACATGATGGTAATCCAATATAAATTGGCAAAGTGCTGTTTCGAAAATAAGCAAATTAGCTAATTTTCTGAACACTCACTAACTGCCTAGAAAAGGTTTGAAGCAGAGATGCGGTAGTGTAGAATATAGTAAGTGCAAAATTATTCGGCAATGAAAACCACTTTTTCGAAAAGATGTTGGTCATAATTTAAAAAAAAAATTCTTGGGCCTTAAAAGTAATTATAAGAACTTATTTCTTCCTGTTGTCCAGCCTCGCATTATTTAAAAGTATCTGTTCGTGACTAAAAGAAAGAAAACGTGATTCATTTCTAGGGCCTCAAATAAAACGAAACAACTAGCAACTCATTGCTAGGACGTTTTCTAAATATATCGATGAAGTATCACAAATTTCTAATATAATTAAAAAATATCGAGATTATCGAAATAATCTGAAAAATGTCGAATTTTCAAAGTAAACATATCTTGAATATTCTTGAAATTTCTCAAATAACGAATTATCCGTAAGTACGTAAAACGAAAGAAAATCCTCGCCATGTAAAACGCAAAACACCTATATATTCCTGAATAATTTCGAATAGTAATGATGTCGGAAAACTTAAGAAATCTAGAACATAACGCGGAGCAATCAAGGAAAAATCCGAATAATCTGTTATGTGAATCTGGATTGATCTCGAATAATTTCAATAATACCGAAAAATCTGGATATTAATGAATAACTTCGGAAAGCTTGTCAAAAATTAGAACATAATTTCGAAATATTCCGAAAATTCGTGTAAATATAACTTAATGTTTTTTTTTGTTTAAAAGGGTGGGTGTATGCAGCCCAGAGCACTGCGACCATTGAGGCATATTGTGCATCCCTAGAGATTCCTACGTGAACTGTAGATCTATATCCTTGATAAACGCCGCTACCTGATGGATATCCAGTAGGTCGGCGTTAGGCCACTGGATTATATACGCATTGAGGAACTTTAATCTTTTTAGGATGATAGCATCGCATGTGAATAGTAGGTGTTCCGATGTCTCCTTACCGCAGTCGCAGAATCTGCACTGGTCCGTAAGGGACCTTCCCATTTTATGTAGATGGCCGTTAAAAGGGCCGTGCCCTGTTAAAAACCAGGTAAGGGATCTTAGGGATTGGCGGTCATCCTCTGTGCCTCCCTTATAACTGAATAATTTCTTGGCCTGTCTCATCCCACTGGAGGACTCCCAGATTAATTTTCTATAGTTCTGCTCTCAGTCCCTTATATCATCTGCCAAATGGGTTTTGGAAAAAGCAATACTAGGACTGGGACCCAGGAAATCTCGGCTTGCTCCCATTTTTGCACATCGGTCTGCTGCCTCATTTCCTCTAATGGTGGAGTGGCCAGGAGACCACAAAAAGGTGACTTTATTTACTTTACCCAGTTCTAATAAGTTACAGTAGCAGCTCCAGATCAATTTCGAATTAAACACTGATGCTCCTAAGGCTAGCAGAGCTGCCTGGCTGTCTGACATTATATAGATCTCGGTCTTCTTATATTTCTTTTTGAGACATTGAAGCACACATACCTCAATAGCAAAGGTATCTGCCTGAAAAACTGTGGGGGTGCTACCCAGTGGTATGCATAGCTCTAGGTCGGGCCCGACTATCCCTACACCGGTACCCCCGTCTGCTTTCGACCCATCCGTATACCATACAGAAGCATGGCGGGGGAGGAAGAAGATAATATTCTCTACCAGTCCCCTATCCGGCAAACTAATAGTAAAATTCCTCCTACAGTCTATTGTCCTTACCATCAAATCCGATAGTTGGATCAATTTCTCCTTAAAGTTTAATTTATGTAGGATACTGTTGTGTCCTGGCCTTACAGTTTTAATTTTGGCTATTATTTTTAGGCTCAGACCTCTTGAACCGGCTACTTTTTTAATGTGTAGGACTTAACGTTAATGCTTAGACTTAATTTTACAAATACTACTAAGCAAGTTAAGGCTAAGCTCGACAAAACGATACGCAATAAGAATGGAACGCTCAAATAGTATCGGATAATTTGTTAAATATCGAACAAACATATTCTTAGAATAGACTCTAAGATTCTTAAGTCACATCGAACTACACTCGAATAATCTCGAAACATCTCGAATAACCTGACAGTTTCGAAACAAAGAATCACCAACTAAGGCTCGAACATAAAAATCTCATTTCCATACTAAACTCCAATAATCTCGAGAAATTTTAAAAATGATCAAAATATGAAATCCGAGACAATGTGAATGAAATCGGGAAGCGACGAAAATTTCCAAAATCGGGAGTACCCCAACAAAAAAAACCGAAAAAAACACCATCACTAATTCCAAAATGGCAACGCTAATTGACTGTATAGACTGATTGGTTTGGCACAAGTATCTGTTAATTGCCTAAAGGAAACATGAAATTGTTTTCAGTCATGGATAGATATTTTTCTAAGAAGAAAGTTTCAACAATTTCTTGTTCATTTTTATGAACATCAAAATGGTACTTCGCAATCTGCTTAGCAGTATTGCTTCCTTTTACAAATCAAATTCAACCTTTTCTAATCAAAACTTGATTTGTAATTTGTTTTGCCAAACGCTTAATTTGATTTATAAAAGGTTAAATTTGAAGTGCTAAAGGGGTAAACTTGGAGTACAAAACGTATATTACAAATAAATTAACCCAAACACTAAAATTGTAATCCTCTGATGGCAAAAATTTTTATTTGAAACGAGTTTAGCAAATTTTCTTCTAAATACATATCTAAAGGCATTTTTATTTCTACGGATTCAGGTTACGAGTAAATAGTAGGAACTTTTTCACCTTCAGCAACCGAGAAGAAATTCTGGGCCTATTTTAGGAAAATATTTAATAGCAACAGTAATCATTTCTTCTTTCTCTAAAAATTAGATGAACACCTTATCTTAAAAATTTCCTAGAAATGTCCCGTTTTGTAAATTTTAAATAATGCTCTACTTTAAGCTTAATCGGAGTTACAATCCATTTAATCTTGACTTTGAACTAATATTCAAACGATCGACAAATCTCGTGGGTTCCAATAGCCATGGGCCTCCCCTCCCGCAACTGCGGGTGCTGCAGGTACCTAGTTATGCCACTACCTAGTTTTGGTATTCCTTTAGTCGATTGGAGTGACAGTCATCATTTGAAGTGACAAACGACTTTTCAATTGCTATTCGCTTAGACATTTGGCAAGTTTTAAATATATTAAACATTTATAAATATTGTAATTATCAATAATCGTGCATTGTATGTGAAAAATAAAATTTATACACATTTCGGACCAAATGGGCGACATAGTCAAATACGCGAAGTAATTAAAAAGACACCTTTCCACAAAGGATTCTGGTTTATGACATTTGTTGAGTCACGTTACTTCGATCGACTTGAAGAATACCAATTTATAGCTGAAGTGACACGACATTTGTCACGTCAAATGAAGACTAAAATTCGAAAACTAGCGATGAAATTGTCATTTCAAGTGACAAGAAACTTTTCAAATGACGAAGGGAATACCAATTTAAGAGAAGCTTGTCACTTCAAATGACGATTGTCACTCCAATCGACTAAGGTAATACCAAAACCTGATTTGTAGTTCAGTTTCACTTCTGTATGTTATAATTCTTTGATCAAATCATTTATGTAGGTACCACTTACTACCTAAGAAGCTTTCAGATGTATATAATTTTATAAAATTTGGTTTTTCCATTTTTTTAAACAATACCCCAAAAATTTGTTGTTTTTTGTCATGAAATTCATTTGTATTTCGAGAATTTTTAAATTCTATAGAATAAAACTAATTAAAATGTTGCTCTCTACTTTGTTTATCCGATATTTTGATTTTGCCAGGTTTACCACGATCCCTTATTAACATTCTTATTTTTTTAAACAACATTTAATAAATTCCCTATTGGAAAAGTTCGGGGTTAAGAATTCAAGTGGCTTTTTTTCCACATTTTACTAACTTTATGTTTCGACCATATGAGAAAAATTGAGTTAAGCCCCGGCCAGACGATTGCAAATAGTAAACGAATATGACGTTTGCGATATTGGACAAATATTGCCTGTATAGCGAATAGAACACAAATATGTATATCTGTATTTGTTTTCTGTCCGCACGTTTTGGCATTTCACAAACAGCATCCATCATATTCGTGTATTATTTGCAATCGTCTGGCCGCGGCTTAACCTTAGTTAGCGAAAATGGTTTTGGTTTTTTTTTTCGCGGAGGAAATATTTTTTCTGAAGAAAATTTTAAATCGTAAATTTTAACACAATATTTTAGTCGTAAAAGTTGTAACATCATAGATTTTAAGTTTTAGCAATTATATAATTATTAATCAATGTTTTATGCCCGGTTTCACAAAAAACTGCCCAACCCTTAGTTAAATAATATTTCCTCCCTTTCATCTTTTATAAAATTACGTTTTGTTTCATAATACAAATTCTATGCAAGTAGATTATATTTGATTTTTACATAAAAATATTTAGCCTTCAGCTAAATATTTAGCTCGACGAAATTGGGCAGTTAAATATTTAGCTCTCCAGTTAAAATGTTCATGTAAAAAAGGAAATAAAATTAGCATGCGTTGAATTTGTGTTATGAAATAAATTGCAATTGAATAAAAGAAGAAAGGGAGGAAACATTATTTAACTAGAGATTACTTCTTTTTTTGTGAAATCGGGCATTAGTCGGTGAAATCGCCAGGGTCGGTTATATTCCGAATCGGTCCTTTTACAAATTCAAACCGATTAATAAATGTGGTAATCCCGTTTACGTTAATAGTTTATATTGTTCTGTTTAACAGTGTATTGTTTTAATAGTGAAAGTGGCGAGATAAAAAAAAAAATCTATTTTGGCATCCTAATTTAAATCTGTGATGAGCACGAGAATGCAACTGTTCTTATTTACAAAAATGTTAAATTTGTTCAAGCAATATTGTTGACAATAAAATCGATTTACCGTTTAGTTGACAGCACAATGATTTAGTTTAGTTTTGAAACGACTGAAATTCAAAATGTTAGCCGTCTGTTAGCATGGATCGTTATACTGATGCGTGGTGATGCCAACGAAGAAATAACTCTACGAAATTATGAAAATAGTATCAGAAAAGTTCAAAAGTTCCAACAGCAAAGAAGGAATTATAATAATCCCTATTATCGAATTCCACATCCATTTTCCACATGCGGGCAACTGTCAAAATTCATAGAAACGTTCGGAAATTTAAATTCCTGTATTCTTGAATTCGCTATGGAATTTTTTCGGTACTAAGGGAATACTTCCGAATGGATACAAGCAGGTGGAAAAAATTCTCTATATATGAAAACTTCAATAATTACATAGATTTTGACAGATGTCCACATGTGGAAAATCGATGTGGAATTTGAGAATAGGGCACAGGTGAATTTGAATGGCTGTCTTGCGATTTTTAAATTTTACAGCACAATCTATTATACTTGTCCGGGTCACCAGATAAAATTTAGAGAAAAAGAATTCGATTGGGGGGAGATGGTAGATAAGGAGGTATTGGAATACAGTATGGCCAAACACATAATGGCTATATAAAGAATGGCTAAACAGTTAATATGTGCGTTTTTAAATATACATACTTATATAAATTTAATAGTTTATGTATGGCTTATTTTCTTTTACAAGAAGTAAATATTTGGAGGGAATCAATTTATAATTGAATAATAAATTTCAGTCAGACAAGAAATTCTGAACTTATACCTCAGAATTTAGAATTAATCCACTTTGTTTTTAGAATGCAGTTTTATGTTATATTTGTAATGTCCTAGATATTTTAGAACTGTGTTGTGCTACTAATTATAGTTAGTTTCGTCCTTTCTAACCTGATTCTTATCCTACTTTATATGTGACAGAGGTGTGTCGCTTTCGTGTCCTTCGTGATATTTTGTTTGGCGAGGTTATCGGACTATCTTTTTGTAATTTAATGTCGCTAAAGTTTATAATAATAAATTTGAATAAAAGCAACTTGATTAGTAGGTTCCGCTAACGCTGCAACACCCGAATTAATTTAAAAATTAATACAATGATTTTCGTCTTCCGATGTAAAGGTGTGCTTAAAAATGGTTTTCTGGAATCTATTTCTAGTTTAGAACAATCAGAAAACTTAATACACTATGGCTTCTACTCGTACATAGGCCTTAGTTTTTCAGTCAATTGAACCTTGTTCAACTGCTGTTACAAATTCCCATATAAAATTCGCTACATTGCAGCATGAAGAATCTTTTGTCCCGAAGGCTACATGTTTTAATGTAGTTCTAAACCATCAAGAACTAAGCAATTTATTCAGTACATTGATAGAAGGCAAGTGTGTCTCCTTTTTTGTCATTTTGTAAAAGTTTCGCACTAGTGACGATTGAATTAGCTTGGTTTTGATGGAGCACTGTCGGTGTCCATTTTACTTCCGGTAGTTCCAATTTCTATAAATTTTATATTAACATTATAATGATTTATCATGGTTTATTTTGTTTCCGACAGATCGCATTCTCTACTTTTCGGTCATCACTTGACGATTAGAAAAGTAGAGAGTGCGATATCTATCGGAAATAGAAAAAACACCTTTAGACATATAGAAATATTGTTGCTAATGTTTTATTGTCATAAATGTAAAGATCAAAAGCAAATGTTTATTTATTTTTGGTTAGTTTGTAAGTATACATTATCTACATTAAAGCGTAAAATATGCTTGATTTATTTTCTAAAATTTACAATTTTGACAATTAAATAGGGAATGTTGATTGTTTATCTTTTGTATATATTTCAAATATTTTAATGTGTTTTTAATAATACAAATTAACAAAAAAATGAAAGTAAGCCCTAAATTTGCGTTGTCGTTTTAATCATTACTAAAATATTTCGGCGGATTTAAGCAGTGAAAGAAACAGTGAATGCGGAGAACGAAGTATTCGGGAGAGCATTAAGTATCAGCTCTGGTAATAAAAACTTCAACTATTACTTGTGCTCCTCATAAAGAAAAATTAATTAACTTAACTGGATCTTACATAACCTGCACTACCAGTGTTTACACTTGTAAAGCTGAAGAAGGTCAAAAATTTAAGCACGTCGTTGCCTGTCTTATATATATTTATAGTAGTATCAAAATATGTCATCTTTATTAACCAGTAACGTTTAGAGAACGTATTTTTTGAAAAATAAGATGCAAGCAGATAAAAAAAAATGTAGTAAGATAGGGCATGAATTTGCAAAAAATATATTCCGGTAAACGCATTGGATTTATGACACACGAGAAAAAAAAATTGTATCACAGATGTTTAACGGAAGAAATGCAAAAAAAAATTCTGTTTTTGCATTAATAAAAGATATTTTGTAGTACTTCGGTTCCTAAATAATAAGGGTCTTAGAATATAAATTAATATTTTTGATGATTCCACTTGCGCTGATAACTTATTGGTGTTAGATTAAAATATACTTCAAATTGATTGCATATATGAGAAGTTCTCAAATAATATCCAATATACCCATAATAGCTAATATACATACATATCTATCAAATATAACCCTAACATGTTAGTAATTTTTATATCCAAAATTAATTTTTTATCAATCTGCTACTTTGTAACTTTAATGTAGCTGACCCATATCACAAACACACACGGACAAAATTAACGCATATTTTTTTTTTTTGTAATAAAAAAAAATTCCGCTGGTCAATTTCAGTGGAATTGGTATCAAATGATCCCAAATTTATATTATTCTCAAAAGAGGCACAAATGTGGCGTTATGGAATTATAGCGGCTATTTTTCATTGCAAAATGTTAAAATGTGTCGAACTATTTTTTTTTGTAATTTTCAAAAGCGGTTTATTAAACATTAAAAGTAGCTTTATTACAATTTAGTTTGATTAATTTAGTAATGAGTATTTTCCCCCGTGCACTTATCACAGCTTCCATCCTTCTGGGCATACTAAGTAGAAGGCTTTGTATCATTTCTTGCGGGATGAGATTCCACTCTTCTTCCGCTGGAACTTTCAGCTGTGCTAACGAATCTAGTGCGGGATTTCTCGCTCTAATGCGGCGGTTTAGAATGTCCCATACGTGTTCGATCTGATTAAGATCGGGAATCATTGGTGGCCACTTAATATCGATATCTTGGAGATATTGTCATACCGTTGCAGCTACGTGGACTGGAGCGTTATCATGCATTAACACAAAACTGTCATAACATATGAAGCCCACATATGGCAAAACTCGTCAAGAATGTTCCGAACATACCAGTCTGCATTCATCCTCAAACCAATCTCCACCAGCTCCGTACGGCTCTCCCAACTGATTCCACCCCAAAACATTATTAAACCTCCACCAAAGCTTGCAGTTTGCACCATGTTACATGGTGCGTAGCGTTCTCCAGGTCTTCTGGTTAAGTCAATCTGGTTTCCATAATTGGATTCTAGTCTCATCTGAAAAGAAAACAGTGGCCCATTGATCAGTTCCCCAATTTGCATGAGTATGAGCAAATTCTAAACGGCTGGATTTGTGGCGGGGAAGAAGCCGTGGAACTATTACGAGCCGTTTTGGAGTTAGGTTCGCTTCTTTTAATCTTCGTTTAATTGTTCTGGCACTAACATTCACTTGGCGCGCACTAAGTAACTCAGTTTTTAGTTGAGTAGAAGTACGCTTTCGATCATGTAAACGAATTAATTTTTAAAAATCGGTCGTCATGCTCGGTTGTGCACCTTTTACATCGTGGTTCGGGCTTTCTTTTATACTCTCCGGTCTCACGATATCGCTTAAGTATTCGTGAAACCGAAGACTGGTTCACTCCTAATTTTCGTGCGATTTGTACTTGAGTATAATCTTCCTGATACAACATGACGACTTTAACCGCCTCCAGCTCACGAAAGGGTGCCATATTACAATGGATCTTATTTTAGGTGTTTGATTTGGAACACATTTACAAGAACTAATGGTACTGAACAAAAGCCGATCGTTGCGTTGGATTTCAAACACAATGCATTTTTGATGAAGCATTTTTGAAAATGTTAATTGATTGGCTTGCAGTAGAATTTATTCAAGGTGGTTTCTGATAAAAATATAAATGTGCTATCATTTGACACTAGTGGTAGTATTAAAATTAACCAGCGGGATTTTTATTTATTGGAGTGTATAGAATTGTGCAAGACTTCCCACGCCTACAGATCAATCGAGTAAACTTTTTTACAAAATAGTGTTCAAAAATCTCTAGATGAAATAATAAGTATTTTCAACAATATTTCCTCTCAAAATATTCCACACTGGCTAACATACAGGCGATTCAGAATTACCGGAAGTGTTTCCTATGCTTTATTCATGTGCTCTTTCAATAAAAGACTTAATTGGGAACAGAAAACAATTTCATATTATGACAGCAAGTTTAAAGACAACAGTGCTTCAAAATATGACGTTTAAGCTGAGAAATTAGCAAAATAAATGCTGAATAACCATTACCTAATGTTTAAGTAAGACCTTATAATCTACCCCGAATTACCTTTCCTCGCAGTAAGTGCTGATGGTATTGTGTATGATGCTGGTCAGTGGGAACTGATTGAAATCAGTAAATGGCAAGGATTCAACAGCAAGTTGTTCAGTTGAATCCTTGAAAGACCTAAAAAAAATAGGAGATAATATTGAATTAAACCAAAAACATGGGCATTATATTTAGCTCAAATGATAACTCATATGAAGTTATACAGGTTCACAAAGAAACATTTTTATCGAAACTATGTGATATTTATTTTAAATATATTCTACCACACTTAATCACAACTCAATAAAAGAAAATCTGAGCTATCGAATAAAGCGCACTAATAAATTCACATATCATGGTTAAGGTGTGTGACAATAAGTTCATACAAAGCCTGAATACTTTGATTTACGATATCTCGGTAATAGATAAAGATATTTAGACGTTTTAAATTAGAAATGAGAGGGGATGAATGGTACGATACTTTCACTGCTAAAATTTCCTAACAATAAAATAAAATATTGAAAACCCATAAAAACAGTATTTTTGGCATTTTTAGGTTAGGATATCTCAAAATCCTGACGTGATAGGGCAATTATGTGACCAGATTCGGATTCAGCTTCGAAAAATATGGCAGAAATGACTCACAGGCACATGCCTGTTTTTTTTTTAAAGCGATAAACAGAAGCTGATATATTTGTGAAATACTGAATAAATCTTAGTACGTTAATTTTCCTCATTTTTTTTAACGTTTCCGAAAAGTTCGGTGTATTCAAGCGCACGTAACATTAAAATGTTTCGACCAAATTAAATGTGGTTAAGCACTTTGGAAATATCAAAAAAAAGATGAAAAAAATGAGCCTAGGTAAAAGTATTTTAGTTGAAATCCACAAATATAGCAACAATTTTAAAACATGCTGTTTTTTAAGAAAAAAATGATCGTACGTCTTGCAGTCGCATTTGGCCAATATTAAATATTCGACTTTGGCACCAATTTCAAATGAAACTTGAATAAAAAGCGAAGAGAATGAGGCCTCTAACATTAAAAACAAAGCAACCTACATAGGTAAAACGGTTAGCTATCGAAAATAGCCTAAAACCACTGAATTTTTTAACTTAAAAAAATCACAACTCAAGAAAGGGCTTCAGGAAGAGGTAAAATTTTGGGAAACTCCATTTTTCATCGACTATACTTTTCCTGAAAAAAGTTACAGCTAAATCGGTGAAAGTGTGAGGACATATTTCACAGCACGTGTGGACGGCAGATATCGGAGCGCGTACAGAATAAGTTTCTTCTGAACACTCTCAATCCTCCCGGAATACAGTGGTAGGATGGCGCCCAAACTAGACATACTCCAAAATAGACCGAACAAACAAGACATACAGTGATGTCAAAGTTATCAGGCCCCTAAAATCCCTACAGTTTCGTTTAATAAAGCCCAACATAATATAGGACTTTGAAATAATGGTGTTAACATGTCTGGTAAATGTAGCGTCGAATGTAAAAATCACACCAAGATCGGAAATGAATTCGACTCGGTCAACGTCTTCATTGTACAGCTGATATTGGTCAAAAATGAGTGAGCGGATACGATAAAAAGAAAGAGTGTTACATTTGCTCACGTTCAGAGCCAGTCTATTGTTAATTGACCAACTGCAAAATCTGTTTAAGCCTCCTGCAACTTTACGCAATCAGACAAACTAGTAACCCGGGCGAAAATTTGCATGTCATCTGCGAAGAGGAGACAGTTAGCAAACTCAGAGCATTGCACCACATCGTTGATAAACAATGAAAACAACAATGGGCCAATGACTACCTTGAAGCATGCCAGATGGCACACGAAATTGAATGCCAACGATCAGTGAGGTATGAACGCACTCATTTAATAGGAATGAACTGACAATTTAGCTCTCTAACATACTAATAAGAATAAAGTAGTTAATTATATCAAAAACCTTGGCAAAATCTGTATAAACAGCGTCAAGCTGATGTCTGTCGCCACAAAACGAAACCAAGTTAGTTACTGTAGACTTACCGGGATAAAATCCTTGTTGTGCAGGAGAAATAAAGTTTTTAGTATGGAAGAAGAAGATTCTATGAACTATAGATCCAAACAGCTTGGGTAAGACGGAAAGAATGGCGATCCCTCGATAACTACTCACATCACTTCTTATACCAGCCTTGAAGATTGGATGAATACAAGAAATTTCCTAAGGATCGGGGAAAAAACCGCCACGAAGGCTTTCATTAAATATATAAGCCGTGTTTTCCATGAGAACTGCACTAGAACTCGATAAACTTTAAATTCCTTTTATTCTATGTAAAACGAAAAAACATAAATTCATAAAGCGCGAATGTATAGTGTATTTGATATAATTACATATTTTAAGTTTAAAAATTTCCCCCTTCAGTTATTTCATCAATATTTTCTTATTTCTTGCTGACGTCATTACACGCAACTACACTCGATAAATTCATGGGTTTATCCAGTGTAACTAAAAAATAAGCTATAATTGTCATTATTTATTGCTGCAACAACTTAAAATATGTATTTATGTGAAATGCACTACACATTATCACTTTATGAATTTAATTTTTTTTTTCTGTTTACTTAGAATAAAAGGAATTTAAAATTTATCGAGTTCTAGTGCAGTTCTCATGGAAAACACGACTGAAGGTAATCGGAAGGGTCAAACTCTCAGCACAACACCTAAACAAAATCGGCGGGAAGCCATTATAATCTGCTCCCTTTCTTACCTCGAGCTGGAGTAAGCAATCCCGAACTTCTTCCTCGCTAAACTTGAAAATATTAAATTGATCGAAGCTGGGCAAAGCTGGAGACTCGATAGCGGGCAACAGAACAGGTTTATAAACCGACGCAAAAAAAATTGACAAACAGATTACAGATGACCAAGGGCTGACTAGCGACGGAGCTCTTGTAAGACATATAAAACGGAAAGCCAGTCAATTTTTTCTTGCTGTTAATGAAATTCAAGAACTCTTTAGGACTAGATGTTAACTCTTTCTTAATTTGCACTACATAGTTGTTGTAAAGGAACTAGTTTAGGGACTTACATTTTTTCGGGCTCTTTTTTAAAACAACAAATAACTTAGTAACATGAGACGCCAAAACTAGTAACGAGTTTTAATTTTTTCCGCCAGAGCACACGGTCCAAGCGTCAACTAAACTTATACATTTTGGCAATTTTAAATTATGTAGTATTATGACACATAACTGCTACCATCTATCTTCGATGTAACATATGTGAAAGAAGGGTGTGCACATAAAGCATCAAAATACAGTTTATTTTTTGATGTGATTTTAAAGTTTCGCAAAGCTAACTAGACCAAAATCAAAAATTATTTATGAAAGTCTATCTTTTTTAACCACTTACAAAGTGTAAATATTTCCCTTTCCTTTTAAAATTGTACAAACTGATTTTTATTGATGAAAACAAAGAGGTGGGTACAAACATTTCGTATTTTTGTTTTGTTTCATTGATTCCATACAAAATTGTTTTTGTATCTTTTCTAAATCTTAATCTAAATATTTGTTCACAAACTTAGGACTAAAACGCAATAGAAGATATTGTTCTGTTTATATATATTCTGTGGTATTAGTTCAGCCTAAATTAGTAAGTAAATTAATTAAAAAAAGTACCGTTATCTTGGATGTTATAGTCAAATAGATGTAAGTTTATATTTTGGCCGTAGGTGGTACTGCCAGGAAAGTCTTAATATATTCAAACCAGCATTTAACAATTAAAATAACAGCCTTTCAGAAAAAGGTAAAACTGAATTTGTTCTTGACCTGGTTTACCCAGCAGAGAGCTTCAAAGTTTAAAAAACATGTTTTTATATAAAAAAAAATAGTTATATTTGTTGTGAAAAATAATTAAATATTTACTAATGTGAATTTTCCTAATGGTTTTTATAGATTACAAATAAACGATTAAAAATACTGTAAATTTTGAAATGATGTAGCTACAGTGTGACCACCAGAAGGCTGCAAATCTGAAATTTATGGATTTTTCGTGATAATAATTGCCAAAATTGATTAAGTATCATAATTAACGAAAATTTTACAAATGATTTTATAGCTTATATACTAATAATTCAAAAAAATATAAATCCCGAAACGTTCGGTTTGCAGTTTGCCCACCAGAGGGCTGCAAAATTGGAAATAAATTATTTTTCTAACTAAAAGTGGTGAAAAATTGTTAGATATCACAATGAAAGTTGATTACAATATTCTAGCTAAAAAAACCACTGATTCATCATTGATCAAAAAATTGAAAGAATTCACTTTTTAGTTAACCAATACCGAAAAAGGTCGGTGCCTCACTTAGGCTACACAATTGTTGTCAGCAGAAGAAGAGCTGAAGGTGTAAAAGTTGCTATTTTCTTTATACAATAATTAAAATAAAAGAAGAAATGCTATTTTTCCAATAAGTTTTACACATTTTTTTATTTTTACAAAAAATTTTCATTTACAGAATGAAAGGCTGTATTGAGAATATTAAGATTTTTTCTGGCAGTGTCATCTATCGGCCAAAATATAAACTTAGATCTATCTGACTATAACATCTAATATAACGGAATTTTTTTAAATTAAGTTACGTACTAATTTAGGCTGAACTAATACCTTTCTAAAATGGTATGCCCTCTGTTAATACTGTACTTAGAACCGAAAATAAAACACTTTACATGGAAGCCAAAAATCAGATTTGAGAAATTGCCAAAACTAAAATCTCGATTAACGGGACAACCGAAGGTTAAGAAAAAAAAATTAAAGAATATGTATCCCGTTATTTTGAATGAGGAACACGAAAAAAATCAAAAAATTAAAATCTAAGAGATGAAGTTTGGGAATTGTGAAAAATTGACTATATTACCGTAGAATGACTGAAACTGTGTTGGATTTGAATGAGAATTTCGGTTAGGGATTAACTTGGGGTCGAGTTTAGGGTTTCGAGTTGATTTTGGGTTAAATAAATTTAGTTGAAGTTGAGTTAAGGTTTAGTTAGCTTGTATTGGGTTTAATCGAGTTGTTCGGTTGGGGAATTAGTTGGGGTGATTTGAGGTTGATTTAATGATTGAGTTGAGTGTTGGGTGTTTTTTGTTTAATTTTTTGGAAATAGTTTTTCTGTAAACCTTATAATTTTAAAGATATTTGGAAAATAAATTTTCTAGCCCAACCGAGTGGCCACTTCTTGACTGACAGACAGACCGACACCACTTCAAAACCCACTTTTTCGGACTCAGGAGACCTCAACACAGATAAATCTCCAAAAATCTCAAGGTTTAAAATTTTCATGATTAAGTACTAATGTAAAAGAAAGTAAAAATAGTTAGCGCATAAAATCCGCCGCAGCAAACCAATACTCAATCACCCATTTTTGACGAAAGTTGCGTTACAGACAAAGTTTTCCCCATTAAATTGATAAAATTTATTCTTATTCTCCTAAACAAGGATAGCTACTCGTATTACGAATTTAACGGGAAAAATGTTGTTTTTTGTAAATGAAAAAAAAAAACGTAAAGCATCTGGCGTTGCGCTAACGTAACTCTCGTCAAAAATTTCGGTTTGACGAATCCACTTCTTAACCATAATTACTAAATAGTACTATAATTTGAAGCTTTATATTTTTATTTCCAGCGATTTTGAATTATGGGAATTAGTTCTAGTTCCGGATAGGTTTGAAAATCCCGAATCCACTTAAATGTATGGAGGAAAGATGTAAGTTTTACTTTTGCTTATGTGAACAAATATTTATAGTTTTCTTTTCGTTGCAGGCCAGTACAGTTTTCGTTTCAAATTCAATGGACAGTTCCATCAACTGAAAATAGTGTGTTTAGCCGTGTTAAACTTCTGGCATTAGTTAATAGTTCCGAAATAAGTGTTGCGTTTTAAAACGAAGTACATAAAATTCTTGATACCAGAAAGTTAACGACCACAAGGGATTTAGTGATTGCAACCACCATAATTCATTGTGTCTTTCCAAAGGAATACAAAGTAGGGTAATCTTTCTGTTATACTTTTTCTATTAAGCTCATTGTAACCTTTGATAATGGTGTTATGATCCTGACTTGAAAAAAGTGCTGTAAAGTGTTATAAAAAATGTAAAGCGAAACAGAGATAGCCAATGGAGACGGCACAGTGTTTATTTTTTAGAAATGTCACAATTTTATTTATTGTTTTAAATTCAATATTCAAGTTTTTTTCACTCTAAAATTTTGTGGAACTCTACGGGGCACTCTTAATATTGCTCTATATAATAATACATCTTTTATTTCGATTTGTTTTACAAATTTTAGCTAAATCCTTCCTGCTGTAGTAGCCAGTAGCCACATTGAGGAATATATCTTTGATTTTTGCCTTTTTCTCAATAATATTTTTACTTGATAAAATGTTAAAAAAGTGGTTAATTGCAAAAGACAAAATATTGGGAAATCGCGTTTAAAGTTTTAGTTCGTTTTTTCTTAAATATTTTGAATTAGCCATGTGTTGCATAAATTAAAGTTTTTAATTCGATTGATTTTTTAACTTGATTAATTAAAACGGAAAAGCAATCTAAATCAAAGATTTATTTGAATAAATCGGCAAAAAAGAGCACATTAAACGGCTGTTTAATAGAAAAATTTTAAAACTACAGCAACGTAGAATCCAAAACAAATTATTAATTAAAATTTGCAACACTCCCAGGATTTAATTTTTGGAATTTAATTTTAGAGTAGCTAGCTAAAACGCAACAAATTATGTTCAAGAATCGTAAGTGATTCAATTTAATCATGATTTTTTTGCGTGGAACTGTAATCTTAGAATTTGGATATAAGCTGCCCATATTAAGAACAGTGCAATTCAATTTATTGTTACTCCTTAAGGAAAAGTTCCTGAAGCTGCGTACTTGATAAACCTAAAATTCGAAAATATTGACTTCAATTTGTAATTATGGAACTTTCCAAGTTTCATTCTTTTGTGTATATACCAAGTTTTTGTGTATACAGAACAAATGGCATCACCTCGAATGCGTCCTTCGTTTGTTTAAGCCGGGCGTAAAGAAAGATAAATATCGAAACAAAGTATATAGAATAATTTAGATGGTGGGAGTGACCATCGGTTGAATCAGGATCAGGATAATTTGTTGCAAAAATAATTACAAATATTTTGGTGTGGTTAAAATGATTACAAATATTTTGGATGTTTAAAAAACAAGTATTTGCATATCTCAACGAAGGTTTAAATAATAAATAAATTGGTTTAAATCAATTTGGACATCGTACGTAATTGAAACAACCCCAAAATTATTTTTCATGTCAAAAGAATCAAAATTGAATTATTTTCTGCTACAATTGCTCGATTAACTGCTAGAAAAAATTGTTATATACACTCACTCATACAATAATTTTGTATATACATTTTTCTCTCTCTCCGATCCTCTTTTTTAAAGTACATATTACAAAAAAGTGAGTGTCATAATACCATAAGAAAATTGGTTCACTCCTTGGCTCCAGTGATAACATTTTTGGTTAAAATATGATACAGTTCTTTTACAGAAATATGAGAAATGGTAAGCTTTATGACAAAGCAGTGAAAATAATTTAAGGAAAATTTGAACTAAAACGCAGCCAGATATACCAAGGTATAAAATTTACATATAATATGAAGGACCTTCCCATACTCCGATCGAGTCCCAACTCAAATCAAAACCTAAAATCATAGAGAGTGATCCGGAACTGCTTAAATGGTTGCAGCACAACAACGAACTTTGGCCAAGGGAAAGTGAGAGTGTTTGTTAGGAATTTGACAAAATCTTTAGTGATATTAGTAAAAAATAAAAAATAAAATTGAAAATTGATAAGCCCGATTTTTTTAGTTAATTAAGAATTTGACAAAAAACCACCGAGTGTACTATTTTATTGAACACCACCGAATGTATTAATTATACTGAATCATTTGTTACACACTTTCGAAACCAACTCAATTACTAAATTTCAGTTTTATTTATTTTAAAAGAATAAAATAAGAATAACTGTATATTCATTAAATACGATTATTAACATAACATCAATCCCCAACAAAGTATTTTGAACTGCCCAATAATGTTGGTTATAGAAGTTGTACACCTTTACACTTAACCCCAAGTAGATATGGGAAATTCATCATGGCATTTTAGATTTAGTTTTGGGCAGGAATGAGCAGATGATTTTACTACTCCTGATTCGAGGATATCCTTTATAACCCTAAATTGATTTAATTTTTCTGTAAGTATGCTACTACTCATATGTTACAATACTAAAATATTCCACCGATTTAATGGGTGTATACAGTGCGCTAATGTATACTCACTAGTTACAAATATCTCAACAGAAAAATGTATATAAGTGGTCTACATATTTAAATAGATATTCTAGATTTTAATTTCAGCCTCCGCTATTCGTATAACAAGCAGTTCTCTTAAATTATATATTTTCTTTTATTTTATAGTTTTTTATTTAATTTATAAGAAATAGCTTCGATAATAGATGGACATGTCTCCATCGATGAAAAAAAATAACATTTTTACTAGAACCTCCTTAACGGACCCTCCTAATTTTGACTGCCATTGTACAATCAAGAATTAACAAAATTATAATAAATAATAAGAAAAATATTCAAATTGTATTTCCAACAATATAAATCATAAATTATTAAATTGAGTCGTTCACATTGTGAAAACAAAGGTGTTTTTTTATTTGTGGTTTATACAACATAACCAAATTAAAGATACAGTCCACTCAATTGCAACGTGTAAAAAGTGCACGGTCGGAATACAAAAAATAGAAACATTTTGGCTTGTGCTCCGCCAACATTTCACTAGACTCGTGGGTCGATGAAGGACGCAGAAAACTGTGCGTTGTTCTGACAGTCAAAATAATTGGAATCTTAAAATACACTAGAAGGAAAGGTTCCAAAAGATTGGAGGTCCTTATTCGTAATGAAAAGTATTTTTTTGACCAAGCCTCAAATTATTTGATAATACATTTCTCTTTGTACGTTACACGGCTTAGCCACCCACAGTTTCATCCTTAACAATTAGAAATGACGAACTAATAAACCAAAAATCCATAAATCATCATCATTCTAAATATGTCATAATTCCATCATCAAAAATTCGAAATTAAAAACTAAACCGGATTGTTTTTTTTTATGAAAAACCCCTTCACTTTGTATTTCACAATTCACATAGATTTGGTATTCCTACTCTCGGTACTATTTACAATTGAATCTATTGTCTTGTCTTTTTGCGCGATTGTGATCTTTTTTTTTGTACGTTTTATTTAACCTCAAACAAGCTTGCTCATTTTATGATAGTGTTCGTGTGTATAATAAAAAAAAAACTTTCACTGCAATTTCTAATTTTTCTTGATTTTTTTTTTTTAAATATTGTTAGCTAATCATTTGAAATTTGAGAGGAATTTATGTTAAACAAATATAAATAAACTCGTTGCAAACTATGAGGGTTTAAAACACGTTTTCATGTGAAATTTTTCCGTCTCATGACCGATCACATTTACTATAATTCCAGCTTTTTTTAAATATATAATTTCGTGTTGTAATGCACCTCTAAAGTGACGTCACTTCGCGTTTCTCATAAAACCAACTGCAGAATTGATAATTTTGTGTTATTTTAAAAGATCACCACTTTCTGATTTCTAAGATTGTTTGTTTGTTTGTTTGTGCGGTAAGCAACAACAATAACGTTACCGGTCAATTTTTTGTTTTCTTTCTGTACCCACAGCAAAATAATTCATTTATTCATTATTATTTGTAACGGTTGTGGTTGTAGAAAAAACAAAATACAAAACAAAAATGTGAAAGAGTTGCACAAAGCGAGTAGACGAACGTAAAATAAAAAAAAATAAAAAACTCAAGCATCGCAGAACGCGATCGTAAAATGAAATAATAAAATGAGGGAATTTCGTTGAGATTTTTTCTTTATGTCGTCCATACATCCATACATACATCGTGTAATGTATAAATTTCGTTTTGGGGCGATTTTGCGACCGCTTCAATTATTATCGGTGACTCAATAAATTTATTTTGTTGTTTCACATTTTTAGGATGATCTTTTTATAATTAAAACAGTTTAATGACTTTTTCACGATCGATTTTTTTTAATTCGTTTCGTCATAATTTGTAAATTTGCTAAAGTATATCATTTTTATACGGTGTGTGGTGGAGTTCATTCAACTGAGCGCGAATACCTCGTGATCTTCAACATGCTTTGTTTTATTTTGTTTTGTTAATTTACATTTTACACTATTTTATATATTGTTGTATTTTGTGTACTTACATTAAATTCAGCAATCTAACCATTGTCATCGGCCATTTTCATGGTGTTGATCTTTAAGACGATGATTTAATTGAAGCACAAATTAATTAAACTTTTGTAGATTTTTTTTGAAAAATTAGTCTGTTTTTTAATATTCGATGTAAAATTTGTTTCAAGTTCTATTATTTTTAATTAAGTCTGAAAATAAACAAAAATTATAGATTAAATTATTTAACTTCAGTTATGGAATTTATTAAAATTAAAAATTCTAATGTATTAAATTACTCCTGTTCTTGTCCAAGATGGCAATGAATACGAATATACCATACCAAATTTCTGCGAACAAGTGGAACATTAAAATAGTAAGTATTCAACATCTCAACAAGTGTACCAGAAAACTGTTCCGAAACAATAAGGAAGTCAGTTTTCGCAATTGTACGATTTTTGAATTTTGAATAAAAATTAAGTAACATCAAAAAATCGAATAATTTTTAGGATTTCTGTAATTTTTCGATGAGACTGTCTAACTGTCATGCAAAGTTTGAATTTCAGATATTTGTATTTGGATCATATGTCGAATACTGACAATTGGTTTCAGTTTCGAGTACAGGTTCAGTAGTATGAGTTCGGATTCAGGTTTGAGTTCGAACTCTGCTTCAAAAAGTTAAATGTCACGAAATATTACGCGAATTACTTTATTTAAAAAGTTGGTGGTTTATCGGCATCGGTGTGCCTAATGATTCATTACAGAAAAACTCCCATTTATATAATCTAAGAATCTCGTTTACTTTCTGAGAAAATTCGTGATTTACATTAAATCAATCCGCCCGTGCAGTTCCAAAAAATATTAAACAACTAAAATGAACATTTCAAGTAAAATCTTTGCAAAATTTGAATATTATCTAGAATTGTTGCTAATTAACAACTTCACTTAATGATAAAATTTAAGAATTTTTAGATAAATTTCAGGGAGCAGGAGGACTAGTCTAAGGAAAATCTATTTAAAAGTGACGTCCCACAAATACCTTGAAATTTGCAGAACAACTGAGTAATGAAAATAGAAATGGGTCAGGGAAACAACTAATTTTGAATATAAAACAAACAGAACGAAACAGAAAACATTGAAATAGAATGACAAGAATATAATTTATTTTGAACTGTAAAAAAAGCAGAAAGAGCAAAATAGTACTAACAGACTTTGCTGTCAGGATTTGCAGACAAAAAGATAAGTTGTAAGCAACATTATCTATTTTAAAAATTCGCGATCACTCAATATTGGATGTTTCCTCAAATAATATGATACCATTGAAACAATTAAAATTCCGAACAAATTTTAAGATGGCTGCAATCATCATGAACGGACAGCTCAAATAAACCGGATTGATATATTTTTGACAAGCAACCAGTATTATTAAACGAGACTTTATTGTGACCCAGCATTGAAAGAAAGAAGGTTAGAAAAACATGAGAAACCGGGACAATCTTGTCTCTATAAGCCGTCGAGATGGAATTTGTCATAATATTACTAATGTTAATATTATAAAAACCGATAACTACTACATGAGAGTATAGTTTACCATATACCATATCGATGTGAGAGATGGAAGTGTATGAATGATAAATTACTTTAGACTAGACTACTCTAGAGCCCTATTCCTCGGATTATAATCATTTTTATTCGCCTTCTCAGTACTGAAATTAGGAGCTAAAATCTCTATGAACCAAAGATGAGGTAAGTCAATGATCACCTTTGGCTCTAGTTTTAATAACGACCACCAGAAATCTGAAATTTTGATCTTGACGGCAACTGGAGCAATTTCTCTGGAATTTTAGAACTTAGGACCAATTTGGTTAGTTACATTCGTGTGTAACAGTTTGTTTCAATATTCATTTTCTTACTTCGCCGGTGAACAAAATTAACAAAATCCACTCGTTCAGAGGCAAAAAGGTTTTGTTCTGAATTTTTATTCCACCTTCCACAGAAATTGTTAAACTCGACCGTCATCGTTTTGTGTCCATTTGTTATAATCGTATTATTGCTTTCGAGACGGTCGTTACTTAACTTGAATCTTGATTGAAAGAATTAAAATTAAATAAGATTAATTTTATCGATTGAGAATGAAATATCATTAAAATTTGGTAGAATTTTCGATATTGATGAAATAATTAAAATTGTGCATTTTCAACAAAATTATGGAATTCAAGTGAATATTTTGAAAAATAACAGAACTTCTCGAAACTTCGGAGTTCTTTTCGAAAACTTCGAGTCCGAAATTTTGAACTAAGTACGTAGTTAAAAAAAAATAAAATTGTGTAAGGCATGACAATCTGAAGACAAAAATTTATAAAATTTAGAAATTTCAAAAAATAATACTAAAAATTTGGGATTGAATTGATGTCTCATAAAAATACGTATAAAACAGAAACTTGTAAATTTTGAAAAACTTCTAATTAACAATTTCATAAAATTAAACCTTCAAAAAATTTGTAAAAAATTTCATTGAATGAAGTAATTCAGATTTTCAGAGTAGAAATCCCCATTAAACTTATTGGTAGGCTATATTAGGCTATTTGACCAAACGCTGAATAACTGAACCCTAAACTCTTGACAACTGGAAAATATAAATTTTCTAACATTAAATTTGTATCTTTTAATTAAATCTAAGAAGTCCCATCCAATTAGTCTTTTCAAAGCTCAATTTCAGTATTCAAATAAAAATATGGCAATAAACAGATAATTCAGAAGGCGCTCAGTCGAAAAAAAGCAAACCAACGCAACAGTTGGTTAGGCTGAAATTCTGGATTTAAGTAGATTTTTGGGCGTAGAATTAAAAAAAGTTTTACCACACCCCTCTCCCCGAGGGGCAGAAGACAAAAGTCTACTAGGAGGTCCAAAAAAAAATCGCTAATTTAAGTTTCTGGTTAATATTTAAAAACGGGGTTATCCAGATGAAAGAGAAGAAAATTTCACCAAAAAAAATTCCATAAAGATTTTTTGTCAAAGTGGTCCTAAAAGCCAGTAAATCGAAGGCTATAATGTTTTTTTTCTGAGGAATTTTCTCCTCTTTCATTTGGATAAATTTGTTTATTTTTTAAATATTTTTTTAGTAAACAAGAATTACTAAAAACCTCCATTTTTTAAATTATAGGAAAAAGAAACAACGACACTTTCAACGAAACAGAACTTGTTGTACCATAAAATGTTTTTCTTAAGAACCCAGAAAGGAAGCCCGATCAACGGATATCAGCCTAGTAAGCTAGAGATCAGATCTTTGGAATACGAATCACGATTGATTATTTCCAAAATTGAGGAAACACACAAGTGTGTTATGTATGCAACCCGCCTCTACTTAAGAGATTATACATATAAACATAATTGCACTGACTACTTCTATTTCACATGTAGAAATAAAATTCAGCTCCGACTCCATACTTGTATCGAGATGAGAGGAGGAATAAACAAGGGTAGAAGAGATTATTGATTAGGTAGCAAATTGTTGGTAAAGAGCAAAGTGTGAGCAAAGAAAATCGAATTAATCATTCTGATATGCAATTGTGGAGTCCAAGATCCTTAACGTTGCACCAATTTTATTGCTGATTACTAGTACGGAGTTATTTTATGTTAGTAATACAGAGTTATACAGAGTTATGTAAAGTTAGTAATGAATCATTCTTTTATGCAATTGTGGAGTCCAAGATCCTGCAAATTGCTTGGAAAGAGTTATTTTTTCGAAAGTATCTGAATGATTTACTATCAATTGACCGTAAACAATTGATCGTGAAAAATTGATCATACAACAATTGACCGTGGAAACATTGATCGTGGATATAATTGATCGTATGAACAATTGATCGTGTTTCAGTTGATCGTAACAGGAAGTGAATTGCGTTGGTTATTTGTTTCCAAGCGTGTTTTAAATCAAATTGACCACATGGTCGAGACAAAAAAATAAAAAATAAAAGTTATAGAGAAAGGAAAAATATTTTTTATTTATATTATTTTTATGGATAAGGCTATTTATACATACAATATATATGTATATATATACGCAAATGACTATTTATACATACAATATGTATACGCGTAATGTAAACAAATTTTTTCCGAATTTAATTCCACTTTTTTTAAAAAATTTCCAATTTTAATTACGCTCGAAAAAAGAGAAATGTCATCGACTAATTTAATCTAGAATTGTAGAGGCTAACGTCTTCGCTAACTCTCACGGGCACGCGGGAGGTCGCTGCGCTCCCGCCGGCTTAGCCCTCCGAGGGGCTTTAGAAAATAATTTAGGGTTTATAGGAATTGACAACTCTTTAGGAGCGGGAGTAATGAATAAAAAAAATAAAAAATATTGTGGAATTGACCATGGACCAACAATCAATTGTCCATACGATCAATTGATCCACGATCAATTGTTTATTCGATCAATTGTACCCACGATCAATTGTTTCCACGATCAATTGTGTACACAATCAATTGTTCACGTTCAATTGTAACACGATCAATTGTTTACGATCAACTGATCGGAACCCTGATTGAATGCTTAGTTCTATACTACATTGCGCAAACAAAAAACGCAACAGTACATTTTTTCGAAAAATACCCTATTTCCTTGTATCTTGGTGAAATGTCGGTTTAACATTTTTTTTTTACTTTTAAAATGAAGGAAATTTAGTCTACTTTCCGATGCTGGAGTCCGTTTATTATTAATTTTGTTTTTTTATGATTTTTTTTTAGTCAAACAAAAATGGAGGATGGTTTATTAAACAAGTGACAACATTCGAGCATAGCATCTAGCATCCACGTACTGGTAAGAACGGTAAAAGAAAGTGAAAAAGCGAGTCGCCAAAATGGGGTTCGTCTTATTACTAATGTTGTTAATAAGGTCACCGATGATTACTAAGTGAGAGAAGTTGCCCAAATTAATATCGTAGACGGGATCGAAGTCAGCGATGGATGTGGAAAGCACCTACTAAAATTTTCGCACTATAAAAATTAGTTTCAAGAAAAAGCATTCAAGGAATGTTTTATCGTAGATCGCAGCATCGCCATCAGTTCTCCCTTGATGGTAATTAATATAGACCTTATATGATGGCAACTGGAGCCATTTCTGTGAAATTTTAGGATATACGTGATTATCACAACCCCCATGAGATACATACAGACAGTTGTATTACAATATTGGATACACAATAATTTTAGCGCCACCTTCATTTGCATGGGTGGTCATTTGTCTCAATATTAATTTTTGCAACTATATTCAACTTACCCTAGGTTAATAAACATAATATTCACATAATTATATAATTTGCTTTACGTTTTTGGATGAATAACCGATTTTCCTTTTGGGTAAGATAAGAAAAAAGTCTTCTAATAATATTTTTCGAGTAATGGCTGATTCACATTTACCCAAGCAGCACCAAATAACTTTATAGTTTTATAACCCATTTCCGACGTCGGTACAACGCTAAAAATTTCTAGAATTTCACTTATTTGACATTGAACTAACAATTTTTAACTTTTCGTCGGCACGACCACAACGCGACGTTATATGTTACCAGTCGGCTGAGGATTATTTTATATCTACTTGATAACATTTTTTACTATTTTCAACTATTGGCCGACTAATATGTTTTTTATAAAACCGTGTACCGATTATTTAGTTAGTAGTCATAATAAGTGGTATTTAATGACTACCTAGCGACTTTTTTGTCATATTATAAACCAATATCTAACGTAAATATTTTGTTGTTATATGGACGATCACAAGATAACATTTTTTACATATGCACCACAATTTGGTCAAATACAATTTCAATGAGAAAGAAGAGGTAAGTTATACAAGTTATTTACCCGAAATCTTGCCTATATATGTAGTGGTATTGACGAAACAATAGCGATCATATAAATAGTGTGGTTCGGTTTGTTGAAATTACAACATATGTTTTCTAGTTATGTATTAGTAACAGTTTATTTATCACTTATTTGTTGTGTAAATAACTTTACAGTCGGATTCTAGAAAACTTGGTAATAAAAATAAATAAATCGTCGGGAGAATGACTAGACCGTCGTGATAGTAACTTTTTTGGAAATAAAATAACAAATTTGTACTTTTTGAGTCGAATTTGTTATAAATTGGTTATTAATCTTACTTTTTAGTGATTTAAATATTTTTTTATACATATTATGAAATTCGCCATTTTTATTTAAAATATATAGACAAAAATTTATATTTTTTGAAAATAAAAGTATGATTGTCAAACTTCCCAAGACTACATATTATTGTAATTACATTATTTTAATGGTAGGGTTTATTTTAAAACGGCTTAAATTGATTTTAGAAAATTTTATTCAAAATGAAATAAAAATAATTTCTAAAAGACCAGAAATGTATTTTGAAAAAAAGGAATTTATAAGGCGCATGAGTTTTTAGTTCACTGATAGGTGCACATTTACGATAAAACTTGCTTTGTTTATAAAATTATGTCGTATCTTGCCCGATTTTTATATTACCATTATTACAGGGAATGTGAATATTACATTTACAATTATTATGAAGTATGTTTTCTTAAAGTCGTAAATAATGAAATAGATGTTAAAGAAAGCCGACATATAATTATTATATCTATAAGATAAAAGAAGACAACATGATTATTTATATATTTTATAAAAAAAGTTGTCCCTTCTGCTAAAATATATCCACAATGTGAAACAAAAAAAAAATGGTTTTACAAACTTAATAGTTGTCAATATATCTATTTCCTGACTTGGTATTTTATAGCCAATTGACAAGTCAGATAAAAGTTATTACGACGTCGTTACAACCCAAGATTTATTCCCCAATAACGTTGTAGCTTAGTCTTCATACCTTTGTCACAACGTCGGCTAGCCGACCAGTAGTCATTTACCCAACTACGGCACAACGTTATCCCAACCCACTCGTGCTACTTGGGTAATCTTTTGCTCTGTTTCAAAAGACAAAAGATGTTACGATAAAGATGAATTTTTATATGATTTCCTTGCATTAAAATGAAGAGGCGTACTCAAAAAGCGTCATTCAGCACTTACAGCAATATACAACTTTGTTTGGCGTAAAAGAATGGAAAAATCATTAAAAGTTGAACCAGTTTATCTTTTTTTGTAAAAGTTTCACCGTGTTGCCCCAAAATTTATAATATCCTTGTAACATTTTGAAATGAAAAAAATAAAATTTTGAGCATATCCACCTCAGTTTTATTTTTTTGGAATAGAACGAAAAAATTGAATGGAAATCAGCTTTAAGATAAGAAGATAAGAGCAAAGCGTTCTATCACGGAAAAATCAAATATTGAAACATAAATATAAAGTAGCCCATTGAAGGCCTCTGGATTTTAAATTTTCGACCCTTTCAAATCTATAAAAACCTCACACATTTACAATTGTTTCCGAGTCGGCGTTAATGTACCTACATATTTTAAAACCCTAAATCAAAGAAATACAAAAACCAAATAAGCTGTATAAATTGCACGCGAGAATGATTTTTTGTTGTTCTGTTACCGCTGTTTTTTTTATATTATTTCGATATTCTTACACAGAATACCGTTGATTTGACTTTTTTTATCAACTTCTTTTATACCTTTGTGCGGCGAGCACAACGAATTCCGTTTTGATCTTGTTTCTTTCATTTGTTTTTCTGTACTTTTTGCCTGTCTTGAGGTATTTTTTTTTTTTAAGCTCATAAGAAATTAAAAATAATCTTGCTGCTCGAGCTAAAATTCATTTTCCATATAAATTTGACATAAAATTTAGCTACCTAAAAATTAAAAGCTTACGATTTCGCTGATCACGCAAGAACATTGTCCTTTAAACATATCGCATGGTTCCAAGCTTCTGAAAATTACAGTCACGGCAACACCATCCAGAAACATAGAGTCGGGATAACTTGCTAAATGTTTTAAAAATAAATAAATTTTTTCCCACATCTACTTCTGATTTATGTTATGTTCAAAAACATATTATAATAATATTTTTTTAGCAAAATATTTTGCAGATTTAAGCTTTTTGCTGATTGACACCAAGTCAGTCACTGTATTTTGCTTTTTAAAACTGTTAAATACGCAATTTAATTCGACAATAAAAATTACGGCCAGCGAATTAAAATGAAGCCCCGGTTGAAAAATGTATCTTTATAACAGAGAATCAGGAAAATTAGATTTCTTTGAAATAAAACGCAAAGGCGACTAAATATTTCAGACAATGAATTTATTTTTTGTATGTCAAAAATTATCATAGGAACTGTGATAATTTGGCTGTGCGCGGTATTCTCGTAGATAGTGTCCGAAACCTGTGATAAATATTTTTGTGGTACAAATTTCTGGCATTTATTTGATAAATATTCCCCTACAATTACAATTTTTTATTATGGTCTCCGAATAGTGCAGTCATTTTTTACCGTATTTCCTCGTTTTGTATATTTGTGGTGTCATTTTGAATACCGTATAATTTCCTAGAAATGGCAAGATTTTTGGACCTAAAATGACATGAATGGTACGCAAAAATAAACTTAATGGTTTCCATCCAGATTCTTGCTATTGCGATATTCGGCAAGTAACCATAGCTAATATTTTTGAATAAGATAGGCTGTGGTGTTGAATAGGTGTAATACGAATAGAACCTGAGGATCCGGATATGCGATCTACACATTCGCAGAAATAGGAAATTTGCCTAATCACCTTCACGGTCAATATTTAAACCTTAAATTGAACTATTTGTTATAATATCAATGCTTTGTGATGTAATTTCTGATTTCTGGATATATTTATTTAAATATTATGTTCACAACGCACGCTGTTTACATACATATAATATTTCAATTTATAATTATTTGTATCCTCCACCATCATTTTTAGTAATATTCGACATTTATTTCAAAAAATCGCATACACCCAAATTATTTTTCAATATAAAAATTATTTTTAATATAATTATTTTTATTATTATTTTTTTTTTTAAATTATTGGGCTTCCTTTCTAACGCGGCACTTTATTTTGGATTTTTTGGGATCATTTTTAAGATGTAATTTTCGGTAATATGATGGTATCCCGAATTGTAAATGTGAGAGCGAATAAAAAGAAGCGAAAAGAGAATTATAACCACCTCCCGATGAGGAAAATCTATTACTTTAAAATAAAACGCTACGGAGGCGACTTCGCCAATCACATAATGAATATATTTTGTGCCTGTCAAAAATTATCATCGAAATTGACTGTGATAATTTGGGCGAGTTCGGTTTTTTTAAATCTTAACAGTCAAATATGAATAGGTATGTAGTTTTTTGAAAAACAAGTTAACTGTTAGTTGTAGTCTTAACTGCTAGTAATCAGTAGTTATTCATTTTTATTTAGATTTTCCGTAGAAATGGAGGAAAGTATTGAAAAACTGTAACTTATTTTTAAAAATTTAGAGAATTGTCGATATATTTTAATTCCTAATTGAAAATCTACAAAAAAGCAGTTATATTGTTTTTAAACACAGAATTATAATGTTTTTTTTTTGTTTATATCGGAATCATGGTTAAATTGTAAGATTTCGAAAGGGTCTGTTTCCAATTCAGGGGCCTAAGTAAAGCAATTAGACGGTGCTCTCGGCGGCTATCGTCTTGTTTTAGAAGGTGCAGGAAGAAAAAGAAAAACAATGGTAGTTTTTTCCTTTTTCTTCTTATACCTTCTTAAACAAAATGATAGTCGCAGAAAATACCGTCGAATTACATAATTAGGCCCGAGGTCTTTTAAGACCGGTTCGTTCATTATCTGGAGGAGATAATAACATATATATTGTATAGTACCAATAAATTTTCGGATTGCTTTACTTTCGCCTAGTTTATCTTCTAGCCCTCTTAAACCAAATCGTAATGTGAATATACAATGTGTTCCATGTACTCACTTTATATTGTTATCAAATTTATCAATTCTGTACCAAAAAGATAACAAAAAATGATTAGTGTAAATATATTATTAACCTGGGGTGCTATTTGTGAATTCGAGTTTTCGAAGTATTGGATTCTTATTTGAATTAAATCAGATTCGTTCGTTTCTTACACTTCGATGAGTCGAAAACGTTCGAATCGAATTTACAAATAGCCCCTCTGTATTCGCCTGTTAATTCGGTTTCGATTAAAAATCGAATACTGAAAATATTTCAAAAAGTATTTCTAATACTTCTAATTATTGTACTTTCTACCTAATTTGTATCGATTACCTGGTTAGGAATCTGAACTAATTTAGTTTAATTGCTTCTCATTACGGTGACCTAAATTGGAGTAGGCTTTGATTCTATTTGCTAACTCTAACGACAAGGTTTTGTTATTTAATACTACATCAAAGAGTCGTGCAATGCTTGTGTTCCTCTCAAAGAGGCAATAAATCGAAGGATGACTGGTTTGGCTAAATGTGACTACAATTAATATAATAAGAGCTCCTGAGCGATGTTTTGTAAAATATAAAAGTCTGCAACCCCGAGTTCATTAAATCGTTAGAGTTCAGGCATCTTCAATATAAAATGGAAAGGTTTTTTATTTCTTTGGAGCACCACAGATGACAATGGAACGACTGTGGAAGTCGGCTGATGATTTTAGCATACACTATAAAATTCTACCTAAAATGTCTGTTACCAATGCTGGATATAGATTTTTATTCAGGCTATGGTGGCAATTTGTTTAAATTTAGTGTTGCTGTTAATGTTCATAAGAGATGGGTATACATAAATGTAATGCAATAATATGTAGTTGCAAGCTTTTTTTACATAATCGACATATCCCAATTTTTATATGTTGAAATGTTCTTAAATGGAAAATGAACAAAAGCGGGCGGTCCGCGGACCATAAATTAAAATCCACTGTGTTTAACAGTAAAATACACTTATTAGAGAATGAGAAGCAAAATAAAATCGAAACAAAACTGGTTGGAATAGAAAAAGAAAATAAAGTCTTAGATATTAATACTCTATCATCATCAGCTCAAAGAAAAGCGAATTAGAAAGTGGAATTTTGCTTTTATTTTTTTTATTTTATTATATACCGTATACATATGTATTTCGGTTTATAGCTTTTATGTGTCATGGAGCTTTTGTAGATGTATGTACATGCATACATAAATAAACCATCAACAGCAACATAACATTAAACCGTTTGTTTGGTTGCAGTTTTTGGTTTCTTTCTTTACTCACATTTTCTTATGTCTTCTTATATTAATTTCATTATGTTGTTGTTCTTCTTATGCTGTTTATGCTTTAAATACATACGTAATATTATGATAACATACACAATAATTAACTGTCGATTTCAAATTACAGTTGTTTTTTGAAATTCACTCTCATTTTATTCGTCTATGTATGAGATACGTAAAAAAAAAATTTTCCTTTCATTCTTGTAATTTAAGATTAGAAAATACCATCGTATGTGTACACAGTGGATTAAATATACGTAAGAGAAAATGGTAAAAGATGAAAACTTGTTTTGTTGTTGTGTGAACATAATCAAGCAGCAACGGTTTATAATTTAGAAGGGGTTAGAAATTATATATATTTGTATTTATGCATTTAATATATGTACCAACGACACCACCAGTTGATGAGAAGAAATGTTTACATTTTGGGTGGCTCCTAAATTTGCACCCCTCGAATATTGAACTTTTAAATATACATAGATAGTTTTATACATATGTATATGATTCATGGTAAATTACGTAGTTTTTGGTCGGAAATATACACAATGGGCCAAATATTTAAAAGGTGATTAAGAAACGAATTTTCGGGAAAATTGCGTGACAAAGGGATTATGATGTTGTTACGTATTTCGAGCTATTGATTGATTAGGTAATTTCCAAAATAACCAGCTATGGTTTGGTTTTATTTTTAATGGGTTTTAGGTTAGTATATGTAATTGTTGATTTCTTACCCGTTTATCAGCAGCTTCCCTCCCAAAATATGGAATTTTTCACATCGACACAAAACAGCTCTATTGTGAAAGTATAATTTAGAATGTTTTATGACATACAACAGGATTCGAGTTTAAATATTTCATTTTAATTTCAATGTACAACGATTTACAATTTGAAAATTTGAAAACCGTAGAATTTTTAATTTTAAAAACATTTTTTTTTTTGTTTCGTTATAGATATTTTAAGATTTTAGTATTTTGAAGCTTTAGTTTTGAATTTCCTAGTAACTTCTCAATTTTTCATTTTTGGAACATTAATTTTAATAAACAACTCCGAATTTCAACTAAAACTTTTTAAACGCTTTATGGAATTTAAAAAATTTTTGCCGGTTTTATCGAAAATTAATAGTTTTTGATAGTAAATAAAACAATCCTAAACACAACTGTATTTAGGGGCACCAAAATCTTCAAGTAATTCATGAACAACCTCTATACCCTCGAAGAGTAACTGCATGGTGAGCAATTTGGTTCGGAGGTGTCATTGAATAGGAAGAATTGCGGTGTATGAATATAAATGTTCTTTCAAATTGCTTGATGTTACCGTGGCATTTTTATACGTGGCTAAAAATCAACTTTATCAATAACTCTTTTTATAAGAAACACTACTGAAGTATCGGAGAGCGAGTTTTATAAAAATAGAGTTGTATATTTACTTACGTCCAGTGAAAATCTGTTAGTAACTGACCATCAGCAGAATGGGTCTAAATCATTTTGAAACCTAAGTGCTATTGATGTAGGCGCAATCATTTGCGTTTACGTTCAATAACCTCATTAAGAAATATTAACAAATGTAATGGTCCAAAGCGACCTCCTAGTGGTAGACTAAAATTGAATAATAAAATTCAAGAAACCTTGCCCGAAGATTTTCTGCGCTCAATGCGACTATTGGATGGATAGATTTCTACTTATCACTACCCGAAGAATCCAACGCGGCCCAAATGATAAAGCAAGCGTTACTCACTGTAAAATTCAGAGTGACACCAGAGGTTAAGGACATTATGGGTTAAATCCTTAATTTTGACAAAATAATATTTGCCTAGACATGTAAGACCTCTAGCTTAATTATTGGGGTTGAATGATCTACATTATCAAAGACCTTAGAAAAACCTCGATACCCCACGTTGAGTTGCGCTCTAGGCTTAATTTTGCTATGTAGAAAAAGAAGTCAAAAGAAAAATGATTTTGAAGATAAAGATAAACTGTTTTGAAGATAAACTGTTGGACCGTGGAGAGAAACCACCCGATTTGAAAATTGAAACTTTTTCACTAACACCAATACGAATGGTATGCCAAAACCAACAAAAATGTTTATACAAGCCGTATTGTACCTACGATGGACTCATACTATTGAATCCTAATCCTACTATTTCTTTAAGTATTAATAAAATTTTCTACTATTTTTGGGTTACGACACTAATACTTACAGAAATAGTAGGTTTTATTTTTTTTTTGTATCGTTATAGTCCTGCTTGTATAAATATTTTTGTTGGTTTTGAGTGACCTAAAACCAACACAAATGTCTTATAAAAGCCTTGCTCATAACAAAAATGTACATTGACTTATGTGGGTGTGTTAGTGAGTTTTATATTTTATGTAGTGTTTTTATATGGCGACATCACTATACATTTTTATATCACATGTATAGGGACAGCACGGCTTGTATAAACATTTTTGTTGGTTTTGAGTGAGCCTAATACTTATCTGTAAATGAAAGTTATGTTCCACCTTGTACAAACATTTGTGTTGGTTTTGGCTGCAACGTTCGAGCTTGTGTTAACGTTTGTGTTGGCTTTGACTGGCTTGTACATGTACCAAAAATTTAAAAAAAAAAACACCCACATGTGCTGTTAATACGCAGACAGGTAACACCATAAAGTCACGACCTAAATTATTACCGTCTTCTAATTATAAATACCAAAATTTCACCCCAGGAAAATTTTAAATTTCCTCCACCAATACGAACGTGACACACATCCCGGACAATTTTCTACTATAAAATTTAAAGTATTCGAGCGTAAAACCCATCCCAAGATTTTTATTTATCATACTATATAGTTATTATAGTAAGTTATAGTAATAATTTTGAATGAAATAAAATTTATTTTTTTCTATAATTCATGTATATTGTCATTTTTATTCATGTTGGTTGTTTTTATTTTTGCTTCTATTAAAAAAAAATGGTTTAAAAGAGCCGTTAAATGTCTTGTGCTGCCATCTCTAGATTTCAACAATCCTTGCAAGTTTTTTTTGACAATGATGTCCCAATGATGTTTACTACACTTTCTCAAAATGGATAAGGCATACCTTGGATTCTTCTATATTTACACAAAAAACTAGTTGGTGCTTAAGTAAAACAACTGGAAAGTTTATCAAGGTTAAAAATCCTACTAAAAATCTGATGGATATTTTGTCCTAATCTTCTTATTACGAAGAAGAATTTAAGACCTATTTTCATGTCTTTTAAAATTTTTAGGTAACACAATTTAGGTAAACTAATTTCAACTTCACTAGAATAATATATCTGTACAAATCTCTTAAAAACTACGGCTATCAGACTAATAATAATAATATAAACTAATAGTAATTTACACGTATGCAAAAGTATTTAGGCTAATTGTATTATACAAATGCGTAGGGCCTGCTCGAATCCTCTGATAATAATTTTCGCGTTGCAGTTTTTGACATAAAATATGGCATGAAGCGCACTTATCTGAATTTCCACAATCCACACCATGTTAGAATTTGACAGAAAGAAAATAATAAACGTTCGCTTGGATTTAAACATAAAATTTAGTTTAGATTTTATAAAATATAATTTAAATTAATTAATATAGACAATAAAAATCTCAACTAAATAAATGTATTTTATTTAGTGATCAGCCTTAAAATCAGGTTTATGTACTATTTCTGTGACAGTTATTTGGACGTTTCACAATGCTGCTCTATGCTTTATGAATATAAGTGGTACCAGAGGCTATAGCCGACATATTTATGTGGGGATACCCTATTGCGCTTCGTCGATATAACGCATAAAATAACGTTTGCCGTATATGCTATCTGGAAATTAGTAATGACAAGAAAGAGGAGACTTACAATTCGACTGAGTATAAATAACTCTGAAAATTAAAATCAAAATTGGTGGAATCAATATAGTTTTATCCCACAAAACAGGGGGCTCAACCGAGATGAATACCAACAATTGACCCGTAGTTCCAGATATAAAAATTAGAGCGTGAAACAAATGTGTAGTTTCGTGAACAAAAATAAATACATATATATGTTTAAAAGCTGATGTAGCCACGCGTGTTAAACGTAAGAAAATGTTATTGTGTAGACCACCGAGTGATATTCGTGAACTACAAAGAAAATATTTAAGTCGAAAAAAAAGTGTACGACATTTTGTCGAAACAAAATATTTGGTGAACAAATGTCTCAAATATTTTTATACGGTGAAAGTGAAGGTCAAATATTATTCCGTGTGAAATTAAAGGTGGCGCCAACTCAAGGATGATATTTTAAAATAAAACATTTTTTGCGAATAGTTTTGATGTGAAACATAAATAAATTCACTTAATATTAATTTTTAAATTTCGTGAAAATTAAGTGTGTAAAAAATCTAAGCCGTGTGCGTTAACCGTTACAAAAACTTATTGTGTGATGTTAAACTTTTAAAGTGCAAAAAATAATCCGTAATTTATGAACTCATTAGCTGAAATAAATATTTTTGTGCCTTCCAATTAAAATTAAAAAATTCAAGCACATAAAAAAAAACTTTAATGGGAAATATACCAGCTCATTTTGCCGTTTGGTTGAAATCGCCAGTAAACAATAAATTTTAAAACTGCTTGAACGAAAGAAGAACCTTGCACATAAAGAGCAAGAAGAAGATGAATTTTTGAAGCGGTTTGAGTTAAGCTTAAGCAAAATAAATAAATCAGCGAATGCCAATAATTCCTTTGAGACCGAATTGCTTAAAGCAAAAGAGGAGTTGGAGAAACTGAGAACAGAAAACGAAATCCTAAAGGAAAGCAGGAGTGTCGCTGAATCTTCAAATACCATTCTTAAGTTTGATGGAAGTAGTCGAGTCCATTGCAGTCTCTAAATTTTTGAAAGCAATCTTTAAAGAATACTGCGAAGAAAGTAGTAAAGTCATCAACACAAATATCTTCGTGGAAAGATTTAAAGGCTTATCTATTAGCAGAATTTTCTAGAAAAATCTTTAGTGCGGATGTTCACAACCAGCTACGATATCATATGAAGCGGAGAGAAGAGTCATTAAGAGACTATTTATACGACATGCGACAACTTGGAACGATGGGAGGTGTGGATGATACCTCCATAATCTGCTATATAATCCATGGTATAGACGATGCTCCAGCGAACAAAGTATTACTATATGGTGCATGTTCAAAGTGAATTTCTAGAAAAATTATTTACCTATGAAGAATTCAAGACGAAACAGCCCAAACTATCTACTTCCAGTGGCAACAATGTTCCAATATCACCAAAACATAAAAAAGCCAGCATTGTTTCAATTGTGGAAAAATTGGACACCATTCAAAAAATTGTTACAAAATAAGTTAAGGACCACGAAGTTTTAAATGTCAGCATAAGGCATCAGAATGTTCCAAGAAAAATGAAAATATTAGTCGATCGAAACAGCAAAGGACTGCTACTTTGGGAGACAAGTTGTGTTTAGCAAATGTGGAGAAAAGTTCGAATTATTGCACTGTGGTTCTAAATAATAAAAACTTAGAAGCGGTAATTGATACAGAAAGTGACTTCAAGATTATTAGAGAGGACGAATTTCAGAAGCTTGGTTTGGAATATATTGAGTGCGAGACGGAGGAACTTAAAGGAAAAGTAAAGCCGTTGTGTACTTTTATATCTGATCTAGAAATTGACGATGAAACTTTTGAAGCAAAGATTAAGGTAGTGGAGTCAAGTATGTTACCAGTGAAATTCCTTATTGGATACGACATTCTAAAACCAGCCATTATATATATTGAACTACGTACGGAAATATAACAAAGAATGCTTTCCTTTTAATTGTTTGCTAGTAGAGTAATGAAATTGAGAAAATGAAGTAGATGTAGACGAAAAATAATTCTAGAAGGATGTCATATAATTGGTTAATGGATACGAACTGCTCAAGGTAAAAATGTTCATTTTCATTGAAAATCATCTTAAGAACCGCAGTTCCAGTATGGCAACCACCTCGTCGACTAAGTTGCGCAGAAAAGATAGAAATGCTAAAGCAAATATCGGAGTGGATAAAAGACGGTATTGCCAGACCTAGTGTTTTAGAATACGCTTCACCAACTGTTTTGGTTAATAAGAAGGATGGTGACCATGTTCCAGTGAATAGCAGAAAGTATACACGTTTGTTACACCATCAGGGCATTATGAATTTTGCAGGGTCTCTTTTGGACTTTGTGTTTCACCGCCAGCCTTTCAGCGTCACATTAATCTAGTTTTTAAAGATTTAATTTCAGCTGGTCATATTTTAGTATATACGGATGATATAATCATCGCGACAGTAAGTGTACAGCAGAACTTTGGTATTTTGAAAATGGTATTGGATACATCAAGTGATTTTGGACTGAACTTTAAATGGAGGAAATGCCGATTTTTACATAAATCCGTCGAATATTTAGGCTATACAGTGAAAGACAGGAAAATAAAACCCTCAGAAGCGAAAACGAAAGCAGTTGAAAACTTTCGCGAACCAAATTCGGTTAAAAACGTCCAGTCATTTCTAGGTTTAACGGGATAAGTATTTTAGGAAGTTTATCCCAAATTATGCTTTAATAGCTCGGCCACTGACCGAATTGTTAAAAAAAGATGCTGTCTTCGTATTTGGTGAAAAGAAACGTGACGCATTTCGCGAACTAAAAAGACTCTTATTGACAGAGCCCATCCTGAAAATATATAAACAATAAGCAGAGAGTGAGTTGCACACTGATGCATGTAAGCACGGGTATGGGGTAATTTTGCTCCAGAATGATAGTGTGGACAGTAAACTGCATCCCGTTTATTATTACAGTCGGAAAACAACAGATCAAGAATCCCGGTACGTTAGTTACAAACTGGAAGTGTTAGCAATCGTTCAAGCACTGTAGAAATTGAGGGTATATGTATGTAATGGGTATCAACTTTAAAATAATTACTGGTTGTGCAGTTTTTAAGCAAACCATGGCTAAAAAGACGATAGCAGCGAGGATTGCAGTTTGGGCATTACAGTTAGAGCAGTATCGGTATACTTTAGAATATAAAAAGAAACACATATTTAGCACGAAGATGAGTTGAGCTGAAACCCCATTATTTTAGTAATCACCAGTCAGTTACTTGAGCGAATAATATGTGCACAAGAGAAGGACGAGAAACTTAAACTAATAAAATCTTTGTTAAACAATCGACCATACGAAAAATGTATAATGAAGCAAGAAATAGTATATAAGCGATATACCAGCGACAAGTACTGAAGTTTTGGATAAGATGAAAAATCACCAATCAGTGTTTGGGAATCAAGATTATGTTAGAACCGATGAGCAATTCGAGGGATATTGTGCCGAAATATTTTAACACGTACAAATTCGTCGAGGCGCCGAATTATCAGGATGGCCGAATGGTGTGAACACCCTGTTGCGCTTCATCGATAACGCATAAAATAACGTTTGCGTAAATGCTGTTTGTATTGGTGTTGGTGGTTGTAGTAATAAAGTGAGAAAAATAAATTGGTAATGACAAGAAAGTCTCTTATTCGACCGTGGAGAAATCAACATAAAATAAAATTATATAAAAATATTGTAATTGTTGCTAAAAGAAAATTATTTCTGTTTTATTTAAATCCAATTCATAAACTCTGAAAATTAAAATAAAATTGGTGGAATCAATATAGTTTGATCCCACATATATTTTATTATCTCTAAATTTCAGTCCTTTAGGAAATGTCATATGATAAGATTGGCCCAACATGGTAAAATCTTCATTATAAAAATTTATTCATTTCCGGAACTGGAAATGAATCGTTATTCAATTATGCTTTCAACAAACTACAATTAACACAAAAACTACATAAGCATAATTATTGTTGATCATATGCATCCTTTTTATTAATCAAAAGAAAATAAATGAAGTTTAAATAGGCGATTCAACAATCGAAAACTGTTAAATTATTCAATTCTCATTTACTCAATAAATGTCAAACATCAAAATTCGGGCAGCGAAAAGAGTGTAGGAGAATGTTTAACCTTTAAAATATCGAAAACTAAAACGAGAAAATAATTACCATAGTTTTCGACAAGACCCTTAGAATCGGATCCAGTTCAACCTAGGGTTAACCTGGATTATTTTCCACTTTAAACAATTGTAGAGTCGAGTTATCACAAATCTAAAAAGTGCACTATTTCCAGAATCGAAGCAGAAAGTCTTAGCGGAAATGGTAACAAGTAAACCGAATTTAGAATTGGCCAAGAGATAGCCAATGGGATATATCTCTTGCAATATACATACCTTGGAATCATTTATTCTCAAATCTGTTTTTTTGCTTACTTATTATTTAGATTAAGACACCCTTAACATTAAAATTATACTGCAATACAATTTCTGCAGTCATTTAACCGTACCAGACATGAAATTTAAAGAGTCTTTCAAAAAAAGTTGTGTTTGAGATATCCATTCAATTTTTTCGGTGACTTTGTCGCTGAATTTGCTGGATGGCGTTTGTGTTATATTTATTGATTTTAAGGGCATTAATTATTGGCGTTTTATTTGCATAGACCTGCGACTTAAGACATCCCCAAAGGAAGAAGTATAAAGGCGTTAAATTGCACGATCTCGGTGGCCAGTTCGTTTTCGCTCAAATCGCTCGTACATAATGTCCATCGTGGCATGCGCTGTGTTGCACGTAGCGCTATCCTGTTGGAACCACATGTCGTCGGTATACATGTCATCCATTATTGGCCCCAAGAAGTTGCTTTTAATCAAGAGCACTTGGCGCTGGCGGTTAGGGCAATACTACTACTGAAAAATTCACTATAAATTTGAATATACATACTACTGAACAATTCACTATAAATTTGACAGATATTGATTTAACAACACGGCTGCTATAACCTAACAAATTTTGAGCGTCCCTTTTAAAAACCCTTTTCAATGCTTCTTTCGCACAAAATCAGGACTTCTATGTATCTTTCTTGTCTGGCCAGAATAAATGACTACAAAAATAATCTTGCGGTATAATTTTCACGTTTATGAGATCTTAACCCAAACATTAAGCCAAAAAAAAAAGACTTGAGAAAACGACGCAAGACAATGCTTCAACAATTTTTAGATTACCTGACCTTTTTTAAAGTTTGCAAGGTATGAAACTTTTGATAAAAAAGATTTAAAGCTAGTGAATTAAAAAATACTATATATCACTACTCCTTTTGCCACAGCAGTAAAGAACCGAGAGAAACCATAACAAATTACCAGCAAATTATAGTGAAGTAATTCAATTTTATTAGTCTTAAGTATGTACTTACTACGTACTCGAACATGTGTATAAGTAATAATATAAAGAACAAGAAGAAAGTAGAAGAAAATTATTTTGCTTGAAAACTCATTGCGTTCCAAAAGTTCTACTTTTTGTTGAATTTCTATAAACTTTAGAATTGAGTCTCATATAGATTTATTAAACTACTTATTCAAGTTTCTCAAACGCTTTAATTTAACAACAATTCCGTATCTTTGAACTACTGTTGTACCCATTAATAAAATTTACAATATCTAAAGAAACAGAGATTTTTATAAAAGTATTAATGTTTTAGAAAATTTGGGTTTCAACGGCATTTTAAAAATATCAGATCATTTGAAATGTAATTTTACATTTTGTGTCAAAATTTGTACAGTAAATCAATTTATGTTTTAAATTATTTTAATTACAAATTATAATTTTTTCTGTTAGTTTTTAATTTCTCTCTATAAAATCGAGTCATGAAAATTAAACTTCACGAAGAATCTTCAAAGAAGAACATCTACTTCCTAACTTAGCTACTCTTGCTTAAAAGCTTTGCATCGAAAATAGCGCGAATTCCATAGTAGGACCTTTAACAGCCACATAAATAAGAATCAAAATCTTAAATCTTTTGAAATGAAACTTTCGAAATTTGCATCGACAAACATCTTTACTGCAAAGTGAACTTTATCGGCGAAAAATTTTCATTTTCAATTTCGCTTGGGTCATTTTTGTTTATAAACTTTCGTTCCAATGCAAAAAAAAAAAATTACGCCCTACATACACATTGACTTTTCTAAGATTTTATCACAAGTAGACCAGATTTTTTTTTTTTAGATAATGTAGGCCGCTCTTATTTAATTCAAACATCACGTGTCGGAAGAATTATTTTTGGTAACAATTTTCTATGGCAAGAATTGATAAAGTTTAAAATTTCGTAGGGTTTTGCTTGACATTTAAAGAGAAAATATAAGTAAGAAGCCGCTAACATAAATATAGTTTTTATAAGATTTCAGTGTTTTTTTTAAATTGAAAATCGTGTACAGCGTGATGTAAATACATGTTGTACATCACTATGTACGATACACCAACCTGTCCTATGGTCCTATATTATTCTTAGTGACTGCCAGGGCATCCAATTCCGGAATTCGAAATTTCGGTATTCCGGTAATTGAAAATACTAATTCCGGATTTAATGAATTTCTATTGTTCACACTAATTCAAGTTATTTGAATATAATTTTATGTAATTATAGTCTGTCTTGTACTAAAAAAAACTATTTACAGGGAAACTTCTCTAAAGTCACTATTCAAGGGACCAAGAAATGTTGATCAATCTATAGAGTTGGTTAGTTTAAGGAATAAAATAACCAAATAATTTCAAAAGTCAGGCTAAAAAGAAAGATTTTCTTCAATTGTAACAAAAAATTATACGTAATATTTTGGTTGATTCTTTCGGCTTTTAACAGACAAATATGTATATTAATTGTTCATGATATTCCAAATATTTTCGATTTAGTAAATTGAAAAAAGTAGAAATATCATTCCCCCCTCCCCGTACTTTAGTCCAAGGGCCAAACTTATACAAATGTATTACTCTTCAAAAATGTTTTAAAATGTTTCCGTTTTTTTTTTCACATTCATTTTATAAGGAGCGAGTAGGAAATTAAATTTTTAAACAAGCATATAATTGTAACTGCGATTTAGTATCGTTAGTTAGTCGGACTGGACTCCCCAGACTCGGACTTAATAGCGCTTAAACTGGAAAGGTGGACTGACACCCTCACTTCTAGTGAAGCAAGACAAGTCTGGGCCAAACTAGAATTGGGGTGCACCAGAACATTAAGCTCTAGTGAAGTAAGGACGGTCGTAGGAATACTATGGGACACTGCCTTTTTGGAGAACATGCCAGAGGCAAATGACTTCTGTAAAAGCAAATTGGGCGAGAAGGAAGGGACTTTGGTTTAATTCCTTTGCTCATGTCCGGCAATAGCATAAATATACTTAGGTAAGTTCAAGATGGACAACCTGCCGGATCTCGAAAACAGTAAAGTGCGAGATGTTCTACGTTACTTAAGCAGCTCTAAATGGTTCCAGTAAGGGTGAAGGGGATAAATTATGTGCCACTCCTATTAACCTAACCTAACCTACTGAATTTTAAGGCTTTATAGAAATTTATAAGATTTACAGGATTTCTGAGATTTATAGAATTCAAAGGATTTATTGAATTTATAAAAACTAAACCAATTTTAGAAACATTAAAATTTGTAGAATTTATCGAATTTACAGTATTTTAAAACTTTATCCGTAGGATTTAGAGAATAAATTATTCACAGAATTTATTAAATTTATAAAATTTATCGAAATGATTGAATTTATAGAATTATTAAAGTTTGTAGGATTTAACGAAATTCTTGAATTTATAAAATTTGTAGAATTCAAAGAATTTATAAAATTTATAGAATTTATAGAAATTATGGAATTTTCACAACAAGTAAAATTTGTGTTTGTTGCATTTATAGAACTGACAAACTTGAAACATTTCACAGAACCCATAGAATCTATAAAATTTGTGGAGTTTATATAATTTATAGAATACATGGAATTTATAAAATTCATAAAATTTATAGGATTTAAAGAGTTTACAATCATATTAGAATTTATAACATTTAAAGACTGAAGAATTTATAAAATTTATTAGATTTTTTAAATTTATAGAATTTATCGAATTTACAGAATTTATAAGAACTAAGGAATTTATGAGATTTGTAGAATTTAAAGCACTTACTGAATTTTTAACATTATTCATAGAATTGCATTTACGTTTATTAGAATATATAAGATTTTTCGAAATTCTTGTATTTATGAAACAAGTAAAATTTGAGTTTGTAGAATTTGTAAAACAGACACACTTGAAACAATTAATAGAACTCAAAGAATTTGCAAAATTTAAAGAATTTATATTATTGATAAAATTTATAAATTTTATAGAATTTGTAGACTTTACAGAATTATTAAAATTTAGAAAATTCATAAAATTTAAAAATTTATAGAATTTATAAATACAAGGTTCTTCCGGTACATAACCAGATAATTTTTTACGAAGAGCGAAACTTGCAAAATTCTTGATAATTTCGCTCTTCGTAAGGAATTTATAAAATTTATAGAATTTATTAATTTAAATTCTAGAATTTACAGAATTTATAGAACTTAAGAAACTTATTGGATTTTTAGACTTTATAGAATTTGCAGAATTTACCGAATTTATAAGATTGAAATAATTTTAAAGAATTTTTAAATGTAAGCAATTTATATAGTTATTACAAATTCTATAAACTTTATAAACTCTATAAATTTTTTTAATTCTATAAATTATGTAAGTCCTTTAATCCTAAAAATTGTGTGTATTCTAACCGAAACTGCGATTTAGAATAGTATCGTTCATATGTACATATGAGCATTAATTATAAAAATATCTAATATTTTAAACTAAATAAAAGAAATTTTTAATTATTATTAACTAATAATTATTTTTATTTAAACAAAGTAAATTCCGGAACATTCAAATTCGAAAACTCCGGAATTTCTTTAGGTCCAAAAATTGGATGCCCTAGCTGACTGGACTGCACAATTCAAATTAGTTTACTTTTCGTATACATGTGGTTCTGGCTATTTCGTCACCATTCACCATTCATTTTGAGGATTGTTAGAAATCTGGTAAAGATTGGAAAGAAAACAAAAGATCTAAATAACAAGAACAATTGATAATAAACATTCGAATTGTGTCTTTTTCGATTTCGTTTTGATTAATTCTGGTGCTTTTTGTGGACGAATGGTTACGTCGAATCAGCTCGTGGCTAATTCCAGAAAATTTTGGGGCTGTAAATCGAAAAGTTAAGACGCTGCAGCAATTTATTGAGGTTATTTACTGACGCTGTACTGGAATATTCGAGAAATATTTTCTGGAAGAGTGTTGTGAGAAACTTGTGTTTTTTCGGAGACAATATGCCACAAATAAATAAAAAAAACAAACAGGAGTCTCTTTCATTGCGCTCCAGTGTAAAGAAGATGAAGAAGAAAATTCTAATCAATTTTAGAAAATAGGAATGGTGGTTTAGCTTCTATTGGAGGGGGGAGCCAAAGTTGTGTAGATTAATCTAAAATATAATCTCTCTGTGGTAAAGCTGGGTGATCTAGAGGTAACTTTAAATTCCCAGTAACTTGTAAGAGTAAAATCAAACGGAAGATGGAGTAGGGGTAGGAATATACGGGAGTGGGACAGCTCTCTAGAAGTCCTTGAGTACCAATGCTAACGTCATTTTAGTAGAACTACATGCTCTAGTAAACATATACCAGCCGGCAGTATTACCAGGTTCATTAAAAGTCTGAATATTGAATGGACGGATAATTAAGCAGGGTCCAAGCAAAAAAGATATGTTAAGTCGCAGTGCGAGGTGGCTGAACGCCCACATTTGACTTTCAAGTCAGATAAAATATTTATTTTTTTAAACTTTTTTTTATTTTATTATTATCTATGTTATAATTGAAATTAAGTTATAATTGTTATAATGCCAAAATTGCCCAACTATACGCGTAATTTCATCGCTTATCTGAGTCTTCAATCTAAGCGGAATGATCGGGCGATTCATTTACTATATGCGGTGTACGAAAAAATTCCATTGTATCAAGAATTTTGCATAAAATGCGAACATGCACCAACAGTGGATCGAGTGTCCTGTCGTGCAGTTTGAAGCGGAAATAATGCCATACATTCATCTATTACTTGAAAATTCCAAAATCTAATGTTCCAAGCTGCAAATATACCACATTAAGAAATAAACAACTTCGACTTCAAAGATTTGATTCCTATTAATTCCCACCTCTTCTTGCATAGTCTTTAGCTCAAAGTATATTGTGTAAGTAGGGTTGGTTTAACTTTATAAATTCGTTGTAAATAAGTAAATAAGTAAATTCTAACATAGTCCTTCAATAATACTAATAATAATTTAGAAAATAGGTAAAGCATGAAGACCACAATGTCTGAAGAACTTTTAAAGTTGAGAAGGAAAAACAAACAGTTATGTAAACAGTCGCGAAATTTTGAAATTGTGGAACCAACTCCTGAAAATGAACAGTTTGAAGAGGTGCAGTTACAAAACAAAGATGATATGGGTGTTAAAAAGTTTGAATTATGGCAGCATTGGTTCCAAGTAATCAATTCAAATAAACTACATAATTGATTCGAATTCGCCCGCTTCGTGATAATAACTAATATCTGTAATTCTTTCATAAATGAGATTTCGATGTAGAAATATCGCAAAATAGTGTACTTAACTAAAGATAGAATGCTACGTAAGATAAGTTCATCAATTGCACTCTGTAGTTTTCTCAGAAAATGGAAAATAAACAGATTTTGTGACACATACGAGATGAGACGAGTTCAACAGAATTCTATTTCGATTTTGTATTGCCCCATCCGTTATCCAGAGATAAATAAATTTCGTGTACAAGGAACAATAATTGCTTACATGGAGATGTAATTGTGGCAGCAAGAGATACTGACGAGAACTTCGAAAAAGAGAAAAAAAAGGCTGAGAACGTCAGCGAGTATGGTCTCTAAATGTAAGTGCAAATTCCGGTGTAACGATATCGATTTTTACACGCAGTTGAAAATTTACCAATTCCAACGAATATTCGATAATCGCAAGATGTCTAAAGGTCTTATAAGAAAAAATAGAAAGTTCGACTAGAGCCAGGCACAACAAAATTTATTTAAATCTCTCAAAAATTTGTTAAATAAATCGAAATAAGAGTAACAGCTTATTTACATTCAACAAAATTCGCCGTCCGCAAAAAAATTGAAACAACATAGGAAAAAGTACAGACAAAAAGAGAAAAATAATCATCTGCTTAAAATGTCAATCGAAACCCGAGGAACAAACCCAAAAAACATCGTCTACTTTTTTTGCAGATGTCGAGTTTCATCTTTTTTCTGTAAAATCGTCGATGCGCGAAAATATAACCATAGTAAGGTTACATAAACAAGAAAACCAATCATTTGTATTGGTTTATGACATTTTTTGTGTAAATTTATTTTTTATGTGTAAAGAAAACGAATTTTTGATTTGACATCTGCCTCTGCGAAAATCTTTGAAGGTAAATCAGTCTTTAAGCGTTGTTTTGTTGCAAAATGATCGAAATGATGGAAAATTCTACTAGTTTAGCAGAAAAACCAAACCAGTGGAACAAAGATTGTGACGGGTTCATCAGATTCATCAAAAATCTATTGCAGCACGGACCGTACAAGAATTATTCCATCGACCATGGGTTATTGTTTAAAGTCGGGGATAAGGTTGGTCAACCGATCTGCGTTCCAATGGCTCTTTAAGAGAAAATTATTACCAACATTTATAGAATTGAACATTTTGGTACCAAATTTTTCGTTCACATGTTCATACATTACACTACGGCATGCAAAAACTTATATTCGCTGTTTAAATGGAGAAAAAGCAATTTGAATTGTACATGCAAGCGGGATTATTATATAAGAGGAAATGATGGTATTTGAATTTCTTCGACCAAAGCCCTATTTTAGCAATATTTAGAGTACAGACGCTCTCTTTTGTGCTTGCCACTTTGGTTTAATATTTAATAAAAAGAATCAATATTTAAACTAATCACCGAAGTTAGAAATGATTATGTGGTTAAAAACAGTGATATTTTTGAATTTGTTTCAAATTATTGTTCAAACAAAATCTTTACTTTTTTGATAGTACCTACATAAGTATTTTCCTAAAGGGACTGGAAAAATATCTTACCAATAATATTGGAAAACACGATTATTCCCTACAAATTTCGAATATTCCCGAAAAACTTCGAATAAACTCTGGATCCTAACTCGAGATCTCAAAAAAAAAAAAAAAAAAAAGGTTGTTTTATTTCGTGTTATACCTTAGAGAATGGAGGCTGCCGCCCCAATCCCCCGATTTCATGATTTATTAAAACTTCAATATTAATAGAAATTAGAACGTTTTTCAAAAATTTGTGCTTCTAATAATTATTTACATACTAAAATAGAGAACTCCTAAGCGGCTTTACTTAGCATTGGGCCTCTTCGCGCAAGGATAATAAGAAGTTATGTAGCTTCTTTTTGTTATCAAATTGTAGTTAAAAATAATCTCCAAATACAGCTTTCTCCGTCAGACTCGCAAATTCTGAAAAGCTGTCGAGATTATTGTTATTTTACTGAGAACTGCAGCCTCCCCTTTTTCTCTCCACTATTTTTTCCACCAGCGGTTGGGGATTGTTCCCATGTGGTTATGCGGTCACACAAAATTGTATTAACCATATAGCAAATGTTGCTTGACGTTGTTGTGTCTCTTCTATCTCATCTATTTGCCTCCCATGCCGAATAGATTTTTTCATTTTACTAATTTTTTCTACTTTTTGTGGCAATACAATTCTAATAAATGGGAAGTCAAATGAAAAAACGAAAAAAAATTAAATGTAAATGGGAGGTAGAAGATGTGGGATATAAAATTTTAACTCTGTGAGTTCTAAATTTCCTCCAACAGCACTTCTGTGGACATAGCATTTTTGTGCTGTAAGGTATATGAACAATATTCTCTTCTCTAATAACAACGCAAGAAGAGAACAAGAAAAACTTAAGAAGCGAAAAAAAGCTGTAGAATACTTATTCGGTGATATGGTAGCTATCAAACACGCGCAATTTGGATTCGATTTTTTAACTACTAAATTCGATGCATCTTTCTGTCTTTGACAACTTTAAAAAAGCTAAGCTAACTCAGAATTTCAGTTGCGTTACTGTTTACATGTTAGTCTTTTCGTTTCGTAAGGTTTCAGTCAGTCAACATTTCGATTCAACGTTTTACAAAGGTACTTGTTTTGTACTTAAGTATGGATGTAAGTATTTCCCTTTTAAATCCCAAACTTTACCTCAATATAATTCTAAGAGGCATTGATTCGACAGTTCGTAGAATAATGTTCCTACATTGCCATGTAAAATGTGTTTTGATTTTCTTCAACACATACGATTTGTTTCTCGGAATATAAAAATTGTGTTTCATGACTGTTACCGTCAACCCGTTTCACTTCAAAACAAAATTGAAAATGCAAAAAAATAACAGAGCTTTCCGCTTCCAATTGGTGCACCGAACTATTTTATGGCGTGCGGGTTCTCTTTCTGTAGGTCAAAACAATTAGTTAAAAGTAACTCCCACTCAAACGGTAGCTCAGAATACAGATCAGAAAAACATGTCATAGAGTCCAAACCACATCTAAGGTACGTGACCAATAAAAGCAAAATGCAAAACCGTTCCACCGAAAGTTGAAAAGCTTAAAAATAAAAAAAAAAGCGTTGATAGTTCAGTTCTTTAGAATCTATACTTGATGGAATATCATAAAAAGCACAAATTACTATATTCCACACAATAACATAAACATGAGTGTTTATTGTGCTTGTAGAAGTTCTCCTTATCTAATTCTTTATTGTCTACAAACTAGATAGGTATTTAAAGAATTTACGGTCTTATTAACAAATGCGACCCAGCGAATTATCTTGCGCATGTCCTCGCAATTTATTTATTTATTACGTTTACTGTTCTAGAGTTAGAAATTAATTTAGTAGAACATACATATAAGTAAAGTAGTCGCTATTTGACATTGCAAAACGTTAAATATATTTTAATTCGTTTCTCTTTTGTGTAGAGGTTGCATTCTTTAAATTTTCGATAGACATATCTTACAGTATTAAAACAGATTGATGAAATAATTGACAGAATGATGATTGATCAACTTTTCCTTCGATTCCTTTGGGAAACAACAGTAAACGTTCATAATAGGTTTTGTATACATATTCCTTTTATTGAGGCAAAAATCATGGCGCGGAAAAGGTTTAAATTAAGTTGTTCCATATTAACCGTTATTTACCCTTGATTTTTAATTTGAAGCTTTGCCAAGAGTTTGTACATAAATGGAACTTCCGAAAAACTTTTTAATGCCACATTATTAGATCCAACTTTTTAAAGAAATTAACTTTGAATATTGCAGAGCATATTATGATGGTAGTCGAAAAAATTGTAAAACTTACCAAATTTGTTCTCGGAATCACAAAACTTTACTCTTTCACAAGAAAAAATACTTTAGCGAAAATCTTAATTTTTTCAATAATAATTCTCCTATAACATTTTATTAGCGGGCCACAAGTGAGGAGTTCGAAAGAAAAGTTTCTGTCGTTAGAACATATTTTTTTGATACTTAGCGATCTTAACAACAGTTTGAAATTTTACAAAGAAATTATAATTCTTAATTAATTTTACTTAATTTCTCCAGATTCATAAGAATTTGAAATACTGAACAAAATAAAAAAAAAAATCATAGTACGAGTTTCTAATTAAATTAATAAGCTAATTACAACAATATTACGTGAATTAGAATTGTATAGTTAATAATCAAGTTGAACCTTTGAATCTTAAACGGGTCAAATATTTTTTTGAAAGTCTGCGTTTTGAATATATACGTAGCTATTCCGTATTTTAAACATAAATGTTCTGATCTCTTTTACTTACTACTAACTTTGTTAAAATTGCGATTAAATTTGTTATTTCTGAATATTGAATTATTGGCCCTTATTTGGGCTGATTAAGACCTATAAATTTTAACCATGCTTTTAAGGAAGCAAAATAAGTTTTAATAAATAGTTCGACTTTTGTCTCTCGATATGTACACAACGATAGCAATTTTCTTATTTTTGTTAATAAAGTTCGAGTGGCAAGGAATAATATATTGTGGATAGAATTGGCTAGAACTTTCAAAAGAGACCAAGGGCTTTAACAAATGGTTTCCAGAATAAATTATTAAAAATGTCTAGCCATGGAGATAATCATATAATAAAGTAGATAATAGTATTTTCTCAATACCTGTTCCAGTTGGAACTAATCGTCCGAATTGTTAGCCGTGTCAATGGCAATCGACGTAACAATAATAAAAATGTTACATAGTATAACAGAATTCCACCAATTGTTATCAAAATTGATCATATATCATATGGCAGATTTGTTGCAAAAATTAAATATGGAGAAATATGGATCGAAATTCATAAAAACCGGGTTAAAAGTGCAATAAGTGAAAATTATTATGAGAAGATTTTAAATGAAATTAAAACAAAAGGAATGTTACTCGTTCACTACGCATATGGACAAGACAACGAAGTACATACTATTTGGTTTGCCAGATATGGACCCACAAATAATTTGCGATTCATTAAAAGAAAAAGACTTTGAACCTCTGAAAGTCCATAATATCGAACTTAAAACCGAACGATTCGATAATAAAGACCGGCCTAATAGACTTTCGCAATGCTTCAAATTACTTATGATTGGTTATCCCGCTGAAAATTGTTTCATGCAACCAAAATGCAGATAATGTACCAATACACACAAAGATTCGGTAGAATGTCTCGTTAACAAAGATGCTTCGAAATATACATGTGCCAACAGTAAGGGAAACTAAACAGTTAACTGTGCAATTTTCCCATCTAGATGCTAATATTTGAATATGAAGAAACAACTGATCAAACAGCACTTACAAGCTAAATCAACACAGCAACAATATAATACTCAAATTCAATGGAACTCAACCGACATAGCTACAATATATCGCAATCAACCAATGGGAACGAATTAAGGATTCGCGTGTGCGGTAAAATGAAATAGTGATTTATTTACACTTAAGGAATTATTTTTTATTTTAGGTGAAATTATCGAAAAATCGAAAAGTATTGTAAAACTAAGATTGAGCAAATACGATTGCTCTTGGTGCGGAGCATTAAACCTAAGAACCATTCATTGGAAAATTTAACATACTGGAAATCGTTTACGCTACTAACAGAAACTCATTTGAAGTCTAATTTAATACTAAATGAATGCGTTTGACAACATACAGATGGGGCAGCTATTTTAATCTGAATAAATATATCTCATAATTAAACTTCTGGCCTTAACATGAATTTGAGAAGAAAATTATTTAAAAATTCCAATGTCGATTATTTGCGAAACTATTTACATAACCATTACAAGTTTACATCATCATTCATTCATTATAGGTTATGATTTTAACTGTAGGCATACCAGTTGGGACTATCTGGGAAATAATAAATGTGGGCGTACTTTGCGTAATTTATATGCTAATTCCGACCAATTCACTATTTTATCACCGGATAACGCTACTTATTACAGTCATAAATGTGTTACCAGCCATGTGCAGACCAATATCCAGGAATAGACAAAATTCCCAACCAACTACAATACTAAAAAAATACCTTCAGTAGCAAGTTATAAGCTGGAAAGATTCTCAATAAATTAATGTCTTTCCTGTGAATATTTTCCTAAAGTATGGAAACTCTCCAAAGGAATTCTATCGAAATTCTAAACTATCGACCAATTAGTTTACTAAGTTGCTTAGGAAAGATTTTTGAAAGTCCAGTCAAAACTAGAATGGATACCTGTTTAGATAATATTAGTATACTTATTAGTGGACGGTTTGGGTTAAAAGCATTGCACTATACTGTCCATTAAATTCACAGGTTATTCCATTATATTAAAACAAAACGTGAAATACAAAAGTCTACGCTACTCGGTGCAGAAATACGAGAAAATGGCCTGATAGACTAATGGGCTCTTCTCTACAGTGAAACCGATCTATCGATTTATTTAGACCAAAGATTAATTGGCCTAGAAATTGAAATAAAGTACTTGTCTCCAAAGAGATGATCCTACATATTATATTATATGGAGCTCCCTTATGGGCAGACTTACCGAAAACTCACATACAAAAACTAAAAATCATTCAGAGTAAATTCGTAAAAATTATTAGGAATTTACCAAGAAGATACCACACTAACTGATTACATTCGGAATAAGATATAAAATTAATTAAAGTCGTCATTAATGACTCTAAAATAAAATATGTGTACAAATTACATTATGTAGATAATCCATCAATACAAATGTTGAGTTTAACAATCTAGACATATTCGTATTACATATGAAGAACCAGTGGCGTAACTATGTACCCTTAGCCGCGGAGATCCACGGTTATTGGGCGCTACGAGATTTATCAGGCGTTTGAACATTAACTCAAAATCAAGATTAGATAGATGATAGCTCTAATTAAGCTTCAATAGACCACCCTTTCAAATTTGCAGAACAGAACATTTTTAGAAAATTTTTAAGAAAAGGCGGTGGTCTGTAGTTTTTAGAAAAAGAAGAAATTGTTCCTTTCGCTATTAGATATTTTGTTAAGAAATTCCCAACAATTTCTTCTCGATTGCTGAATGTGCCCATACAAATAAAAATGGGTTTAGATTTTGACAGATATTTAAATTTGCTAAACTCGTTTGAAATTAAAGCTTTCGACATCAAATGATAACAATTTTAGTGTTTGCTGGATTGATTCATTTGTAACACGCATTTTACACTTCAAATTTACCTCTTTTCTACCTATCTTCCGTTAGGAGCGCCTTTGCCTTTAGAAAGGGGATTCAATGGATACTTGAGCCAAACCAGTCAGTCTCAGATTTGTAGTTTCTCATTTACCGAATCTTTTTTGTTACCGGTAAACGGTTAATAAAAACTAAATTTGCCGGTAAACCAGGTAAAAGCGGTTCATTTGGAAAACTATTTTAAATATAAGGAAATTGCAAATTCCAAATTAATTTTGCAATTAGTGATGGTGTTTTTTTTTGCTTCTTTTTGCCGCATTCTCCTGTTTCTTATCGCCTTGTTTGAGATTTCATGTTTGAATCTCTTTTTAAAATTTCTCGAGATTATTGCAGTGTAGCATGGAAATGGGGTGCATGATGTTCGAGACTTAATTGGTGTTTCGGAAGAGTCAGGCTATTGAGATTTTCGAGGTTATTCGGGTTGTTTGAGATTGTAGGATGTATTTGATGGTTCGATGTTACTCGAGAATCTTAGAGCCCATTGGAAGAAAATTATTGTTCGATATTTATGATGTTATCCGGTACTATTTGAGGGTTCCATTCTTATTGCTTATCATTTTGTTGACATTAATCTCAGCGTGCTTAGCAGTATTAGTAACATTAAATTAGTTGACAAATAATTCGATATTTAAACGAATTTTCGAAACTTTTGTGAGTTTTCTAGCTTTTACAGACTTTCGAAAATTACTCATTAAATCCAAATTGATATAAAATTAAAATTGATCGAAAAATATAAAATTGATCGGAATTTAACATAATATAGAGATTCATAGGATTATTCGAAAATTTTAGAGATTTTAAAATTTATTCGAATTTTGTTAGGTCATGTTCTGCGCTTAGCTTTGAATTGTGGGAATTTGCAGCGTTACATATATAAATCTGAATTGTGATGGTAGATTTTTCGAGATTATGCCAAAATGTCGATATTTCTTCAATTTCCTAGGTTATTCGAAATTATTCAAGAATGTCCAGGTTATTTACGTTTTAAATGGTAGCGATTAGCGCATATTCCGTTGCTTTTACTTACTTACGGATAGTCAATATTTGAGAACTTTCTAGAATATTTAAGATACTTTGAAAATTCAACATTTTTGAGATTATTTCGAACTTCTTGATATTTTTCGAATTATATTCGAAATTGGTGATGCTTGGTTGATATATTTAGAAATCGTGAAAGCATTGAGTTGATTGAAGGAAATTTCGTTTTATTTGAACCCATTGAACTGAACCAGGTTCTGTATCGTATATTCTTTCGAAATTATATACTTTTAATTAAAGCGAGGTTGGAAAATACGAAGAAATTTAACTAAAAGCTTTACTTGTTCATAGGTACAAGCAGCATTTTATGAACCCAAGAAAAATTTTGCGGCAACATTTGTAGTTACACCACTGTGAAGAACCCATTATTTCAAAATTCCATGTACTTGCACACTGACATGTACGGTGGGGTGTTGAAAGTATTTATTAGTTTTTATTGCCTAAATTTAGTAAAAGGTTAGGTTAAGATGGGCTGAATTAATCACTTAAAGATAATTCTAACAAATTTATTTGGAATAAAACGGTAAGCATTAATAAACATCTTATTGTAGCAAAGCTCTATTAGAATAAGTGGCTCATCTCAATATATAAAGCATTTACAAGAAAACAGTTCGTTACACCAAAAGTCAAGTATAGTACAGAATCTCTCCTTATTATTGTTATCGTCCAATATTTGATCTCATATTAGGAATGTTATGTAGGATTTTCTACGCCGATTTAAGAAAGAATTATTAAACTTACATAAATTGTAAGAGGATTTTTACATAATCTAAAATTACCCAAAAAACAAAAACTTGAAACCAATAAATTTCATTGTACGGCTTGAAATTGAAAACCTCATTAATTTCTCTTTTGAAGTTTAGTCTTATTCACAACAAAACCATTGACCACAAATAAAAATAAAATAAACTTAAGTCAGTCACTGGTTCTAGACGTCTAACTTAATCAAAAGAAATAAAAAATTATCAAAAAAAAAAAAAACAGAAACTTAAAATAAAATTAAAGATAATTATACCCATTTTTTGTTATACTCGAGAGTATTTTTTTTTTTGTTAAAAAATGAAAGAGAAATTATAACAGAATAGAGTACTCTATTAATAAAAAAAACTAAATTAACGGTAATATTTGTAAAATTTAAAAAACTTTTCTATCGTAATAGTAGAAAATAACAAAAATCTAGAATGAGATAGAAAAACATTATACAAAATAAAAGTGTATAATACACACCGAACCGACTACACCGCACAGCACTAGTCAGCCATTTTGTTGCAATTTTTTTGTTATGTTCAATTTTTTTTTCAACTATTCGTCGAACAACTAAACTAACTAACTAACTAAACTAAACAATAAAAAATGTAAAATAGTTTTGTCTTCCGCGTTTTATGATTTTATAGTAGTGGTATTAATAGATGTATGTAGGTACTCTATGAATATGTAAAAGGGCTATGTACTCTAGAAATGTAATAATAAAAAAACAAAATGTTTCAGGATATTGGAAAATTTACCTTTTATTTAGCGTACGAAATCAAATCGATTCGATGTATTTTCTAGTCAAAATTGAATTAAACCACCATATTCGAGTGGTGTACACACCAGTATTATGTTCTTTTTATTAAGAGTGCACTAAAACACCAGAGAGGCACACAAAAAATTATTCACTTTACACTTTTTTTCATAAATAGCTAGACTATACACAGCTAGGTAGGGCAAGAAGATTGGTATCACAATATAATTTTCAAAATATAGAAATACCTTTAACACTTCCGGATATTTCTTTTATTTATAATTATTTCACTTATACACATTTGTACAACTTCACACTCTCAAGAAAATTAAATAAAGGCCATTTTGGGGAACATAAAAATTTGAAACACCGCACACACTTTCACCATAGATTCAATAAAAAAAAAAAAAAAAAAACGTTAGATAATTTCACTTCATAGCAACACAAATAGCACAAATGGATCTTTGTATCAATATAGTGAGCCCTTAAGTTAATCCTTAACTGTATATAAAGTTGCATACACTAGAAATGGCCAAAAATGATACAAACACATACACAACTAGATAGTTTAATCCGAGTGATTACACCTTTTCCACAAAACGATACTAAAACTCTTCAAAAGTTCCAAAAGTATCAAACAAATATTTCCAGTTCACAGTCTTCGTATCGAACCAATCAGAATCGATCCCGGCAAATTTGAATGAAAATCAACACAATAACAACAACAATAAAAAAAATTCGATTTGTTAATGAATATTAATTCATTCAATTAATAAACTGCAAACTCACAAAAAAAAGTATTTTTTCATCTCTCTATTATTATCTAATATCCATTTTTCGAAATAATTAATTTTTCCTTAATTTAATTTAACTGAATTTTCTATTTATTTATTTTTTTTATGTATATATAGATTTTTATTAATTTTCTCTTCTTACATTCACAAAAACTTCAATAGTAATGAAAAATAATAAATAAAATAAATAAAAAAAAAAAAAAAATATTAAAATATAGAGTAAAAGAGTAAAATATAGATTTTCTGTTTTGTTATTATATATTTTATTTCTAAGGTGAATGACCGATGAAACCCGCGTGTGTTTTTATTACTTACACACTGCCATAATGTATATAAAAAAATTGTTATGTTTGTATTGTAAATGACGACATTTTTCTTCCCCTTTTATAGTTAACGAGCATGTATTTGTGTGTTTGAGCGCGCGCCGCCAAGAGAATAAAAGAGAATGATAAAAAGTGCGCACATAATTTTACTTTGGTTCTTGTTTTTTCATTTTTTTTTTTTTATTGGTGATTTTGACGCGACATAATATTGGCACACAGATGCATTTTAGTATTTCCCCTAAATGATGAAAGTGTTATACTTTAATATACAAAGTGTCTTGGAAAAGTGTTATACAATAATATTATCTTTTCTCGTTACGAAATGTAGATGGAACTAGGTTTCATTAAAAAAAAATTTCATCGATAGATTCGATTTTTTTTTTTCTAAGATTGTACAATTAATTCTACTAAATAGATTCCATCATCAATTTGGTTTATATTAGAGTTAGTGGTGGTAAAAAATGTGTGACTCGCTTCAATAGAGAAATTTAAGTACGTTAAATGCTTGGGTCAATGTTAATTTTTCACCTTGGAAGTGCAAATACGTAATTGCATTTTCTATAGAATGAGAATAAACCAAAAACTTCCAAAAATAATAAGAAATTTAATAAAATCTTAGTCATAGATAATGATTTGTCTTACCCCAAAATTGGTTTACGTTCAATATAAAATAGTTGATCGATGGTTGGTGATATTGGTATAAGACAGAAAAATATACTCTGCAGCCTGCACTGGTTATAGAGAATAGGGCAGTTAGCATGACCTCTAATTCATTTCTCGAATGCAGCATTAAGGAGAGAATTACTATTTGAAGTTAGAAAAAAGTTGTGTTGAAGCATAGTTAAGACTTGAACAAATAATTATTGTAAGTTTTGTTACAAAACTTCATGGAACGTTAAATTTAACAGCATGTCGTCAGAGGGATTTCTTACTGTACCTTCGACAAAAAAAAGTATTTTGGGGTTCAAACCGGTAGGAAACAAATTGAAGGTTTATACTCCGCTTGAGGAGAGCTTAGTCAAAGAAACTTGATGTAAAACTCTCCGCTGGCCGTAAGCCAGTCAATTTTAATGAGTATACCGTCTAAACGTACACCATCATTATGCTGACTGGCTCGTAATGAACAGCTCTTACAAGAGTTTTATCAGCCTACTTGCGTTGCCTACAGTATTATTATTATTCTTGAAGAACCATGAGGGCGTTTACCCCCCTCGCACTGCGACCTAAAAGATCTTTTGTGCTTGGACCCTGCTTAAATATCCGTCCAGACAATGTCCAGGTTCTTAATGAACGTTATAATACTGCTGGCCGATAAGTGATACACACTATCTGGGATTATTGATCTCCACCTAGATGTTTACTACAGTACGTAGTTCTGCTAGAAAGACGTTAGCATTGGTACCCAAGGACTTCGAGAGGGACGTCCCCCTCTTCCGTTTTGATTTTACTTTTACGAGTTGCTGGGAATGAAAAGTCGTCTATTGGTCAGCCAGCTTTACTACAGGATATCCAGAGTCCGCATACTTTGAACTGATTAACCTATCAGTCATTCATCCATCGGCATATGCTGTTCCACCTTAGTTTAGGCTTTTTTGTCAAGGATTTCTCCTTTAGCACCAAAATGTGCCAAATGGTCTCAGTTACCAGTGATTGCCATGAGGAGGCAAATACACTTGCGAATTGTGACCAGGTTACCCCTTACACAATTATACTCATCATGCAGCTGCCTAATTTTTTATTTTTTTTAAGCTGCCCTAGTTTTAAGGGCTTCATTTGTCGAAGCCGTCTTACTGTGTTTGGGTTGATCAGCATACGACAAAATTCCGCATTTTCATCGCATTTCCTCGCATATTTCTTAATTTCTTCAATGACGAATTCCATTTTTAGATCCTTATGAAGGTTATCATTCCTTATGTACCATGGTGCGTTGACCATACTACGCAAGACTTTATTTTGAAAAGTTTAAATTACTTTTACGTTAATTTTCTTCGTAGAGCCCCATAGCTGTATACCATACGTCCGAACAGGTTTCAATATCTGCCGATATAATAGCAGTTTATTATATAATGTTAGCTCAGAGTTCCTTCGTATGAGCCAATACATTTTTTCATATTTGATGTTAAACTCTTCTTTTTTCTTTTTATGAAGCTTTACTCGTTCCACTTGAGTTTAGCATCATGGGTCATTCCTAAGTATTTTGTAATTTAGTGGTTGACTCCTCTATATTGTTTCTCACTAGAGTATTAGCCCCCAGAACACTTGCTTGTGGAACTCAAGCCGATATTTTCTTTAGTTCCGAGTATTCCTTTTCATGTTTTACACGAACGTGTCGATCAAATAGATATGATTTTAAAATCAGGTAAAACTACTTCGGCAGATCTCTGTCTAGTTTATATTCCAGACCTCGGTGTCATACTTTGTCGAAGGCTTGAGATACGTCCAAGAAGAAACTTGAGCATATTTATTAAATCCAAATTGGTGAGGAGGAATGAGTTTTCTTACTTCTATTACTGATTTTAACTTCTTGAGTAGGTTTTCAAATAATTTTGAAATTGTAGTCACGTCGACGAAATCACGTCTTCCACTTTCCACTGGTATGGAACGTATTTTAGTCTGCTACGTTGATTACTTGCAATAATTTTCGTAATCCTTTCTCTGGTAGTGCTTAAACTTTAAGTCCAGTGATTAGGTCATAACCAGGGGATTTTTTGAGCTTACGTTGTTGTTAATTTCATCTTTTAGCTCTTGTAGCGTTACAGGAATTATATTTTCTTCAGCTGTTTGCCTTGGAAGAGGTTAAAATGTGTCTTCAATGTAGGCTGCAAACAGTGCAGCCTTTTCTTTGGCAGTTCTAGCCCGAGTTCCATTGTCATTCCTGATAGAAGCTATTTGTACTTTACGTCTTTTAAGACCTTTAGTTGCTTTCCAAAGGGAATAATTAGTGTTCTTGTTGCCAGAAAGGCCAACTAGCTATTCGCTAAAAGATTTGTTCTTGATTCTTCGCTAAACATTTTCAATTTGTTGCTTAAATAATTAAGTCGTACTTTGCTTTATGGTGCTCGCTTTCTCTGCCAAATTTTTCGTGCTTTCCATTTTTCTCTAACCAGATCTCTCACTTCTACTGGATAGTTGATGTGATTTTCCGTTTGGTTACTAGTAGGAGGAGCACTCTGATACGCTGCTTGTAGTATACACACAGCAGAGTTTTAATTGGTACTTGTAATTCAGTATTGTCTTCGACTAGGTTCCGGAAGAGATCCCAGTTTTTTTATTATTTGTTAACCTAGGCAAATTTTCTTTTTTGATAATGGTATCACTGAGTGTTAAACAAAATTCTTTCACTGTTTTCGAGTAGTACGTAATTTTCAGATATCCCTTTTGTTACAAAAAAATCTATCAAATCTGGTATATTATTTATATCCGCTGGCCAATATGTTTGTTTACCTCCAGGCAGGAACTCGCAGTTTAAAGCCCGACCAGCTGCAAATACTACACTATGTATTTTTAGCATTAAAATCGCCTCCAATTATGAAGTTAAAACCGAGCGATTTGAGTAACGTAGCATAGTTTTCTTTATTCAGATTATACCGCGGAGTACAATATATTGAAGATATGTTCATTGCCTTTTGATTATTTAATCGAACATTAATAGTGGCTACTTCATAATTTCTCTTTTAAAATTTTTACTTCTTCGTAATGTTTAATGTTTTTCTTCATAAATATGATTGAGCTTCCTCTTGCTTTTCCTGCTGTCTGGATGTCGTGGTAGCACTGGTACCCTCGAATTCTAACGAATGAATCTTTTGTCAGATGAGATTCTGAAATTAGGCATATACCTATCTTTTCTAAATTTCTTTTCAAAATGGCGAAATTTAGAAAAATTTCTAGCTCTGGAATTGGTTGCTACAGCCCATTTGCATTCCAATTAGCGATTCTGAATGTGTTATTCATGTTCATAGATTAGAACATCATGGAAGTGATTTCGTTCACTGTTTCTTGTTTATTTAACCACCATTAAGTTTAAGGCTTCCATATTATTTAAAAATTTTTCAAGAATTAGGCTTCGGCCGTCTTCCTTGTTGGTTACCGTTTCCCGCTGTTGTACAACCTGCGAGTATGTTTTTCGTCCTACTATTGCACTTGTTTGTGGTAGTTCTACCACTGGGTTTTTGGATATTGTCCTATTACTGGGCACCCCGCGGTTTAGCGGGCCCTGGCGCTTTTTGTTTCTTAGATTGTGCAGTTTCCTGCCTACTTCACATACCATATAGGTAGCGGGATGCTCTTCATTACAGTTTACGCATTTTGGAGGTGTATTTCTTGTCAAATTACAAGCTTGGGCGAGATGTTTCCCTGAACATTTCACACATCTAGGTTCTCGTTTGCAATATTTCTGCGTGTGATTATGTATATCCTTGGCATTTCTTACACCGAGGTATCAAGCCAATGGATTTTCTTAGCGCTTCTATTCTAACTCTCATATTAAGGATTGTCTTGATAGTGAAAATCCACTTTTTCTTTCCTATTAAAAGTAAGCATAAACAAGGGAAGCCTCCTTTTTATTAATTTTGATCTCTTGATCAGTTACGGTTTTTTCTTTTTTTAGGATATTTACCGCATCCTCTATTTTGAAGCCCTGGAGTTTAAGGTCTTCGATTATATCCTGCTTTGTACAGGTTGGGTGAAGACCTCTAGCCATCACCTTGATCGGGCGATCGTTTTTGTCCTCATATGTGTACCATTCCTTGCCTTCATCTATCGGCTTTCCAGCCAAGGCTCTATAAGTTTCAATATCTGTTGTATTGGTTTTCCATATATTATTGTTCAGTGCTACAACTCTGTATTCTTTTGTAGTCACCGATTTCATTAATGATTGAATAGTACCATATTCAGTTACGCCAATAATGTTGATTGGTGGTGGTGCCTTTTCCTTAATTTTGGAAGGTTGGTATTCCTGTTCGGGTACATCTTGCTGAGAAGATTCTTTCTTCCTTCTTTTTGCAGGTCTTTTCTTCCTGTTCTTTTTCAGGATCCAGTCAGTTTCTTCTCTCAATTCTTCTTCGTCAGTGTGGAACTCTGTAGCACACTGTTCCTCTGCTTTCTTAGCTTGCAAAGCATTTTTCTTACGGAACTCTAAAGCATTATGTTCAAGAATTTTCCAGTTTCTCATTTTCTAACTTAAGAGATTTAACTTCGTTAATTAGCTTCGATGTAATTTTTTCAATCTTGCACAGTTGTTACGGAGTTCTTCATTTTCTATCTCGACACTTCTAGTTGAGGATGTTGGTGATCTTGGCATTATGGAACTTCTTCCAAATGTGTTTTCAGAGTCCATTACCTCTGAAGTAATTCGGTTGGTTGATTGGTGATGGTGCCTTTTCCTTAATTTTGGAAGGTTGGTATTCCTGTTCGGGTACATTTTGCTGAGAAGATTCTTTCTTCCTTTTTTTTGCAGGTTTTTTCTTCCTATTCTTTTTCAGGATCCATTCAGTTTCTTCTCTCAATTCTTCTTTGTCAGTGTGGAACTCTGTAACACACTGTTCCTCTGCTTTCTTAGCTTGCAAAACATTTTTCTTACGGAGCTCTGAAGCATTCTGTTCAAGAATTTTCCAGTTTCTCATTTTCTAACTTAAGTGATTTAACTTTTTTAATTTTTTCAATGTTGCACAGTTATTACGGAGTTCTTCATTTTCTATCTCAACACTTCTAGTTGAGGATGTTGGTGATTTTGGCATTATGGAACTTCTTCCAAATGTGTTTTTACCTCTGAAGTATTTCGGTTATTGGATATCGACGACTGGTAGCCCGCTTGCTCATCCCTCAAAGCTGCCTAATAAATTACCACAACAGCTCACATGATATGCGCCCTACTGGGAGGTTACAGAGCTGGTAGATTAATCTACTTAACTTTGGTTCCCCCCTCCAATAGACACCAAACCACCGTTGCCTACAGTAATAATACTGGTAGTTCATTCTGTCAAACATTATTAATGATCGAAAAGCTGTACAATCCTTGGTGAAACTACAAACTGTAACCTCCCGAAACTTTGCTTAACGTTTAACACCACAAATCATTTATCTATACCCGTAGGCCTCGAATTTTTGCAAAGATTTTATAGAATTTAATACGAACAAAGTACAGTCCTGAAGATATCCACCCAAATTTCTCAGAAATGCCACTCTTTCTTACTTAATGAGTGAAATAATATATTCATAGATCAGTGACAACTTGGATTGAGAATTCTCTTCTGCCGTAAAATTTAGATTGTGATGGATAGTGCGACGTCTGAGCCTCATTAATAAAATAACAGTGGTATTCAGGAACTCACCATTTATATGATCTACTATCATCAACTATCTAATCCGTTCCCCAAATTATTATTGTAATCAAAGTAGTAGAAAGAATAAATCAAAACTATGCACCTCGCTCTGGTCGACCAATCACTGAAAAAGTCATTGAAATCTTACAAAAATCGAAGAAAACGATCACATAAGCAGCCATAACATTGCTACATTGCTGGATACACAAAGAAGCTCGATGTTTGGGTGCCGCAGGAATTATCGATGAAAAATTTGATTGACCCAATTTCCATCAGGCAATTACTACTTAAACGGAGCGAAATCGATCCATTTTTGAAACAAATCATAACTGATGAGGAAAATGGGTAAAATATGAGAATGTTGTTCGAAAAAATCATAATTAGAGAAAGGCGAACCACCACAAACGACTTCAAAGCCAGGATTGAAGCCCCATAAGATTATGCTGGGTGTATGGTGTGGGTTAGATGGAAACCGTACATTATGACGTTCTGGGACCTGGTCAAATGATTGATTCTAATCTCTACTGTCCGGAATTAACCAGATTGTAGCAAGAAATTCAAAATAACCGACCAGAATTGATCAATAGAAAGCTTGTTGTCTTCCATCATGATAACACCAGACCACACACGTTTTTGATGACCCGGCAAAAATTGATAGAGCTTGGTTAGGAAGTTTTGATGCATCAACCGTATAGCGCAGATCTTGCTTCCCCAAGAAACTTCCCGAAAAATGTTAAAAGGTCATAGTTAATAATACCCAATATCGGTCAGCATACCCTGCGGCTTCGTATGATAATACCAGAATAATTTTAATTTATCGGAGCTTTTAAAAATCAAAGCTTTATAGACGTTACAAGTTCAGATTTATTTTTACTTTCTTTTACTCTAGTAAAATAAAGTATAGTAATCATGAAAATTTTGGACCTTGATATTTTTAGTGATTTATCTGTTTTGAGGTCCCCTGAGTCCGAAAAAGTGGGTTTCGAAATGGTGTCTGTCTGTCAGTCTGTCAGTCTGTCTGTGTCCTCTCTACAGCCCATATGGTTTAACTAATCGAACTGAAACTTCAGATTTAAGCTTTTTTGATAAATTGGGAGGTCCCAGTGAGTTTTACTCCAAATCGGCTAACCGGAAGTGGCCACTCCCTTGGTCCAGAAAATTTATTTTGCAAATATCTTAAAAAGTATAAGGTTTACAAAAAACTACCAAAGACAAAATGTTTCCAAAAATTAAAAACAAATAAAATTAAAAAAAAAAAATTAAAAAAAAAAATTAAAAATTTAAAAATTAAAAAAAAAAATTTAAAAAATTATAAAAAAAAATTAAAAGTTCTCAAAATTCTCTGTTCGTAAAAGAAAGTCGTGTGTTGGCCACACCTCCATTTTTTTTTCTGATAATATTTGTGATTTTCTGAAATAAGCTCCTTATTTGGGCTAGTGTTTCGAAACCTGAATTGACTACAGTTGACTATGTTCAAAGAGATACCTACCTTTGACACAATACGTAAGTTCGCGGGTTAAAGTGGTGGTTGGCAAAACTCTAATAAATTTTAGAGCTCTTTTTTCGTTTGCTCCATTCGCGGTCATGTAACATTCCTTTTGGCATATATTTTATCGAAGTTTAAACCCAATCTAAAAAATAGGTTTCTTGAAGATTGAGTTTTCAAATTCCTTTTTGTACTTCCTGGCCTCGAATTTTCCTCGAAAAAATTCTCCTAATGGTTGGGTGGGAGGCCAGTAGATACTTATGTATGTGATGCAGTTTTCCGTCTTGCATACATTCCCCCAATTATTTTCTATTCGATGACATTCTTCTTGAGCATTGGATATGTTTGGCGTTGTAGTCACCTCCTGCAAGAAACTTATCTCCCAAAGTGTTGAGGTAATTTGCAAATCGATGTCTTTTAATTGATGGTTTCGGTTGCTTGCCTTACACTTGCGGTGAGACGGTTCGTTTGCTGGCCTTACATGTGAGCCCGGTATAAGGCTGGTTAAGTTGAATGGACTGGATTAAGGTGTAAAGCGACTCCTTCCGATAATGTACAGTACAAGGCTAAACAGACCAAAACTGTTCAGTGACGGGTTGAGGGAGCATGCGTTGGTACCACCAGTTATAAACAGAAGTTAAGCAGACGGGAATATTACGTTCAGAAAGATAGGGTTTAGTGTAAAATGCATTGAACATGGTTTTTCTAACGATTTTTCTATATTCTGGCTCATCTACAGCTTCCTATCTTGGATATTTGATATTTAAAAATGTGAAAAATCGTTTATATTTTTCTATTCGGAAACCGACTCCGCTAAAATAGTCCGACTCCTCGAATCATTAACTTTAACTCGCCATTTTTTCATCCATGCTTGAATACTGTTAATATTCTCCTGCAAAGCTTCTGTTGCTTTATTGAAGTCTTCATGTGATGAGAGTACTGCCGTGTCGGCTGCAAATGTTGCGACAGTTACTTGATTGCTTGTAGGTATATCTACGGTATATAGCAGATGTAATATCGGCACCAAGGACGATGCCATGTGGTACACCAGATTTAATTGGGCGAACATTTGTATACGCATCTTGTTTGATGTTTTATCTTTATTAGTCTTGAGTGCCCTGGCCTAACTCCAAAGTGATGATCCGAAATCTACTTCTTCTCCAACAATATAGGCTTTATACGCTTAAGTAGTAATTTTTCAAATGATTTAGACATAATTGGTAACAAACTTATAGGTCTGTACGACATAACTTCTTCTAAGGGCTTGCCTCGGGGGGTTTTGGTTTACATGTGAAACCTTCCATTGTATTAGGAAATATTCTGTTTTAAGTATAGCGTGGAATAAGTATCGAATACCCTTATCTGTCAACTGTTGCAAAATTTTTCCTGTGAGAAGATCATATCCTGGCGCCTTTTTAGGATTTAACTCTCTCTATATTACATTTCTTACTTCTAACATAGAAAACTTTATGATAGTATGATTCATTTACAATGGTGATTCCAAGTAGTTTTGAATGCTGTAATTCTGCTCATCCGTGCTTTCTGACCGATATGGTTGAAATACCCTTTCAAAGTGGCCTGCAAATACCTCAACCTTTTCTAGTTACTTTTACCTATTGGCGGAATATGCAGTTGTTGTTGTTTCAGCTTCTTAATCACCTTCCACAGTCTAAAATTTGTGTTTGCTGTTGGTAAAATTCGTGATAAATATTCTTGAATTAAATGTTTTTTTTCATTGAGAAGCATCAATTCAATGTTCCCAAAGTGATTAAAACAGGCGAGTGGTTCGATGACAGATCCAAGCATGGCGTCGCTTTAATATAATTATAAGCTATTCTATTGCTAACGCACAAATCTATGACGTCTGAGGTTCTTTGGTTGATACATGGTGAAGATTATTTTTTTGAATTTATAATTCTCGTCCTCTCGTTGTCACCAACTTCGATCCCCACTGTTGATGTTTTGCATTATAATCACTCCCTGCTATAAAGCAATGACCCAAAGAACTAGAAAAATGATCAAATTGTTCCATTTTTATTGCATGTTTTGGTGGGCAGTATATGGCCGAAATAGCTGTAGGACCTAGCCAATCTTCTATTACTACAGTGGTTGCTCTTTCTTATAAAATTCTACTTCATGGTGTTTAATTATGTTTTAGATTATAACTGCAGTGCTACCATGAGCTGTTTCATCAGGATGATTTGTGGTAGTGTATCTGGATATTTTTAGGAAGCTTTTGCTGGTGTTATTCGTTTCAGATATTCGCATAACATCAGTTGTTGATGATTTTTTGAATTGTGGTTTTCTTAGGTACGATTTCCTTCCGAAGTTTCACCTTTAATTGAATCTTTGGGTTTCTGCGCAGATGTTGTTCCAGTAACTAACTGATAAGATGGATTCGGTTTTGCAGCGGGCTGCGGCTTCTCCCCTAGTTTTCTCTGAGGGGGGAAATCTGCAAGTTTGAACTTCTTTATACACAATGCAACCTCTATAGTTAGCTGGATGGCTACAATTACAGAGCACGCATTTGACCTCTACACCACACGTTTTCTTTTCACATTGATTTGTGAAATGTTCACCTGCACATTTCACACATCTGTCTTTGTCATTGCAATAAGATTTGGTATATTCGTATCTTTGACAAGTAGTGCACTGAACCATTACATGCTTGACAAGTAGCTTTTCAATATGTACAACCAAATGCAGCAGTGTACTTATCGAATGTATTTCTTTATTTGATTCACTCATTCGAAACTCAACATTAAAGAGTGGGAGTGGCTTTTTCGTACCACTTTGCCTCATGTTTCAGATATTAATAACATCGTAACGCAGGTTAATTAACCCACTTTTCAAATCTTAAATGTTAATTGATGGATGCAAGTTTCGTATAACCACTTGGTAGGTTTTGTTCACTTTCTGTTGTAGAGCTCTAACTTAGGGATTTTCACCTGGTTAGTTCCAATTATTTTTAAATCGAAGTTGTCTTCAGCCAGTTCCTTTAAAAAGACAATTAAAGGATTGATTATTTCCACACTTCTCACAAATATTTTCAGCGCCATTATTTTTTGGGTTGAGGCGGTTCTCCGACTTAAAGGCACTGCAGGTTGCTCTAACGAATAATAATCATTTATCTTCATTTGTTTGCATTTGGTGTTAAGTGTTATTGGACTCGTACCTCCGCTCCTTTTGTTGGCCGTGGTCCATCCTTCGTTATCTTCAGATGTAGATATGAACACCTTATACCGTTTAATCACTTTTTGTTTACACTGCACTCCATATTTCACGTATAGTTTTCTTTATTGAAAGTAATATTCGCAATTGCTAATATTGCACTTTTATTTTAGTTCCTGCAAACAAATTTGCACAAAATATTTTATTGACATTTTTGTTAACACTGCACTTTTTATTTTTATTATGTTTTATTGCACAATATAATAAATTTGAGTGTTTACTGTTTAACGGTTAGAATGTAACTCTAACAGGTAATATTTTATTACCATTCTATTATGAACTGGGCTTCTAAGTTCGTCTTAATTTTGCAATTAAAAACACTGTGTACTTTAATTTCACTTGACTTGGCTTTATTTCACTTTACTTTTATACACTTTAATTTGCTTTTACTTTACTTATTTAAATCTGTCCGCTTGCCACTGGTGGGGACTATGGCAACAGATTTATTTCACTTGTTACACGAGTTAAAGTAAACCAAAAACTGTACCCCGCTCGTCATCGGTAGTGTTTATTTAGAAGTTTAATGCTGCTCCGAAAATTTCCTTTATTGCATTTCATAAATCATCTTCATTCTTACGTATTCTGTTTATGACACACATAATCATCTGGAAATATCGTTTATGGCTTGCGCATCACGTGAGCTGTTCTGGTCATGTTTTAGGCAGCTGGCGTGATGGGTACGATTGTGTAAGAGGCAACCTGGTCACAATTCGGTCGCTCTTCTCGCGTCAGCACAAAAAATTTCGTTTGCAACATAAAATTTAATGCAAACTCTTTGTTCAATAATTTCGTTCATCGTAAAGATCGGCGTGCACTAATGAGGTCGACTGACTAAACCAACTGCTGTAAACAAACTAGTTGACATTATAATGAGACAGTCCTACCAATATAGGAAAAAAATAATTTATAAATCCTTTCGGCACGGGTATTTTGAATTAACAGTTCCCGGAACTTTTTTGACATAATGTATGTCGGGCAACACTAATCAGATTGCGTCATACTGACGCGTGTTTGAAGGGTGACTTTTCAGTTTACAATTTTCATGAAGATAGTTTTGTATTTCGTTAATCGTGTCAAAAGCTTTATTAGTGTGAAATGAGTGAAATTTCTGAAAAAATTCGCTATTTTTTCCAAGTTTATTTCGAAGAAGGCAAAAACGTGGCCAAAGCCCGTGAAAACATTTGTGGTGTTTACGATCAAGATGCTTTATCGGATGCAACAGCATGTAGGTGCTCTTCGATTTCAAAGATGCACCTCGCTCTGGTCGACCAATCACTGAAAAAGTCGATGCAGTCTTACAAAAAATCGACACATAAGCTGCCATAACATTGCTAAGAAATTAAGTATCGATCACAAAACAGTTTTAAACCATTTGCGTAAGGCTGGATACACAAAGAAGCTCGATGTTTGGGTGCCGCTTGAATTGGCGATGAAAAATTTGACTGACCGAATTTCCATCAGCGAACCGCTACTGAAACGCAACGAAATCAACCCATTTTTGAAGCAAATCATTACTGTTGATGAAAAATGGGCAAAATACAAGAAGGTCATTCGAAAAAGATCATAGTCAAAGAAAGATGAACCACCACAAACATTCATTATTCGACATGAACTTTCCCATAACGCTACGACAAATCATTTGGTTGAAAGTGGGCACTATTTATTATCTATAGGCGACGCTGAAATCTGGAATAAACAATCAAACCTTGACAAACGGCTTTTTATTTATGGTGATTTGAAGCAAATCTGATGAATTCCAAGCTTGAAGCTAATGCAGGATTTGTCCTATTCTTACTGTGTAGCATTACATTTTTGACAACTGATCTTTTAAAGAAGTCACCCGGGCGAAATTTTTTAAACCACTACGAATTGTACAAAATAGGGTGCGATCAAGAATCCAGCCGCTGCGCAGTTTTAACTGCACATAAAAATCGAAAAGCAGGCAGAATACAGGCACTTTTTGAACGTGAAAGGGATTGACGTGCTGCATTGAAACAGCAGTGTTAATATTTTACTTAATCTACCGTTTTTATTTTATTAAAAAAACGTCTATTTCTATTTCATTAAAATCTTATATAAAAAAGTAAGTAAATAAATAAATATTATAAAGTAAAAAATTATTATGTTTGATCTTATCTACTTTCGAAAAAAGTGGGCGTGTTGCACATTGTTCATACGAAGAACGTCGACTTATTTTAAAATTACGAAAGGAAAGCAAAACCTCGTCGAAATCCATAAAATTTTAGGTTGTTCCGCCAAAATGATAACAAACACAATAAAATTTAAATCACCCACGGAAACGCGAGGCGGTAAGCGTAAAATATCAGTCTAAGAAAATCGAACCATTATTCGACTTTGTAAAAAAGCGCCTTTTGCTTCAGTTAAGAAAATAAAACTTGAATTAAACTTACCAGTGAGTCACTCTACAATTGAGAGACGGCTCAAACAAAACCAATTAAAAACTCGCAGTGCAAGAAAGGTACCATTGCTCTCTAAAAAACATATCGCGAAACGGATGCATTTGCGAAAGAATATGTATTCATGACCCGTTACTAAATGGCGAAATATTTTATGGTATGGTCAGACGAGAGCAAGATAGTTTTGTATAGAAGAGACACTCGTATATTCGTACGATCTCCGCGAAATACCGATTTTGATCGTAAATATACTGTCAAAACTGTAAAACATGGCGAGCCTAGTATCATGATTTGAGCCGCTTACTCATATTATTATGGAACGGGGCCCTTACATTGTATCGAAGGGATACTGGACCAACATAAATACGTAAATATTCTGCAAAATATCATGTTGTACAATACTAGAAATGAAATGCCTTAAATATGGTAATTTTAACAAGACAATGACCTAAAACACACCAATAAAAAGGTAGGGTCAATAAAATTAATATTATTTAATGGCCAGCTCAGTCGCCGGACCTTAACCCCATTGAGACTTTATGGGGGATGTAAGACACGCGGTTTCTGAACTAAACCCAACAAATAAAAAGCAGCTATAGGAAGTTGTAAAACGTAGTTAGCAAAAATATTCCATTTAAGCGTTGTCAGAATTTGGTGAATTCTATGGGCCATCGATGTGAAGCCGATTTGAAAAATAGAGGCTTCACAACTAAATATTAACGACCATCAACTTAAATTTAGCGAAAATATATTTTTATACGGCATTTTTGCTGGTCCAAAGCACCCAGATATAAAAGCCATCAGCATCAAATTCGAACTTAGTATAAGGGGGATAGACAGACAAAAAAATTAGATTTTTATACACATCATATGAAAAGTTATGCTTTTTTAATTTCGTTTTTCTTAAATGAAAAATCTTACAAAACTGAATTTTGATTTCTACGTTATGAAGAAGAAGAACAAAATCTGGTTTATAGATATTTAATTAGGTAAGGTTTTTCTAAAACCCCTTTATTTACAAATATATCTTTATCTCATGATATGTTACATTTCGTTCATGTTTTTTTTCAGAAACCAACTTTTTTTCTTTTATGTAAACAAACCATTTAGTTTTTATTGTTGTTAAAAAGTGGTTGTGCGTAGTTTATTTATTTTTAGTCTATTGTATTTTAAAGTCTTTTATAAATAGTAAGTAAGATCTTACGTCATTTATTTCTTTTTTATAATTTTATACCGTATTTTTCACATCGACATATGTACTTACAAAGAAAAAGTAAATTTGTACAATTTTATTTTAATTATCTTAATGAAATTACTAAATTTAAGTTATTGGTTTTAAAATATGTTTTGCTTAAAGGTTTGATTTAAATATAAACCTAAAAATTATTTTTCATTGATAAAATTTTAATCAAAAATGTTCAATTTTACATGGGTTCTTATAGGAAATCGTAAAATGTCCCCTTAAATAAGGCTTCTTTTAAAATTGATCTGATGCTGATGGCTTTTACAACTAGGTGCTTTGGCTGGTCGCACTGCTATTTTCCTGAAAACTACTTTAGTTTTTGCATTAAAAAATGTACAAACCAAATTAATGAAATTCTCGTTGTTTTTAATTATATACCAAATTAATAATTGTAGGAAATAAATAATGTTTTAATATTATAATAGTGCGCAAGAAATTTGTAGTGTTTGCATTTTTGTCGCTAGCACTGTTATTTTCATGACGACAGTATGTAATAAAATATATAAATATAGTCTAATCTATATTGTAATCGCATTTATAAAATTTTCCTTAAAAACATAATACTTTTAATTTTTAGTGTTCATAAAAAATGTCGTGGTGTTGCTGGTAGGGGATATGAAATTTTATGTGGAGTTGAAAAGGTTAATCAAAGTGAATGCAGAGCTTTGGCTGCAAATCTTAATTTTTAACCAACTTACTCCAACTTGCCAATTCTATTCTATTCTCTCTGAATATTGTTCATTAAAATGCTTAGAAAAATTTAATCAACAAGCTAAATTCACAATATTCTGTTAGTAATTTAAATTTTTCGTGTAAACTTTATTATTAAGGTTTTTGATAAAAAACTAGTTTTTGTTTCTCAGCTAAGTAGTTGAAGGAATTAAAATCAAACTTGAAGGCAAATTCTAACTAAAAATTGTCAACAAAGACCGATTGGTTAGAAATATTTCGCTGTCGCTAGTAACCAAACTTACCAAACCCACTCCAATCACACTTTACAAAAATCTTTTTTCTATTTAATTCAATTCTATTTGTAATTATTATCATATTTATTTAAAATAATTAATTAGTTTTTTAAATATTATTAATTATTTCATTACTTTAATATACTTTTGATTTTAATTATAAAAATAAATAAATCTTTTTTATTATTAATTATTTTTTTATTAAATGTTTAATTATATTTTTAATTGTTTTATTTAAATAATATTTATATAATTTATAAGACAATAATGAAAAAAAACATAACAAAATATATGAAAAAAAAAAAATTAAATAAAACAGACCTTTTTCGCAAAAAAACATTTTGACAGCTAAAATCAGTGATCTGTAGGCCAAACAAATAAAAATTAATGTTGTAAACTAAATAATAAATGAATTGTTCAATAATTTGAAAACTTTTCTAAAGTTAAATTCCTACGGATGGTCTACAGATATTTTTGATAATTTACTGCGTTCGACATATAAGGAAAAAGGTGTAAATTAATAGGTCGATTATAGAATCCTCGGGAGTGAGTCGAATACGGATCGAATATCGAAAAATTCATATAAAAAAAAATAGGAAGCAATTGATGTTAATCGAAGTAGCCTGGAAAACTACTAATTGCATACAGTAAATTGCGAATAATCGCAAAGGGAAATTTTAGTTTCATGGCACTATGCCATGAGACAAAAATTTCCCTTTACGATTATTCGCAATTTACTTCATGTGAGAACCAATAGTTAGATTTTATGACTTCTCGGCCAAACGTAACAATTTTTTCGCGTTTGTAAAACAATTTTTCTTTTGACAAATTGTGAGGAAATGCATAAGAATTTCTATGAAACTATGATATATCTATATAACGATAATATTTATAACGATTGTTTCCATTTTTTTTTTTGTGTGCAGTTTTCGATTCGCTCCCGCGGATTCTTTATTGACCTGATTGATTTTCAATAATAACATAATATATATAAATTTAGTGTTGAGTGTTTGGGTGTAAGTAAATTATAAGAAAAAAATTATTAAATATAATTTTTAATTTGAGTAACAGAAAATAATATTTATATTAAAAATTAATAAAATTCTTTTTTTTAAATACTATTTTTAAATATTAAACTAAAAAAAAATTACATTTTTCTCTTTGTTGTAAATTATTTTTATTTTAAATAATTAATTTTGTTTTGTATCAAATTTAATTGATGAAATTGTTAATTATTTATATTTAATATTATTAATATTTTTTATTTATTATTTTGTGCAATTTTTTATGGGTCTTTGCACTTTACTATTCGCCATAATCCATAGTTTTGATAAATGTGACAGCTGAACAAAATTGGGTCCACCAATATTGAGTTTCACCTTCCAATTTTTCCCCAATAAATGAATTTACATAGTCGATCGTGGATAGTAGATGTGGTGGATTAGCCTGGAAAAGCAAAATAAATTATTATGAAAATTTCATAAAAAATGTATTCCTTTGTTGTTAGTTTCATTGTTATTGTTATCAAGATGATAAGAGAGCTTACTGAAATTTCTCACTCCTCTCAACATGCAATTACGAACACCACTACTAAAATCGTACACCTTGTCGGTTAATGCGCAATATTTTAGAATTGAGCTTGAATTAGATTTGAGCACGAAAAACTGCTTTTGTTCATATCATATGTCATTCCGAGAAAAATTATAAAAATCTCATATTTTTCAAGGAACCATAAAATGATCTCTCTTGTAATTTTTATTAATTGATTACTTAAGATAGCATTAACAAATTTATGTCATACGATTAAAATAAATTAAGACCAAGATACAATCAATTTAAAAACGGATAAGGGTGATTTTGCCATGCATGAAGGGAAAATGCAAGGATAAGGTATATTTTGGTACTGGCCAGATAAATTCGTTTTGATGATAAGGTAAAGTTTTAATCCTAACAGCAGTTTTATTATCGTTTTTAAGCAGAAATAAGGTCAGATTTATGAAAAGTTTTTCACATCATATTATACATTTCATCTTAACTAATCAAACGCTTATTGATGGCCAAATTTAATTTTTTTTTTTCGGTGGAAGAGTATGTTTTGCTTTTAACCCACTCATTTCATTATGGGTTTCATGAGTAATTGATTATGAGGAAAGTATATTACAAAGCCGTTCAACTCGTTATGACATACAACTTTGTCTTTGTATTTGAGCAACAGCGAAACAATGCTTATACTACTTATTCACATTTTCATATAGGTAATATAAAACACATATTTGAAAATATTTTGCCCTCGCTTTTCTTAGGCCGTGCCCGAATGCTGTGATAATACCATGATAAATAATAATTTGTAACATTTACTTGACAAATTTTCCCCTTCGCAGACATTTTTTATTTTTACTGCCCGAATTCAATAATAAAATTTTTACGTGATAATTTCTCTGCCTATTTTTTTTTTTTTTTTTTAAATAAAATCAAATGGTAAATAATAATAAAAAACAATAATATTTGTTACTACCAAACTGCAGGTTTTGTAGTCAAAGGTGTCATGCTCATTTCAGGTTTCCTACAAAATTCCGAGGTATGAAAAAATTATTATAGATTATTGTAGTATTGTAAAAATGCTTCGAAAATCGGGGTGGAAGGAAATTGGTAAATTAAAGCTATTAAATTAAAATCCGCGATCCCAGAACCCGATTATTTGTCAAATATTATCCTATAACGCTGAGTAAATGAAGAAATACCAAAGGATTTCTGGGGATACATTTCACGAAATCCCAGATTTTTTACCAAGCAAAACGTATATGGCTCATGGCTTTTTATGGCTTGCCAGTGGGGCAATTTAATAATCAAATTATGTATATTTTATTTTTGTTGGTTGCTGTTGCTAATAAAATATTCAAATCACATTCACTACTAAAATATTTCAAATGCTTCTGTCAAAATGTATCATAGGGAACGACTGTAATAATTTAGATGAGTGTGTTTTATGTAAACAAATATTACGTGTGAATATTTAACACGGTATTCGGGCACGGCCTTAATAAGACTAGCAAGATAATACGAACATACACACACATTTATATGCATATTGTTTTTGTCCGCGACTAACGTATAATATTCTCATTATACGTTTGTTTCTTCAATTATAATGATATCCATTATTCACTGCTAGTTTATCTAGTAGTCCCTTCTTCCATTATTCACTACTACCAAATAAAAATTTCAATTTTGAAATTTTATATAGTAGTCTCTTGCTATTTTCATTATTATTAAATTGAGACGTCAAAATGTCGACGTAAATTATTTTAGGTTTATTTAAAGGATTTGCTAATAAAATACAATTGTTTATCAGTCGTGGACAATGTATCGTATTCTACTCGCATATAATGGCTGTTATTCACTCAGATGATTTACGACACTTGCCTATCGGCTCGTGTCGGTAAACTCCATCTTCATCTTCGTGAATAACAGCTACCATTATATGCTTGTTGAATAATATACTATTGTCCACGCTATCTTATAATATACTTATTATACTTTTGGCTCTTTTAATCATTAATCACTATTATTCATTTTTGAAATTTTATCTAGTAGTCTCTTTTTTCATTATTCACTACTACCAAGAAAATTATTAATTTAAATTCCATTTTTGAAATTTAATCTAGTAGTCTTTTCTTAAAATTTTTTCTAGTAGTCAGTGGCAGTGACAATATGTCATTTTCAGCAGTAATATCCCAAGGGCTTTCTAATTTCCCGAAATAATTTTATTATATTTTTCGAAAGCACGTTGCTTGGTAACAATTCTGTTGTTACCTAAAAGCAACGTGCTTGAGGAAATATAATAAAATTATGAGGTATTTATCAATGCTCGAAGGGTATTCGAAGAGAAAATTTTTTGCAATTTTATTTTATTCTGTTTTTTTTTTATATAACAAATATTTCTTAACACAGAATTAGTTAAGGCTGCTAGATTGTAAATTGTACAATGAAAGTGTCATTTTGAAACAGTATTTATTGTAAAATAAAACTATGAATTTTTTCCATCTAGTAGCCAGAGTATGTTTTGCTAAAATAGCAAGCCTATTAAATCGGTGAATTTCGAGTCACGTGTACGAAATATTCCAATTAAAACCATAATAACTGATAATTTCCCTAGGGAAGTTATCAGTTTAATGTTATTTTGATTAGTTTATTTCGTACACGTGACTCAAAATAGACTGGTTTGATAGGCTTGCTATTTAAGCAAAAAAATTTCATTATAATTAAATTGAAATATCAACAGGATGCAAAATATTAAAAGACAATATTATTTATCGGACATGGACATCGTATTCTACTCCCATATAATGGCTGTTATCCACTCAGATTATTTACTACTCGCTTATCAGCTCGTTTCGATAAACTTTTTGGATTTGTCGACTAAACGTACGTCGTATTATAATAATACGTCGTATTATAGTAATAATGAATTTCACATCAAAATAAATGTTTTGCTCTTAGTAATATGAATATAAAAGGATTTGGTTGGCATGCACCACATTATACATTTTATATCGGGTGATTTTTTTAACCTGAAACTTTTAAATATCTCGAGAAAAATGAGCATTCTACGGAAAAATGTCCATATTCAAAATTTAATCAATCTGCAGGAGAAATACGTTAGTGCTAAAATTAGTCCCCTTCCCAATTAATTGGGAAAATGAATCAAAATAAAATAAATATGAAAGACTTTAATTATTTTATATTTAAAAATGTTCAAAGATAAGTTTATTCGAACATGTCTGTTTTTGAAAATTTGGTTATTTTTGCCTTCTATAAACTTTTGACGTCTAGTCATTGTATGGGATTTCATAATATATGAAATATATATTATATATTTGTTTGTTACTATAAAATATCAAAAATATAGTCGGGTCGAATATATTTTATAGTAACAATTTTAAGTTTATAGTAATAATTGCTAAAAAAAAAGAGAAAACGCCTGACAAAATTATATATGTTTATATTGTTGTTCCTTTCATTCAAATTGTAATTTATTAATATGTTTTTTTTTTGCAAGGCAAACATTTTTCTAAACCAAAATCAGATTTTAATATAATATCCGTTTAGCTGCGTATGTGACTCAAAAAAATGAAATGGAAATATATTAAACAAATAAAAAATACGCTTATACTTTAAATATTAAATATTATACATCTTAGCGAGCTGCGAAAATGGCACTTATACTCGTACATTGAGACATAATAAAATAATAATTTAATCGGTGGTATGCTATGTTTATAGTATTGCTCATCCTGTTGCTGAAAATAATAATCTAATCGGTGGTATGCTATGTTTATAGTATTGATCATCCTGTTGTTGAGTTCGGTTATGCGGGGTTTATAGGAAACAAAAACTATAAAAATGGTAAACAGATTCGAATGACATTTTCTAAAGATAAGACATCCCTACCGTCTTTCCAGCTACTATGATTTTACAGTCAAAATAGCGCCAATGTCCCATAGAATCGCTCTAGTTAATTTAGTTCAAACTGATGAAATCAGCGATGCCACTTTGCTTTGTTCACCGGGTTTCCCGTGACCATTCACAAAAGTCTAAATATGGAATCTTCACTAAGATTGCCGTATAAGAGTAATGGTGTATTTTAAGGCGTACTGGCAGGTTTAGATTATTAACTTAACAGAACTGTACTTTGCTCAAACTCACCAACACAATGCCTACACTGAAATATAGTCGTTTGTATTTCTCGTTATCAACAAATAAATTATAAGTTTCAATTTTTGTTTCAAGTTTTGTTATAAGTTTCCAAACCCAAAATTGAATAACTTATTGACTTTATAAACCAAAAATTTCACGTTTAACGAAGAGGCTTGAAATGATTCAATAGATACTTGTACAAAAAGGTTTTGGGGTAAAACTCAATCGAATTCGACACCAATTATTTCAAGCCTTATTCTGTTCGAGCCTTAACCCTTACTCCGTGCATTGGGGTCAAATTGACCCCAATCGATTTTAAAATTAAAAAAATACGTTTCTTATTATTTAAATGTCGCATGTCTTATAAGATCAGCCTCAATAATATCTTATACAGGCAATACAATGAAAAGAGGGTCGAAATTATTTGTAAATTTGGTAATTTAGTAGTTTTTATTTACTTTCTCTATGAAATATATGAAGATGTACATGGGGTCAGATTGACCTCTGTACACGGACAACGTAATAGTAAGCTATACACAGGGTGAAGGTTAAACATCATAATTATAGTAAATTTAAAATTTTTTGAAAATCAGTTTTGCTTCACATCGAGCATACTTTATCAAATTTTGTAATACCGAACTTTATTTGATAGCCACCAATAATAGTCATAGCTAATTTGATTTGTTTTAGTACGACTTTGTATGGTGGAAGTGGGATGGCGTTGTGGGTTGTGGTGTGGGTTGTGTGGCTAGGAGAGGAGAGGGAATGTGGATTTGGTTAGGTTGGGTTTTGTTGGAAGGAGGAAGTGGTTCACTGATTGAGCAGGCGTTTGCAGGTTGTTACAGGTTTGGGTGCTAAAGTGGTTCCACAAAGTCATGGGCATTGAAATTTGTTGACAGGCAGTAGTGAGCTGAAATGGGTGATGCAGCGGTTTTTTATTTGGAGTTTTCATCAATTTCGGGTGTTTTCTGAGAGCGTTGATCGGAGCATGGGAGGCACATTGTGGTGTTTGTAGGGTTGTGCATAAAGATGTGCAGTTTGGAGTGTGCAGGTTTCGTTCCTATTGCTCAGAGGTGGGTGGGAATGGTTTAGCGGTAGTGATGGTGGTGTTTTTGGGATAAGGGCTTTGGCTGAGTGGAGTGCTTCGGCATTGTCGGTGTTTTTTTTGAGAAATATGTGTGGTGGTTTGATGGGTGTGAAGATACAAGTGGTTGTAGAGAACAGTGTTGATTATGTATGGTGATACTACATCGTGTCTATTTATGTAATGATTGCGTCGGAAGTGAATAAATAAGTTAATTATTATCACAAGTTATGTAAATGATAGAATATTTACGAGTATGTATTTAATAAAACATAATTTTTTCTATAATTTTTTCACAATAATGTTCAACTTTTTCGACCTTAAAAACCACCTTCATCACATAGCGAAATAAATATACATTTTTTAAAAAGGAACCCTAAACAACAAATTTTTTCCCGATTCTGAGTTGGGAGCTGTTAAATTGGGTTAAGTGGTTGTAGACTTAGTAGGTTGCAATTAAGTATACATAATTATAAAATTATTTAAAATTCTTTATTTGTTTTCAGATAATATCAGTTTAGTCCGAGAGCTACTCGGATCAAACAAAAATTTGTCCAATTTTTATTGTTGTTTTCAATGTAAACTTTGATCTGATCCAGATCACTATGCGCCAAGAAATTAATAGAACGTGTTCCATTTAAAACGCGATTATAGACCTATTTTTAGTAAATCAAAAAGCAATCATATAAAATTTATAAATTCATTTTTATTTTACCAAAAGAACCGAATTAAGGGATATAGAATATTTCCACCATTTACACTGATAATTTGTTGTAACCTTTTTGATTGGCCTTTTAGCCATTTTAAACTTCTATTAAAACGCTACGGAAACCTGTTCAAAAATAATCTACATCTATGTGTAACAATACCTCGCTAAGCGATATTAGCCATATTTCTTGACGTTTGATCTGATTTGGATCAGATCATGTTTCATGAAATGAAAAGCAATAAAAACAATTACTCGGATCAAAATTTTGATCCAAAAAAAAAATTTGTAAAATTTTTGATGTTGTTTTCAAGATGATTGATCAAGAAATGCGGCCGATTAGATTTGGCCGTTTCCAAAGAAAATGTAATATCAAGAGCAACGAAACTGATGGAAGATTTTCATACAAAAAATGGGTTCTGCAACGGGTTATACAACCGTATAACCAAAACCAACAAAAATGTTTATACAAGCCGTCTCGTTCGCTCCTTACACAGATCCTATCAAAAAAATGTACACTATATTTATTATGAATTTATCACCTATACTTATCTGTTTTGTGTATATATACTTTCTGATTTATTTATATGCATCACTAATACTACGCCTTAACGTACTTTTTTATATCTTACGTGTTTGTACTGTTTGGCTTGTATAAACATTTTTGTTGGTTTTGGTATAACTCTAGTTTTATGCTTATCCAATTTTAGATTGATTAAAAAAATTGTTGTAATCTCTTAACATTTTAGATTTCTTGTTATTTAAAATTACACTTCAGAATAATTCTAAATGCAGTGTCTTGAATTTGAGCGACTCATAAAAGTTTTTGCATAGATAACCGCAGATTATTTTCAAAAATAGATCTTGATTTACAGAAATATTCACTGAAGCTGAATGTTTAGGCTTTTAACAGTCCCGTGTTCATCGAATCTTTTAACCATCCTGAACATGCCAGATTTAGTGGGTGGGCGATACCTGTTTTGTTTTTAATGAAACCCTCCTTGTGTTTCTTCAGTTGCTTTTTCACTATCATATTGCAACTTATTTGCGCATTTTATTACAATAAAAAATAAACCACTGCATTTTACTAACGTAAAAGGTCGAGGTTGTACAACTTCTTTCTTTTAATTTAATTTATTAATTTATAATTTGCCTCTTTAGCAATAATTGAATAATCTCGATTTCGATTTTCAGAAATACCAACGGAACACTACTCAGCTTTCTAGAATCTTCAAGCATCCAACGGATATGTTCTTTAGAAATTTTGCCGCCTTGTGCCAACTATTTTATCATATATGCATATTACTTACAAAAAATACTAACTATTAGGTGTCTGACCATATTACTTACAAAAAATACTAACTATTAGGTGTCTTACCGAGGGTCAATCCTTCAATACTAATAAACCTTTCCTAAAAAGGGTGTACGGTAAGCCCGGATTATTTTCGAGATTTGCTTAGCCTTGATCGTACACCCAAACCAACCAATTAATCAAAAGTATGAATCTAGTTATATATATAGTTAGTTATTATTTTATTTCATAGTGCTGGTGCAAACTAAAGCAGAGCTCAATCGACCGAATCTTACATAACAACTTTAGGGAAGTACGGAAGACGATATTAGCCACAAATTAACAAAATAAAACAGCACATACCTTTATTATTACATAAATTAAAACTGGTGTTAAATCATCTGCGGACGGAACACGATGTGATGCCATCGATAGCAAATTCATGATACTTTGGACACACCTAACAAAAAAAAAATGTATTTAGCATCTAGATTATATGTTGCAATAAAGTACGAAACAAACCTGACAACACATTCAACTTTTCCTTTTGGTGTTTTATACGCCGATATGTACGACATTTGCTGCTGTGCAAATGGCCATGGCGCTTCAAATAGGTATTCCTGTGGTATTCTCAAATTTGGATGAGACGGTGAAATACGGCGTGATAATTTACGAATATGTTCACGCAAAACCCTAAAAATGAACGAAAACCAATAATACAATGAAAACAATTAGGTAAATCAATTTGAAATATTTTATAAGGAGCAAAACTCACTGATCTCGAGCAATATCCCCATCATCATTGGGAAACATGACCTGTCGATAAACCCGTTGCAATAATATCCTTTCGATACATGTACGTGCCTCTTGTAATTGCCAATCGGCCATCCCTTGTAAAATGCCATCCGATCGTAGCTCGTCCATCAAACGGATCATACACTCGTCCAAATAATCAATTTTATCATCGACAATAGTAAGGGTTTGAAATTTCTCAATAAATTTTTGTACGTGTGTCTCGCGTTTCTCCATAAACAAACGCACACAAACCATAATCAAATGTCGATTCAAAAATTCACGATCGTTTTGTAGCCGAAATTCGAATCTTTTTAAACTCTCGATCGACGTTAGTAGGTTTTGTCTATATCGGATTAAATATTGTATATACGTTTGCCGCTTAAATATATCCTGATGCATTTCGTCCAATAACTTCTGATGGTCATGGAATGTCATTAGATTTACGCATCGAATAATTTCTGAAACGTATGCGATTTGTTTCAACTCGTTTATATTTAGGGCTTGTGCCAATTGAATTTGTAAATAAATGATTAGTGGAGATGCAATTGAATAGCATGAATGATAGAAGTCGGATGTTTGAAGATCGATCGATGATAAAACGATGCGAAGTTTACGTTTTGCATTGTTAAACAGGATTAATGTATCATCGTTGGTGAGCAAATTGTTGTGTTGTTCTGTGTCTGAATTGCTTTTGTTGCTTTTTGATGAGCTTACGTTGCTGCCTGCAAATATATCGCAAAAGAGAAGTTAATGTATTTTATATAGATTATTTTAAAATTTATATGTGATTTGATTGTTAAGGAGAAACAAGTGGAGTGCCAATGGGTTTAAGTTGAATATTATTTCATCACGATTTTTGCTCTAAATTTGAAGAATTTAAATATTTCATTTTTTGGGAAATAATTTACTTGTCAAAATATAAATTCAAAATTTAATTTTATCAATTTTCAAAACTTAAAAGCATTTCAAAAATAAAATTTCACTCACCTGTTGAATCCGATGCGGCCGCATCCGATGACGAAGACGCCTTACGTCGATACTTGGCCAATATATCTTCGGTCGTTTCATTATAGTTACTTTCTAAATTCAACAAATCCTGATGTATTACGCTGCCGCCATTACATATATTACCACTGTTGCTACCACTACTACTCGTGTTATTTGTATTCGATGTCAGCAAATTAAATTCTCGTGCCGTTAAATCAATATCGTGTAGCGAACGGAATTTATGACCTCGACGATTTTTAAAACCTTGTTTGATTTTATTAAAAAATCCGCTGCCCTGTACACGTAAAGTTTCTGCACGTTTTGGATTATGATGCGTATTAAGATGTAAATTATTATTATTACTACTGCTACTGTTACAATTATTATTTATATTGTTAATGTTGTTGTTATTGCGATGGTGTCCATTTATTTTATCTGCGGACGAATCAAATGATATTGATTTTGGTATAGCACCAGTATGTTTGATTGAATTATGATTACTATGAGTATGATTATTATTACTAACACTAACATTGTTAGTAGTATTGTTATTATTAATAGCACTACTATTATTATTATTATTGTTTAGATTCATTGATGATGTCTTTTTAACTAAAATTAATTCATCGTCCGCTTGATTCTCTTTTTTCATTATGATCTCATGATTTTCATAGCTAACCACTTTTGAGCGGGTAATGCCTGTATTACTGGAGGTATTGCCATTATTAGTGGTGCCCTTAGCATTGTTAACATTATTACTGGTGTTATTATTGTTTTGTGTGTTTAGCGTATTTAATGGTGATGAGGATGATGATGGCTTATTATTTGTATAATCAATCATACCGTTTCGTCTGCCGTCAAATGATGCATTCCGCTGTTCTGATGACGTTCGGCGATGTTCCACCAAATCATTGCTCAAGTCGTGCTCGCTTAAATTCGGTATCAACTCGGGCGTACCATCGTCAAACGGATTTATTAAATTTGTACTCGTTTTTATGACAGTCTCATCATCACCATGCGCCGATGCATCTTCATAATCGTCATCGACAGTGTTATTGTTCTCAAGACGACCATATCCTTGTTGACCGTAATTTGAATATTTATTGTTATGACTATTTTTATCTCTATTACTATCACTATTATTTACATTATTATTGTTATTAATATTACTATCACTATTATTGTTATTTGATTCAATATCGTATGGTTTATACTCATGCACAACGGGAGTATTCTCGACATAATCCTTGGTCTGCTTGCGATAGTCAAATAATTTCTTGTTTTCATCGCGCAAATCAAAATTCGAACTAATCTCGGAATTATTGCTTTCAATTGAATTTTGACGTTTGCTTATGATACTGCTACCACTAGCTGTGATTGAATGCGAGCCGTGTCGTTGCGGTGTTAAATAGGTGGGGTCATCGAAACAGTCCAGAAAAGTAGTCGAAGAATCATTGTTGGCTGAACGATGATGACTACGTCGATGATGATGATGATGATTACGATGATGACCGCCTGAATGATGATCGGCCCCACCGATAGCACCGCCTCCGCCAATCGAAGCAAGGTCATGCACATTATTATGATCTCTGGAATGTCGTAGTAGTGATAAGGATGAGCCGGCGTACGTTGGATAGTTTTCTTCAACATAGCTTCGATTTGGAGCGAAAAATGAGTGATCATCGTTGGCTGATCCACCTGGACCACTACCTCCACCCACACTTCCACTGACGCCACCTATCCCTGAATCACCATTTATTGCGCTCACATCACTGCTGCTATTTCGACCTTGATACATGGGCGATTCTGGTGTTCGAAAATGTAAGTTAGATAGTCGTTGAGTGAAAAACATAGGGGAATCGGGTGCTTGATTCATGCGATGATTTCGATGATTATGATTCTGTTCATGACCACCTGCATCTGTAATATCAGATTTAGCTGCAATACTCTGATTATCATCAGTATCAATCTCCGTCATCTTTTCAGAATCACTGGCTAGTACATCAGTACTCCAAGCTGACTCGGACTGAGTTTCCGAGACATCGAGATTTTGCGATCGAAGCTGAGATCCAGTACCAGATAGTGGATCAAAATTATTATCCCCCGGCAAAATAACAGAAGAAGGAATTAACGGTGTTGAAAAATTACGATCGCGATCGTTTGCCTCGATCGTTTCCGAATCGCTTGCCAACACATCGGTACTCCAGGTATCTGATATAATGGAAATTGTTTCATCACCTTCCATCAGTTTCTTGATCTCGAACTTACAAAATTTATCCTCTATATCAGAACGTGCTTTACTTAATATTTTCGCCATTTGAGGTGTTGGAATTTGCGACGGTCGAGGGTTTTCACCTTCCGTCACCTGCGACGATGGTGTGTCGCGACCCGATATATTTGGGGTCCCACGTCCTGAAACATTAGCCGAAACCATATCACTTAAATTATCATTTTGATAATTTTCCTCCAGTTCCATTGAGCTTGCAACTGAATGATTACTCGGCGCCTCGCTCACGGCTTCTAAATTATCCGAGGTATTTCCAATTGAAGCATCATCGTGCGAAAGTGAAAATCTCGTATGCTTTGTGTGTCCCGATCGTAGCACAACACCATCGATCGCTTCATTCTCTTCTGTCTGCCGTTCCAATTCTTCGACATTTTTCTCAGTCAGAATCGGCTCAACCGTTTCATTACTGATGTTATTCATATTCAGCACTTGCTCCTCGGTGAGCAGCTGAAATTTTGTCTCAACATCATTCACTGAAATGGGGATCGACAACACCTGCTCGTATTCATTATAATTAACGACCGAATGATTATTCCCCCCGTTAAGATTACTCAAATTCAGACTGTGGTGATTTGTTCCCCCGTTTAATGAAATAGATGAAGGCAATTCACCATCCGATTCAAGCGAGGACACATTCAAACTGATCGTTTTGGATAAAATTTTTGATTTTTTCTTTTGTAAACTTATCAAATTATCCCGCGTTTTATTTTTTATGTTAACGACACCAAGAATCGATGAATTCTCATTATTAACGTGATGCTCATTCAATATATTTTCCCATTTGTCCGGCAAACGTTCTAAAATATCACCCAGTTTTCTTCGATCCTCACCAGATATTGTAATACCATCATTATCGAGTACATTCCGTAAAAATTCAACAAAAACATTTAATTCGGTTTGGGTGATTAAGACATTGCGACGCCCAATATTATTACTATTCGGATTCGCCGACATTGCCAGTATACTAATACCGTGTTCGTTATTCGGCTGTAGCTGATTCAGTAGATTTGTGATCAGATTTCGATCGAATTTTTTGTACAACTCCAACATTTTTGGATCGACATCTTCATATTTAATGAGTGCCAACATTTGTAGTATCTGTCCGATTTGGATTAAATTAAACCTTGCGTTTTCTGAAATTGGTGCGTCTATAATGCCATACAAATCCGGACTAACAACCGCAGGACAAATAAAATTCGTAAAAATCATTTCGGTCAATAACGCGTTTATGTCTTTTTCACTAAATTGTGATCGCTTAAGTATATGGCACATGGATTGTACCAACCATCGCAGCGTCGACGGAAACAGTGACCAATTTAGTACGAGCGACTTAATAAAACGATTGGCCAAATTGAATAGTAACTCGATTGTTTCCTCTGTGTACTTGACTAGTTTGTCTTCGTACTCTTGGGTTCCAATTTGGCCAAATTTTTTTAACCGCTCTTTAGAGGTGATTGAGGCAGCTACCTTGACCGGGTCTATATCCAACATTACATCATCTTCAATCAGTACTTTCATAATCGGATCATACAGTGATGCTGTTAAAAATAATTTTGCTGAAAAAAGGCTTTCATGTAGACGATGGTAAAGACGTGAAAATGCACAGGAGCCCGTTCGAAACATTCGCCTTGGATTATCACTATCCACAATCTGTATTTCGATCAGTTCTTGCAATAATTTCAACAACATTTCAACATCTTTCGGATGTATCACATTATCGAACAGTCCACTAATAATTGTTTCGACAATCGAAGATAATCGGTCGGGTGACGATCGATATATTCGATCGCCGATTTGTAAGCACTGTCCCAAAAGATACGGTGATCTATGTAAATAATTAAATAAATCGGTGTAAGCCAGCACATATTGATATTTTAATCCTTTTGCCTCGTAGGCCGGGACAAATTTAGCATTTTCTAAACAGTTTGCCCGCCGACAACACTGTGATGGTCCCGTATCCGGTTTTGTTATAATTAAATTACTCAAATTTTGTCGCTGTTGTGAACATATCCACGCAAGCTGTGACACATTTTCTGAATTCCCGGTGAGTGTTGCATTTAGCTCCATAAATGTATTTTGTTCATTGTTAATGAAAAGCTGTTCCTGTCGAAGTGCATGTGCCAAGTCGATTATTTCCAAGAGACTGCCTTCATTTGATGGCTGCATTGTGCTAAAATAGTATAAACAAGTTTCCAGATTTTTTATAAAATTTATACAAAAATCGTAATAAATACGTTAATTGCATTAAAATTATCTTGTGATGTGTATGATGCCTTATGTGTGTTTAGCTCTCTAAAAATAAACAAAAAAAAAAATCATAAGTATTGACATAAGAGACAATTAATTCAAGATAGAATTGAAAAGATATTAGTAAATTGTGATGCACGTTATTAAATATATTCAATTGATTTATAAAGGCGTTAATTTGGATTTGTGATAATTTTTATCGAGTGAAATTGATCTGTGCTTATGAAACGCTCATGTTTTTATTTCATAATGTAACATGAACAAATGGACAAGTATGTTTATCAAGTTAAGAATATTTCGATGGCAAACAAAAACAACAAATGTGCAATTTCTTGATAAGATTTATTTCTATAAATAATATTTCTAACCGATTTCAAACACAATTGTTTCCGTGAGATTATTCAATATGTGTAAACTTTGACACTCTTAGTTAGAGATGGGCAATTTTGGTAGATAAAATAAGGTTTTCTCCCATGTTCTTCTGCTAATTCTTAAATTAAATCACTCAGGAAGTTAATATTTAATTTAATTATTGATTATGTTAAAATGAAACTAATAAAATTATCACATAAAATTATATTGTAATTTGTATGAAGCATTTTATATATCGTGCATCTTTTACTAAAATGGACGATTTTAAGAATCTTTTACATTCAATCTTCAATGTACTTACAAATAGCAAAAGTCTAATGTAAAATAGGATCGCCGATATGCCCTCATTCTCTTAGTAGCATAATTTGTATTAGAGTAAAGTTTAAATTTTTAGGCAAAACGTTTAAAATATCAGATCAGAAAGGTGGTTTTCAAGTAACATCACAATCACAATAAAACCGTGTAACAAATAAAGAGGTTTTCAATAGCGATTTAACATTTGAATTGTCTAATATTATCGTCACCTAACATAATTTGTAACCTAATTAGAAAGTTAAACGATATTGGACAAATTATATTTGTGGTTTCAATCATTTGCGGGTGATATAACCGACCTACATCAGGGAGGTTTAAAAACACCAGGCGAAGTAAAATGTAATTAAATTGGAGGTTACAATTAAAATTTGAAATAAAACACATTGGCTTTTGATACACTGTTGATAATTTTATTTCAATATAAAGTTGAGGCTTTAGCCTGAATTCCATTGCGAATAAAAGTTTGTCAGTCAAAATAAAGGGAGATAAAAATATAAAATCGGTGGTTGTGTAAAGAAAACAAAAAATCTCCATTATAAACGAATATATGAGTGAAAAAAGTCAATTAGAAATAAAGTCAAGAAGAAATAAAGCGGCAATTTCAAGCACAATTTCAACAAGTATCGTCCAGTAGATCTACCCTATTTAGGTTGGTTAAAAAATTTAAAATATTCGGGACAACTAAAAATCAGCATCGAAGTCAGCCTGCATCAATAAATATTCCCCAAAATCAAGAGCGAATACTTTCTCTTATTGAAGATAATCCGAGGATATTCTATTCGAAAACGTTCCGGTGTTGCGAAAGTTTCCCGCACCAGTACACATATAATCATTCGAAATTTAAAGTATCGTCCATTCAAAGTCTTTTTTTAGCACAACTTTTTGGAACACATACACGGAGATTACATCTTGAGGGATATCTAGTGTAGTGATGAAGCACACTTCAACCTCACGAGTCCCCAGAAAAACAAAATCAAAGATATTGGAGAACAGAAACGCCCAGGGAACTAAAGGCATTGTAATGCTTGTTGTACGAGGAAACGTTGCACAAGCTGCTTGATGAACACCTTATTTCAACACTGATAGGAATGGGAGAAAATAAAATTAACGATGCATGGTTTATGCAAGATGGTGCTTGTCTGCATACTGCAAATGCCGTTTTGTGTTACGTGCACGATTTTTTTGATAATAGTCATCTCGAATCGCTTTCCTGACCGTTTTAATCGAGGTTTCCAATGGCTACTGTATTCACTGGATTTAAATCCTTGTGACTTTTATATGGGGTTACTTAAAAGATCGGGTATACTTTGATAATCCACGAGATGTGAGTGAATTGGAAAACGAGATTCCGAACACCCTTTTCACATATAACAAAACCGAAGGAAAGGAAAGGTATGTTAATAACAAATACCTCTAGTTATATCCTTTTACGTATTAATCTCCGTATTCGATTTCATGTCATAGAAATTTTTAAGCATTTTTGTTAAAAAATGCTGTATGGTTTCGGTTGTCCGTCCGTGTCCATAACTTGAACGGATATATCAACTTAATTTATAAATTGAACGTTCGAGCAATTCAAGGGAAGAACCCTATTGATTTGGACGAAACTTTGCTGAGGGTGGTGAGGTATATGAATGGTCTTGTTGACCAACCTCTCTAACATTGACAGAAACTAACAATTTATTGAAGTGAAGATTTTTTTATACAAAGTACGGAACCAATGATTTGAAAAAATATATTGAAACGAAAATTAAGAACGAGAAATTGTGCGACGAAATAAATCAATAAAAGTACTTATTGACTTCGATTCTGAATCTTTTTTTTTTGCAGTATTCGGGAAGGCAACTACAAACAACTTTAAGAAACGCTTACAGCAACAAGATGTCTAAACTCATACGATATTGAATAACTCTTAATTTCAAAAATGTTTTTTTAGAATTTTAGACTTACTTATTCCCGTATGCAATATTGGCACATTCTTGGTTTTAATGGACAGATTATGGTAATGAAATTTCCTTGAGGTGGTGTACTTTCCGGTTCAATCTCGAAATGCGGCCGCCCCTTTACAAGCCTTCTTCCTGAGATCGCCGATAAACTCGCCTAAAAGTCGCAGGTGTTGGGCCCAGATAATCTTGAATTCAATCGAGAAAAATCACCAGTGAATTTGGCAGTGGTGGCGCATGGTATTTCTGCCAACGCAAACACATACAGAAACGGACTTTTTGAAATTCATTACAAATTATTAAATATCGGTAAGAAAATTTAATAATATTTTATAAAAAATTATGTTAAAAATTATATTTGATTTACATATTATGTCTCTGTTGGGCCCTACTTTTCACAATTTCACTAATTGTACAAATTTAAAAACAACAACTTTTAAAACACCGAAAACCTCGAATAACTAACAAGAAAATCTGCAATTGATTTAGAAATTGATAAAATTGATGGAATTAAAAGGGTTTTACGATGCGGGTAACTGCAGCAGGGAACTTTCGAATACCGTTAAACCATTGGATTTGATTGCTCATTGGAAAAATCAGTGCTAGCCAAGGGCCCGAGAAAACGGGAAAAGAAAAAAGTATATTGAACTAATTTGTGTTTTTCTGACAAATATAAATTTCACCAATTTTCGTTTATAAAATTATGGAAAATGAAAATCAGTCAATCCTCAACTCTTAATGAAAATATATCCAATAGACATTATGTGTTTAATAATCTCCGAACAACATCATTGAACAACAAAATAATTTATTTCAACTATTTCGAACATAAAATGTTTTAGAAATCAATAAAAATGTTGAGTTTGTACGCTCCTTCGCGATCAATTGATTTAATGGCTCCTTTGCGATCGATTTACCAAACCAAACGCCAATGAATGATTTCATTTGTGATTTCTGGTTGGCAAAAAGGAATGATTCTTTTTATGACTTCTTGTTTAAATGCCGAATTCTTGGGCAGAAACATCTCTCATGTTATTATTAAACATGGTCTACGTACAACGGATCTGCAACCAAGCTTTGGCTTCTGCAAAGGACGTTAAAAGTATATTGCGAAAGAGTCTAATGAACAGATTGAACAGGTAAAACTAAACAAACACTTTAAACAAGTGTATTAAAATATGTATTGAAAAAACTTACTTGTCGGTGTAACAAATAAACTTCGAACAAACAACAAGTTTGTGTAAAGTGCTTATTGGCGAAAATTAGTTCTATGTAGTCCAGGAAGTAAGAAAACGGGAAAATAATTTTCATGTTTCGCCTACAAATTATTAAAACTCTCATTTGTAAAATTAAAACTACCCCTAAAGGTTGATTCATCAGATTTGTCCATTGAGCTCGTCAAGAAAATGACAACTTGACGGCGAGATAACATATTTTTAACTCGGTTTTTACCTCCGTCAAGTTGTCATTTTCTTGACGAGCTCAATGGACAAATCTGGTGAATCAACAACAAAAAAAAAAAAATAAAACAACAACGCGCACAAAAAATCGCGGACAAAAAAATATACAAAATGAACATTAAAGGAGCGCTCCAATAGTAGTATCTATCCCTTAAGGTACGCTATTGTAGGTCACTTACCCATTTTGAATCGTCAAATTTGTTGAAACCAGCGGGTGTATAAATCGCTAACGGTAAAGGCTATACATTTTGACTGTTATTGAATGTGTTAAAAACTTGTTAAAAATTAAAATTTTGACAGTAAATGTAAATTTTTTTTATTCACCACAATACCACAATAAAAATTTAACGCGATACTGACCGTAAATAAATTTTGACAGATGTTGTTAAAAAAACATAACCTAATATTTCATTAATTCGGTGTTAAATGTTGTTTTAAATCTTTATTTAATCCATGTATCCCATCAACGTGTCCATTTAATTTGAACTATGCATTTAACTTTATAAGATATACATACATATTTGGACAGACAGGGAAAACGGGCCAAAGGTAATTGTAGAATTTGTACTATGGTCGGATGTCGGAAACTCTATTGTGGTAGAACGAGTAGATGTATTTCAAAAACAGAATGAATTGATGTTTGATTTGTTTCACGTCGAAAGTAGTCCAGAACTGTCTCTCATCTCTTAACGAGATGGCAGATCATTTCAACATCCACATTTTATGGGTACCAAGACATTTCATAAGTATAGGGAATATAAACGCCGATGAACTGGCTCGACGTGGTACAACGGACCACTTCTCAGAAAGCAGAAAGGATATTGAAATGCCTCTTGCGGTATGCAAACTGCTGCTTCAGGAAGAAGCTAGCAAGCTGACGAATGACAGATGGTCAAGTATCACCTCTTGCGTAATAACTCGGCAGGTCTGGCCAAAGTTGGACTTGGCGAGATCCAAACAGCTGATCTCACTTCAGCGAAGTCAGACCAGTGTGGTTGTTGGAGTGATTACGGGGCACTGTCTCATATGGAGGCATGCGAGTAGACGGTGTCTTCTCACATGACTACTGTCGTAGTTGCGAGGACGAAGAGGAGGAAGAGACAGTACTTCATCTTCTTTTCACCTGCCCTCGTCTGGCACGAAACCGACTAAAGTTTCTAGGGCCACCCCTCTTCAAGGACCTGACGGACCTCTGTAGGATGGACGTCAGGAGTATCCAGCGCTTTTTTAAAAGCTCAAAATGGTTCCAATGAGTTGGAAGAAACAATTGTTCGTGGTATGGCTACGGACCAGTTTTGTGTCTATGCCCTGGTCCTAGCGGACCGCCACCCAAACCTAACCTAAAACCTTGATTTGTTTCAAATTGAATACGCTTACAAATTATGAGAAATGAAAGAGGGCTGACTGTATTAGAAGTGTATTCCAAAAATTTAAAACTATTTATTTCGCATAAACATGTTATTTAATCTGTCATAAATTCAATTAATTATGTATTATTAATGACTGAAATTATTTTTGTTGTCACAATAATAAGGTACATTTTGTACAAGATTGTCAAAATTTTAACCAATTCACACAGCAAAATATGTTTTGGTAGTTAAAAAAATTTCACCTCGATTATTTATTTTCACTTAATTTTTAACTAAATATTTTTAATACATTGACTAACAGCCTTAATGAGAAAAATTCCAAAGCTTACTTCAAATGGGCCCATCCAATGTTTTTCATTTCAGTGCTACAGTCTAAGTGTATTGCTTTCAACCAAAATGAGTTAGGTATTTTATTTGGTTAACGGCTGGTCAAAGCAACAGCAAAAATGAACTAAATTTTGGTCTATTTTTTTCATGTATTGTATTTTCTTGTAAATTCGACTCTTGTTGTATTGAAACTAAAAATTTGGTTAAGATTTGCTTAACCACTAATTTTTTTTTGGGTTAGCTAAACTATTTTTTGGTCTATCTAGTACGATTGTTGTTGTATTTTTTTTTTATATTTGGTGAAAGCAATACAACTAGTATAGTCGTTGTTTAGTTAGTTTAAAGAGCCGTGTTGGGTTCGTTTGATGATTGATTTAATCGCTAACATAATGTCCTAAACAATAAGAAAACTGGGTGGTCTGATTCACAGGGTATGTTTCGAAATTCATCACGAAAATCATTGAGCGGCTAAATTTGTGTTCAGAATAGGCTCAATTTCCGTTTGGGTCCACCAATTTCGGACATCCAATTTTCTAGAAACCCTTGATAATGCGATTTCAGATCATGGTCCGCTTCTCGAGAAATTCACTCTTGATTCAATCAAAACGATACAAGTTTGCTTCAGTAGCGAATTACACATTCACCGTACTAATTTCGATCAAATATTAATGATATGAAAGATAGCCGTAAATTAGACATTCAAACGAGAAGTCACAAATGTAATTATAAACTGTTTTTGCAGCCCCCAGGCGCATCCTAACTCGGTTCTTCCCGATTCAAACACAGTTTTAACCGTCTTTCCCTTTTGGTTGGTTGGCTTTAAATTGATTCTGGTCAATTCTAGATTAGCACAAATTAATCGGCAACGTTTTTGAAAGGAATACAAGACACTACTTTTTTTATTGGTTTTTAGATCATTTTATGTTGGAAATGTATGAAATTAATTTTTTACTGTCTTTACTTATTTACTGTAGTAGTTTAATGACAAAAACAATTGAAAAATTCAATGATATTTTTATTTTTTCATTATCATATCATCGAACCGGAATCGCACCCCAGGACGGAATATCTAATGTGACACAAAAATAATTGATCCAAGAAAATGGCCGATTAACATTAAATTTTAATTATTTTATAACACAAGCCAATTACTTTTTAACAATTTGACATTTATCTGAATTGTAGCAAACGAACGACCAATTCACTTCAGTAGCTTAATTATCTGAATATTAACTCAATTATCAATTCAGTTAATTCACCACAAACGAACGTGCTTATCATCGAGCCGGAATCGCACCTCTCGACTGGATTTTCACTAATTTTTGAATGCTCGTTAAGGCAAACTTGTTCTAATTCGAAATGCATTTTACATGTACAGAGAACAGAGGTGTGCTATAAAATAGATAATTATAAAACTCATCTTTGATACCAAAATCAGAACTGTACCAAAATTCCCGCATCCACTTTAAATGACTGTTAGGACCACGTCTTTGAATAGCGCAGCAGTTTTATACAATGACTAGTAAAATAACAGAAAAATACCGTGCTTGGTATGATATACTATCAAGTGCAACTTTTGCAAAAAAACTACACTAATTGGAATAGTTAGACAAAATAAACCAGATCTTCCCAAAGAATTTATTAGTAAGTTGCAATTAAAAAAAATGAGAACTAAAATCTTCAAAATTTTGTTTTGATAAGATCCTAACACTTGTGAGTTTTATCCTAAAGAAAATCGTTTCTAAAAGAATTGGTTATGCAACTGGTGTAGGCCAGCTCTCCAACCCTCGAAAGTTAAAAAAATTGTAAGGAAAGCAATCGGCCTAATAGGTTATAAAGCATTACCAATTAGACGGGTATCAACAAGCGAAGAAGTGACGGGTAAGACCGTTAGCAAGCGACCAACATGTTACTTGCGCCCTCGATCATCTGATATGAAACCCAGAACAAGATTTCATTTTTGTAATGAGCCATCTTGTCCAAACCACACCAAAACCCTGTGCATAGAATGCCTCAATGAAAAGGAAATGGTTTCGGGTGAAGATTAAGTGGGATCAGATGACGACGCATCTGGTTAAAACATAAATTTCACTAATTAAAATGTGATTTTCTTGTGAATATAATTACTTTTTTAATAAAAATATAAATATATATTAAGAAAACAAACAATTTTTATTTACTTTCCCTATGAAATATATGAAAATATTCATGGGAACAGATTGACCCATAAACACGGACAACGTGATAGTAAGCTACACAAAGAGTGGAGGTTAAAAACTGCATGGCCTCTTAAAATCGACTTTTATCATAGTAATTGATTTACTCGAGAATTGGTCCGCAGTATCAAACCACTTGGTACCCGCACTTTATTTTTTTTATGGTTTAAGACGGATAAATAATGTCGGTAGATATTTTGATATTTTGTAATCATATTGACCAGATTTTCTGCACCACATATTTGTCCTAATGGAATTTTATCTTTTTACTTAAACCAAAATAATTATTTGTTGATATTCCGGATTAGCGAGTCTTCGTTGTCGTGAATATTACGTACTTATGAAAATAAAATTAGCTGAAAGTTGGTTTTTTGAAGAAGGTTATTTGTATATTTTATTTATTATGTAATATTATGGAAGATAACATATGATTATTAATCTTGTACAAAAATTAATTTGTTTTGTAACATAAACCTGCATTTTAATTACTTTTATGCACTAAACTATTGTATTTAGCTAAGTACCTTCTTTTAAAGAGGTTTTTTATTGTTGAAAACTGTTCAAATATAAATATTATTTGTAGTGAATCCCTTTCGAGTCAATTGCGAAGTTCTTATTTCTAGATTGTTTCAAAATATGTGAAAATTTTAATTTCTCCGAAGTCGATAAAATGGGTTTATTTTTTAATTCACACCTGTGTGCAGTATACAATTTGTCGTTTTTTCTCCAATAGGAAAAATTAAAGCAGACAATGAAAAATAATGAAAAACACTGGCACCATGATAATAAAAAAATAGACCCAAAATTCAACTTATAAATGTTGAAAATTCGATTACATACTTGCGGTAGTGTGTAATAAAATAGTTAATTCCTTTGTTTTAGCAAAAGATTTTATTTTTAACCGAAATAAAACGCTAAATACCCTTATATTTTTAATAAGCTAAAATACAATATGTAGACGCCCCAAAGGAAAACAATATGACCCACGTTACACCATTAAAACTGTAAAGCAGGGCGGTGGTAATTTAACGGTATGAGGATGTTTTTCTTATAGTGGTATAAGGCCCTATTCTATTAGTCTCAGCCACGATAATATTCACCAATGTTTCTCGGATGATTTTTTGGAAAGCTAGTAACTGAGTTGGGCATAATATCACATACCAGCCTCTGCTTCCTCGCCTTCAACAGTGGCAGTATCAACATTTTCTTGTTCATTTCCTCGATCATCAGCGCCAATTAAAAAATGTTCATGATCAACAAATGTTTTTATCAACATGTTCATCCTCATCAAAATCACAAACGTTTATCGACTCAGCTTGTTCACCTTCGAATCAATCGGAAAAATCCACATCAATATTGTCGTTTACTATTTCCTTTTCATCTGACACTTCAGGAATAGAGGCTTCCTACATTATATTCGAAAATAAAATATCGCAGAAGAAATAACGCAGTAGAAATATAGCATACAAAATAAAGGCTTGATAGAAATTTCGAAAGCGTTTTCTTCGAAGGAAAAATATTGCATATGTAAGAAGAAAATTTTTTTGATAATTTTTGACGTTAGGATTGTGTATTAATTAATAATAATTGCTTCGTCAACCTTGCAGACACAGATCAAAGAGTTTTTATCGCTTCATCTGATGATGAATGTTAAAAAAAGCAACTTTTGTAAATACAGGTAACCCCGAAGAACACGATACTTGAAGAACACGAGTTTCGAAGAACACGGATACCTTCCCCCGAATTACACGGTTTCAAAATACACAAGTTTCGAGTAATTCTTTTGAAAAACAGTAAAATATATATGAATTCTCTTGCTCACGATCACAAAAAAAATAAAAATTTGTTTCATGTTTTCACACTTGAAGCTGTGAACATGCTACATTTTCTGGTGAAAAACTGTATACCACGAAGTTAGCAAAATATTATAATTTTTGGTTAAAATTAATTTTTGTTTTGGTTTATTATAAACCCTGGTCAACTTTTTTGTTCTGGTTGGAAATAATTCAATTCATACAGCTAACTTCGTGGTGTACATTTTTTCACCAGAAAGTGTAGGATGTACGCGTTTTTTGTAGTCTCGAACAACACAGAACGAATTAATTGTGTTCTTCGGGGGTTACCTGTATAACAATTTTTTAATTCGTTGTATACCTTAGAGGATGGGACTACCACCCTAAACCCCGCTTTTCCAGAATTTATACAATTCTTCCTGTTATATCCCAATTACAAGTCAAATTATTGCTCGCACAACGTAAAGCGGTTAAATTTGTGGCTAAACATACATATATGTATGCGATATTTTTTGCAGTGAGAATTTTTGTTTGTGATGATAGTTGCATGCGAGAAACATGTGACTTTATATTTCATCATAAATTTTTTGTCTGCGAAATATTTATGCTGCGATATTTTTGATAGATATATTATTAGATCGCGACAAAAGCAGTTCCACATTTTTGATGCGATATTTTTTTTCGAAAATGAGGTAGGTTACCGGAATAAAAACTCTATCGAAAAGTTTACGGAGCTCTTGACTGCTCAGCCTTTTCCGCGCCATAATAACTATATTTACAACCAGAGGACTAACTATCTTTACTGGTAAGTTCCTTGAATTACAAGACCAAACTAAACCAGAAATATCGTTTAATGATCGTTCGGAGCAGCTTCTCCCTCTCACTTAATATAATTAGCAGAAAAATTTCCACAAAACATCACAGACATATACAATAAATTTATAAACATAAAAAGTAAGTCATTTTTTGATTTATATACAAAATAATACATGGAAATAACTTGGGGGCATTTTGACCACAGTACACAGAAAGGCGCTTGGTTTATTTCAGACTATCGAAATTAACAAATTTACAAGTCATTTAGGTCCCCCTTTCATTGTATTGCGTGTTTTCACAATATGATGTGACATTTTTGTATTCAAATCATACACAATAGAATAAACAAGTGTTGATGTATGTATCACTTGGTTTTTGCTAGCAAACAGTTAGCCTTTAAAATGATTAGAGCAAACAAAATCAGTTGGCTCTGAGGGTGCTTATACATAATACCTGTTGACAGTAAAATGTTTGGTAATTTTTCAATAGAAAAAGTAACGGCATATTCCTTTAGAAATGCTTGTAGAAAAGTTATCTGATCTCCGTCTCGTTTTTCTATAGAGATATTAGAAAATAATTTACTGTCGACAAGTTTCATCTCCAAATGTCCACATTTATTTAACAAATCATAATTACACATATATCACACTTGTGCTGAATTGCTCAGTGATAAAGTTTACGGCAAAATGATGTGATTTTATTCAAATAAGATAAATTTATGTGTAAACTTTAAATGTGTAAAACTTTACAATTTTCCTCTTTACACATTATCTTATTGTTTAGAGAATCAGCCTACAGGTCTCTTGTAACAAGAACAAAATTGTATTCTATTTCCTTTTTTCATTACGATTTTTTTAATATGATCTCAGCCTATTGTATAGTTTCAAAAAAAATATTTTGTAAACATTTTTTGTAAAGCAAAAATTTATAGATGGATGAATAAAAGTAGAAATAGAATGTTCTTTAATTTGAGCAAGTAAAGATAGCTTTAGAAAATACAGCAAAATATAGTATGTACAATTTTGTTCTTCTATATCTAGTTTCACAAATGGTACAGACGTTTTGGTGTATTTTGATACTCGATTCACACTAATTTTCAGTCCTTTGCGATGGTTAACTAAGAATTCCACTTCAAAAAGCTTTTTATACACGGAACTCATTATAATATTGTTGTTTCCCCCAAAAGCTCAAACTGAAGTGAAGAAAGAAGTTAACGCGAAAAAGGTTATAGAGTGAAGCGAATAATTTTACGTATTACATTGTGTGAGGGTTAAACAGAAATAATAAATTGAGGTACTTTCTTGTGAAATATACTGTAAACCTTATTTGGTTATTTACAATGCACATGTAAAGAATTCACTTCAATATTTAGCTCCAATAAAAAATCCCAATTATGAATCATCCATTCAGTGCTTTTGAAAAAGTCAATGTAATTTAGGAACCTATTCCTTGTAAGGTACAGTTTAAAAAATTTTCAAAACAGACGTATGTTAAGCTTGAAGCGAACCCATACAATTTCTGATGACCCTTACAATTTAACATTAGTACTTTTGGAACAAACTTTCGCAATAATTCTCCGGTTATTCGATACATATGTACAAATTTTAATTATCTTGATATTTAATGCTCGTTTATAAGACATGTATTACTAAAGTTTCTAACACTATCACATGAAATTTAAAATTTTAAATAATTGATTGAAACTTTGAAAGAATCTAAATTATATTTGTTTTATTAAAAGTTATGTATATTACTCTAACAACTAATTAGAATAGAAATCGCATTTTTGTTTCTTAGCTTACAAGCATTTTGAATCAAATAAATAAATAAGATACTATAAAATTAATTATTCAAACGATGCAAATTTCAAATTATTTTCAGTTTTTCACATATTATACCTAAAAATCTATTTCACAGTTACACAGAGAGTACAGTAGTTACAGAGAGCTGAGGTTAATGGACTACCTATAAAAGTTAATTTATTTATTTTTGTAGCGTATTAATGAAACATAATTTTGAAAAAAAATAAAAGAAAAAAAAAATGAAATTCCCATTGTCAACTATAAACACTACGTACATAAGTTATACGACAAAAGTGAGAGTTTAAAACGATATTGCTGTTGTCTGATTTTTTTATGAACCAGACAAATCAATTTTGTGATTTAGCTTTTCATAATTCAGGGCGATGAACTGATCGCATTTTGATTGAGTTGACCGACTTAAAAGGGGTTAATTAGTAAACTGCGTACCAAATTACATAAAGCGATTTCGCTACTAACATATAGTTGTTGGCAAAATTACCAAATTTTATAATTAGTTTAAGAAGTAAGGCGGAAAATATCTGAATTTTCATTTATTTCCCATAGATGTGTGAAATATTGTGAATTTAGTTTTTGCCCACGTCTTTTCGGTTTTACAATATAATTATGTATATTGAATATAATATCTACATAAGTATGTACATATTCAAATTGGTATTCAAATTTACAATTGAACTTCATTGCCTAGTTAATTTTGGTTGTTTATTTTTCAAATATGAGACTTCACTGTAACTCAGATGTTAAATACAAAATATAATTTCAAACCGGTCAATAGTTTAGATTTTGATTTACAGAAAATTTGCCACATAATAAAGCATATTAACAGTTACACACATTTCCCAAAAACGCTCAAGACCAGCGATTATTAAATTTCAAACAGACTATTTCATCCATATTTAAGATTATATAATTACGTAATATAATAAAACCAACAATAAGCTGCTTCTTAATGATGTAACATCTAATGAAAATTAATCGATGTTGTCAAACCTCACCTTATTTCGACCTGTATAACAAAATAGTTTACAGTGAGTATATATCGTTAAACAATATTAAGCGCAATATTAAGAACACGAGTGATATCATTTCTGAAAGAATAAACGATTAAATCCCCCCAGAAATAAAATAAAATGCCCGGTCCGTTTTCGGCATTTTCTTCTTTTATTTTGAAGCAGATCAATGTAAATTAAGGCACTTTCGATTACCATTGCCATCTTACTTTAGTAAAAGTTATTCCTATTGGGATAGGAATGAAATTTTGCCCAAAGTAAGAGCCAAGAATCATTTTTTTTTTACTTTCAACAGTTGGCAACAAGCTCTAAAAATATAATTATTATTTAGAATTTTAACAAATATAAAATATTGATAACAAATTATTGAATAAAGTATAACAATTCCAAATGATAATTAACAAAATTTAAAATTCTGTTTATCGAAAAATTGAGAATTGTTATTTAATACTAACTCATAAAACTAAATATATTTAATATATTTACTCTAGTGGTAAACACTACAACTACGTAAAGAGAATTTTTCTACACCTACTTTACGGCATTGTTGTTGTAAAATTCCCAAAGTAAGACTACACATGAGATAATAGAATTGCAATTTTTTTTATTTATAAACAAATACAAACTGCATTATTTAAGAAAATCAAAGAAAGGGAAGGAACTTGCAAGGATTGATAAGAAAATGTTTTACAGCATTGAGACTTTGGGAGTTCAGTCTACATGGATTCTATTTTTAATATTGATTTTGAACTTCTGTAAGGTGTATGCCACCGGTAAAGCCCGCCGTCCAGTAGTCACAAAAGCATACTTCGTAAGGTACAAATAACTAGGTAATATTTATTTAATACCAATAAAGCCTTCTTGTGCTCGTATGTTGTTAAAGATACGAGGGGACTAACAAAAGTTCGCTTAGTTGACTAGAAAAAAAAACAAAAAATTTTTTTTTGGTATTTATTCTTAATCTCCGTCTTTTTTTATCTTCTTTACGTAATCGCCATTGATTTCAATGCATTTCTTAAGCCTATAGACTCACTTGTCAAAACAGTCTTCAAAATCTTACTTTTTAAGCTTATCAAGTACAGCATTAACCGCGTCAATTATCTCCGCGTTACGGTTAAAGACATTTCCTCTCAAATTTTAATTTTTTTTTGAAAATAACCAGAAATCACAAGGTGCTAGATCCGAGGAATACGGTGCTGGTCGTATTTCTTCGATGCCAGAGGTCGCAATAAAGTTACTCGTTATTTTAGCAGTGTGAGCTGGCGCGTTGTCATGATGTAAAAAGTAGCGCTGCAAATCCTCTTTCTTCCGGGTTTTCAACAAATTTTTTGAAAACTTTTGGTAAGCAGTCTTCGGTATACCATTTTGCAGTTACCGTCTGACCCTTTTCCAGGGGAATAGCAACTACAATTTTTGATCGGGTGAGACATCATTACTTTTGTTGCTGATTTTTGTTGCTTAGCTTTTACGGGTGGATTTGCTCCTGTTGGGCTCCATACCATGGACTGCTGTTGGTTTCCGGATCGTACTTATAGAACCAAAATTCGTCACCAGTAACGACTTTACTAAAGTTGCTAGATTGCCCATTTTCGAATTTATTTAGGAAAAATTTAGCAAAATGCACTCGATCCTCTTTTTGGGCCTAATTTAAAATTCGTGAAACCTATCGAGCAGATTTCCTCATGTATCCCAGCTGATTACTTAATATTCGCGATACAGCCATGGCATTCAAGGCCAATTCATCAGCAATAATTTCTTGTGTCAATCGTGGATCTTCGTCAACATTGGATTTCACCAGAGCCACAGTGGCGTTAACAGTAGAAGATTTTGGTCGACCTTCTCGAGGCTCGTCCTCTACAGAAAAATGTCCCGTCTGGAATCTTCGGAGCTACTTGGAAATAGTCTGTAGAGACGGTGCAATCGTTCCATGTGCAATTTGGAATTCATTGAATATTTCCAGTGGCTTTAGTTTAAGCCGAAAACAGAAGAGAATCACAAGCGAATTTCGGTTTGCGTTGGTGGTGGAATTTTGTCTGATCCATCCTCAGCTATTTTGCGTTTTCTCGTCTCCATATCGTTCTAAAATTTTGAAAGAAGTCTCACAAAATAATTGCAAAGGATTTGATATTTTTGGTTTTTTAAAAAAAGATTTAAGAGTTACCAACTAAGCGAAGTAGAAAACTTTTATTAAAACATTTACAAAATTTTTGCATTTTTCATTGAAAAATCTTGAAGCTAAAAAACATCATTTTTAATAAGTATTCCTATGGCGAACAATAAAAAGTTATACCGCTAAAAAGCTTCTAAAAAATTATGATGTATGGATTTGCTATACTCTAGAAGGCTTTGGTTTACCATGATATTCAGAAAAACAAAATCTGGAAAACAATCTTGAAGTAAATCAGCTCTTTCCCACATAGTAATTCGCGATTTATAAAACTAAATAAATATTTCTCTTAATGATTTATTCAAACCGACAGTTCAATCAAATTCGCCATACATCCGTCTTACGGGAATTGAGAAACAATCCCGATAGAGAACCCAAAACAGAAAGTATTCTACGGGCATATAAGGCCGACTTTCTCAAGAAACCCCACATCAGTCTACCTATCCAAAAATTGGCCAACGAACCACAAAATACATTTTATTTATTTATTTAGGGCATTCCCTGTTTCCAATATCACTAAGGATATATGTATTCCTATGTGTATTAAAATATGTACTAATAGTATACAGAACAGAAAAAAATAATAAAAAATTGTAATGTTCAATAATTAAACAATTAAGAAAATGAAAAACAGATTAAGGGAAAACGAATTATATGCCAACCAGCCTTTCAAGGTACAGCCTGTTGAAATTACGCAAATTAGACACGGTTTTGACAGAGATCCAGATTGTTCCAGTGCTTCACTCCATGGATAAAGAAAGCACGTTGTCTTGGTTTAGTTTTTCAAGATTTAGACAGATTTAGATTAAATGTCCTCTGTGATTTGGAGAATTTTATGTTATCATAAAGATACTTCGGTGCTTTCTTTTTGGTCAAACCAAACATTACAGTAAACGCCGACAATCCCAGAAACCGGTTCAGACTTACACCAAAAATCTGCTGATAATGATACGAAGTCCGATCACCCCGTTCATTTCAAGAAAATGTTTCTAGCACAAGAATTAAAAGCAACGTTTAACTTTTAAGGGAATTTTTGGAACATTGCGAATATATTGAAGAACAATATGAAAGTAAAGGTTTCACAAGAATACAATGATATAACATTTCACATCACTTGCAATAAATTTCGCCGTGCTCCACAGTTCTGGAATTTCAGTCCACCTTCAATTTCAACCTTGAATTCTTGAGGGGCGATTCCAGAAAGTGATAGCTAATTATCATCTATCACTTTTTTGAAAATGGCATTGTTCAATAATTGTGTTTGGTGATTATTACCACAATTATCGCCTTATGGTGATCACTTTTTTGTGATTGTGCTTTAGATATAGCTTCTTTCGTTATCTTATCACCAATAAGAGAAAAAATATTTTATGATTTATTTATAGGAAATAGGAGATGAATATTTAATTATTTTTTTAATATTAAATATTTAAATTTAATGCAAAATAAATCACAAAAAAGTTAATAAAAAACAAGTTTTAATGCAAACGCTCCTTAAATAAAATCAGTTATTGAGTGGAAAACGGTATTTTAAATTTTGTTTATGAAATTTTAATGTTTAATAGAATTCTAGCTGATCCACCAAGACTAAATAAATATTTCTACCAAATTATTATTATATGTATAATTAAAAAAAAATACATATTACCCATTTAAAATATGGTTATTACTGTCTCTCAGCTGCTCCGCCTCACGCTGTTATGCCGAATGAGAAACATTAAACTCATCTTAATTTTCATTTTGACCCAGACAAAATTAACATTCTACCAAATGTTGTTAAAAGCCTTATAAATCTCGATTACCCATAAAAAGTTGACAATTTTTTTGTTGTCCGATATAACACTTTTAATACTTTTAGTGCAATTTTTAGTGATCCATTTTATAAAATACCAATTTAGGTGGTGATCAACGTGTGGTAATTACTTTTTGAAATCACCAAAACAAAAATCACCAATCACCTTCTGGAATCTCACCACAGTTTTTATTATCACCAAAACTAAAATCACCGATCACCTTCTGGAATCTCATCCCTGATTTCACGAGGAGGTTACAAACTCCGAAATACTTAAACAATCGTAAAGTAACAACTCGACTGGTTTGGACAAAGTCTTGATAATAGAAAAGGATACTAAAAAGACACAAAACCGAGCGAAGCAATATAATTGTTCACTAATACAGCGCAGTTTCTACTTCCCACTTAACTAGAAAGCAAATGATGATAAATAATCACTTTTGTCCAAGCTCTACAATTTATATTTTTCGTATATCTAGAAAACATACTGTGGCGGATACTTGCGAATTATTGATAAATAAGCACGTTTGATAAACACAATTTAAAGTAGGTACTTAACTACTTAGCACTTAATAAATATTGCTACTTTAACTTCGATTACTGTTTCACTTGCAAAATTAAAACTTTTGCAGTTATACGAAATATTAGAAATATTATCGTCTTTGAGATTTTAACAGACTCAACTTTTAATAATATGTGGCGGGATAAATAATTTTTTAAAAATTGCAAAATTTTATTTTATTCATTAAAAATTAAAAACTGGGCATGCTTGTCAAAAGAAAAAAAATGAGTAAATTTTACAAATCTTACGATTGGGATAGGTAAATGAATCAGAAAATTTTAAGAAAAAGCTTTACTTCAATCTCAAAATCATCTCATAGAAAAAATTAGATTATAGAGTAATATAATCCGTAACGTGATGCTGTCAAGATTTACATTTAACCTCGAAGTTAATATTAATTGCAAGTTTTTAAATCAGAATACGTAAATTACGTATTCAACAATAGGGATCCCCCTTTATATCGACTAAAATAAAGTCGATAGACAAAATGTCGATTTTTTTAAAATGAAAATTTGTTTTTTTGGTAATATGTCGACTGGTAATATTCTAACAAAATATGGTAATATTCTAACAAAAAAAAAAAACCATTAAGAATAAACCTGAAACGTGTAGTATCGTAAGTATCGTAAGTATAAGGAGTTTGTCATACTAATAAAATCTTTTTAACAAAATATAAATATTTGGTTACTCTTGATAGGTTGATGAACAAAAATGAATATTAAAACAGTAATTAGCAACAAAGGAGGTGTTAAGCTTGTAGTTGATGGGTTTAAAAGTTTCATATGAAGTTTCCGCTGGCGTTGTGAAGAGACTAATATTTGTAAGGCACGTGTTAGTACTAAGCTGGAAAATTCAGAACACGTTTACACACAACGGAGCACTCGCATGAGCCTTTTGCTTTAAAATTTGAAAAATATAAAACGAATCATGCCGTTAAAACAATGGCTAAAATATCAATAAATAAGCCATCTCAAATTATGATTGAATCCGTTGCTCTTTGCAAAGAAAATTGTGTTTATTTACCGAAAGCGGAAGCCCAGAAAAAGCAAATTTCAAGGGTAAGATCTGCTGCTGGAGAACAAGGAGAAAACTTGAAATTACTTGGTAATTCAAGAGTTTGGCTGATGGATGGCACATTTGCCGTAGTACCATCTACAATGAGGCAACTTTTTACCATTCACTGTAAAGTGGATGATGGGATGATTGTTCCAATGGTATATTGCTTAATGTCCAGCAAAAATAACAGTGTTACACTGAAATATTTTATGAGATATGCCGAATTTCATGCGATAAAAATATAAATCTGACACCAGAATACATTATCTCAGATTCTGAAAAGGCGAGTGTGAGTGCTGCAAAAGTTTTCTTCCCAACACCCAGTTCAAAGGTTTTTTTTCCACTTCGGCCAAATAATATGGCGAAAAATAGAGGCAGAAGGATTGGCAGCAAAATATGACAAAGCAGAAGGATTTAGTATTCAAATGCGAATGCTTAAATGTTTGACATACTTGGGTGAGGACGAAATCCCGGAATATTACGAGGAATTAAAAAAATCACTGTCGACTAAATGCCACAAAATTACCTAGTGGTTTGAGAAAAATTATGTGTATGGTAAAATACGAAACCACACTAATCAAACACAACTAAAAGAAAGTTATGTTCCTTATCCGCCACAATTTTGCTCTATACTCGGCCTTATAAATGAACAACTACCAAAAACTCAGAATAGTGTGGAGAGTTGGCATCGAAGGCTTAAAATCCTCGTAGGAAAGCTACATGTAGGTGTTTATAAATTAATTGAAATTTTAGGCAAAGAACATATTTATGTAAAATGGAAACTGCAGAAGATTCAAATTGGAGAAAAAATAACAATTAAAAATGTATATATTGAACGTGACAGAAGATTAAGAAAGATTTTAGAAGAAAAACAGAGGAGAACCAAGAAAAATCAAATATATGTACATAGTTTCAATTATATTTTTAAAATTTGTCGACTTAGAGAAATTGTCGATGTTGAAATAAATTTTGCGCAAAATTTATTTCAACATCGACAATTTCTCCAAGTCGACATTTTAGAATCGACATTTGGTCCAAGTCGACATTTTTGAATCGACATTTTATAAAGCGACATTTTGTCCAAGTCGACATTTTTCTAGTCGATGTTTTTGTAGTCGACATTTGTGAAACCGATATTTTGAAATTCGACATTACATACCCAACCCTCAACAATATTTTAGGGCGTGTAGCAAAAAACCTAACTGTTATTATCGTTGCTCTTAGAACAGTTCCAACTGCATCTTGTCGAACTACAACGTATTGCTAAACGAACCGAATCTTTCAATCTATTGTTTGTCTTGAATTGGTTGTTTTGACCTATCTGTTCCCACTCTTGTTGGTCGAAAAATTACGATGCAATCATGCGCTGGTGTTACTTTGGAGGAATCTTAGATAAAAAAAAACTTCCAGAAAATTTCAATACAAACTTTAAGAAACCTCTGCTAAATTTTGGCAATTACTTCTGACAATTACTAGACATTAATTAACTCATATTAGTTCTTACAAGTTGGGTTAGATTCCCAGAACGTTATCTTTCAACAAATCGTAGGTTCCACCAGTGCTACCCTACTGTTCTACCCATCTGTTGGAAGATGTAAAAATTGAAGAGTAGTTAAACTTAATGATCTACTAAATATTATTATTTAAAGAGCCTTAAAGCGCTAATTCTTGCCTTGGAACCATTACGATCTTATCCATTGCAGTCCTAGTTTTTTGGGAGGGTTCATGGTAAATTGTGAAGCCTAGATAAATTTTTCATCACTTTATTTGATTATTAAATTGCCTAAATTGTATTAAATTGGATGAATAACAGTTCTCGTTTTCGAATAAAGGCTTTTATTACTAAGACAAAAAAAAAAAGAAATTTCTGTTTTTAACTAAATACTTCTAAATAGGGCAATATAATAGAGTTCCTGAAAACTTAGCTTTAATAAATTGCCTAAATTGTATTAAATTGGATGAATAACAGTTCTCGTTTTCGAATAAAGGCTTTTACGGCCTACTAAGGCAAAAAAAAAGAAATTTCTGTTTTTAAAGATTTCCTGAACATTGTTTCGAATTAGTTGAGAAGATTTGCGCAAAAACTTTTTGAATAAGATTAAGAATCCATTCCATCCAGAAAAGTTTTCCTGAATAACGGTTGACAAGAAAGAGGTTCTGAATACTTCTAAATAGGGCAATATAATAGAGTTCCTGAAAACTTAGCTTATGAAGGTTATACAGTAAAGATAACCTTAACTAAGGTGATTTAAATTCCATTAGAACGAATCAGAAAGAATCTTCTCGAATTATTCAGATTAAAGTAGAAAGATTGTTTTAATAATCTAAAGTTTTACTCTACTTCAATACATCTACTAAGGATAAAAGAACAGCTTTGTGGATCTTACTTTGAAATGTTCAATTATATTTTGAGTAGATGATAGTGCAAGACTACTATGTAGCAATTTTGGCTTCATATATTTACAGAGCATTCACAATGAAAAAACTTTTTACTTTTGACTTACTTTGAATTTACAACATAACAAACAAAAATTTGTATTCCTTAAGTTAGAAATTCATACAAACCTGTAAGTCAAAAGTAAAAAGTTTTTTCATGGTGAGTGCTCTGTTGGATATTTAATTTTAACCCAATTTGAAATTGACTTAAGTTTGACTTTAAACCAAAATTTTAATCAATCTTTAAATCACAGCGGAATTGAAACTCAAAAATATGAGTAGAGTATAAAAATGCACTGATTGTGGGGCCGCCAATTTTTTTTTTACTGTTTGCGAAATTATTTCAAATACATACAGATATGACTAATTCTTATCATAATTCTCGTTTTGGTTTTTATACTTTTAGCAATGGATAGTTGCAATTTAGTTGGTGAGGCCTGTTGACTTTCTAAATTTCAAAAAGAATAAAGAAATAATTAGTTACAACAATTGGAATTTGTATTTATTAATTGGATACTAAACCTCTCATTGCTTTTATTTCATATAAATTCCAGTAGCCTTATTCTATAAAAAATAAGATAATGTGTAAACGTGATAAACAGTGAACGATAAGAGAATCGAAAAACAATTTAATGTAATTTTAATAACAAAAAAAAATGTACCCGTTTTCACGTTTACACATTATCTTATTTTTTATAGAATAAGGGTGCAGGTGTTTATTTACTGATTTAGACTAATATTTTTTAACCCAAGTAAAAATCTAAGCGCAGTCGGTCGTCATTAGGGGAGTAGTCGTTATTTTTAAAACCTCTCGATTAAGGATTTCCAGCGTGATATTTATTTATTTATTTAATTTATTTGTTTACACTCTATTCAATTTTAGCACATAACTGCTGGCACATTGTTTTGAGCATGTGCTCATTGACAATTGTGTACCAGAGAAATCATTAATGATGGTAAAAATGACAGCAAATTTCAAAATGATCGGAGCTCTCCTTTTAGTTCTATCCGTTGATTCCACATCTTTAACTGGATTTCAACGCTCTCCAAACATGGATGGTATTAACGGTCCTGGCGATTTTTTTCGTTAAACGATTGCTGCTTATTCTAAAGCACTATACCCAATTTATAGTATTCCTTGTGCAAAATCACTATGTATAATCCGATAAGTTTTTTTTTTTTTACTTTATTCACTGATGTTTACACGAAAACGTTTGGCGATAAACAATTTCTTGCTAGTTGCTGGGAAAGTTTCATATTCATAAAGTCGCAGGAATGGGCACAATTTGCAAATGTTTAATTAGATTTAAAAGTAATTGTTTAATAATTTTTGAAGAAAAACCATATTTTTGATAGGCTGTAGTTCCTAGGTAGCCTGGATAAAAAATAAATTCTTCTTGACATGGTATATTTCAATCTACACATTTTCCAGAGTTCTAGTTTCTCCGCACGTTTCTCAAGAGGCAGCAAATTATATACTGTATATACGCTAAGATAAATTTTCCATATAAATTTGACGTAAAATTTAGCTAGCTAAAAATTAAAAATACTAAAAATCGCTTACAATTACCATGATCTGATCTATATGAAAAATTTAAGATCTCAAAATAATAATATAAAAATATTTGTGATTTCGTGGGGGAGTTGGAAAGACAATTAGAAATTTAATTAGCTCGACCAGCATGTCGAGCTTTATTGTTTAAAAGTATGCTTAGAGACTACAAGAGATGAATCTTGGAAAGCGTGGAATGAAGAGAACTTTGCGTAATTATTCCAGTCTTTTATGCAAGAACAATTATTGAAGATGTGCCACTTCACATAAGACCAAAATGAACACATGATATCGAAGCAAATAAAATTGAACACAAGATAGCTTCATTTCAGACATGAGAGAACATAAATTTCATCTCGGTTCGATGCCCTCAAATCACAATAAGTACCAACCGCAACACAACAACAAGAATTCCACCATAATAAAAAATAAAAATATCAGCATAAAATTGATGCATGCACAAGCACACACATAAATTGAATGCAACTTACAAAACGAAACGAGGTCATAACAAATTCTCTGTAAAACTCAAAACAATTCGTTTGATAAATAAAAACGCAAGAATAACAAAATATTTCATTATTACTCCGCGTTATTTAATTAAAATGTTATGTGAGAGATCTGAGATATAGGGAAAAGTTAAGGAAATTTAATTGGAAGTAATTTCAAGGTTAATAATTTAGTATTGTTTTGTCTGGTTGTTAGACAATACATTTTTATTTTAGCACTAATATCACTTGCACTACGTAGCAATCCACAGAATAATTACACCAAAAACATTATGTATTAGCCATTTAAATATTAAAATTAGCACAAACACAAATCACACAGTACCTATTAAGACGAAAAAAATTAAGATGTCATTTCGATTGTGAAGAGGCGGATTTATTTTGCACGTACCTACAATTTATTTGACCTAATCACTAAATTTCTAGTGTATATTATATTGTATAAAAAACAACAAAAATTTGGTACATACGCTAAATCCTTTGTTATCGATAATTTTAAAAAAAATATATTGGCTATATTATTTGAGATAAAAAGAACTAAAATTTAAGAAAAAATCAAAATGACGTTTCGATTTTTTGATTGTCAATTTTTTCAGTGCTATCTGCTATGTATTTGCTTTTGGAAAAATTCCATAATACCTACATTTTATTTCTTGTATTTAGTTCTTATTCAAATCATAGTGTAGTATTCCATAATCCAAAAATGATTTGTGTATTTTCACAAAAAACCACAACTTAATTTGTAAAAGTATTATTATATGTATTATATTAAAAAATATTTTTATTTATTTGTATAAATTTGTTAATGAAAAACACACCACACAGATAGGAGATTTTTATTTTACTGGCTGTCAAAAGTGATTTCACTTTGGATGAATTTTTTATTTTTTTTTTGCAAATTTGGATTTCGATACCAAACTATAGATGGAAGAGTTGACAGAAAAAATAATTGTAGAAGAAAAACACGCTATTCAAAAAGAATCATTTAGGGATGACTTGATTTGAAATTTAGAATTGTACAGTACATTAAATAAGTAACATTTTTAAAAGGATATGTAATTGTCAATTGTAAAAGTAGGCAAATGTCGCTAAGCGCCTCTCGATGAAAAAATGAAAATGATGCTACTTGTAAAATGACAATTGTCTCAAATTCAACTAAAGAAAGTTGGTTTTTATAATTAAAAGTTGGTATTATGTAAGTGGAAATATCTCCAACGCATGTATTTAGCAACGAAAAAAAGGTTTAATCAACAACAATCTTTTAGGCAGTGGTGGCTGCTTACTTAAATTTTTACTCATCCAAAACTTAAAAAAATAAAATGAATTTCTTGCTGATTGCAGATATGTCAAATCAAACAAGTCAAATAAGCGAATATTGACATCATTTTCACAAAGCTAATTTTTTGAGAATTGGAAGAAATTTTAAGTGGCAAGGCAAGACGATCCTAACAATACTTACCAAAACCGTGAGCCTACCTAGGCGCCAGATGTACTAAAAAATATCAGAAATTGGAGCTATGGCTTGGTTAAAATTTCATTCAAAACCCCTGAATATCAAAATAAAACTGCAAGACAATTTTTGTGGTAATTTAACTTTGACAGACAAGAGAAGTCTATTGAAGTCTGAATTTTATGCAGTGTGACACACGCCAAGTTTTAATCATGCAATACGCCTTGGAATCAATTTTATCAAATTCTTCGTTGGCTGTTCTTAATTGGAAATTTAAATTTCAAGGCGTATTTCATGACCAAAACTCAACATGACGCGAATTGCCTGCACACAATCCAGAATTTATTATATCTTTCTCGGCTATCAAAATTAAAAGACTACAGGAATTGTATTGTAAACATATTTTTTATAATCAGGAGGTCTGGATTTTAGGCACAAGACAACCGAAATCTCACCAGCTGAAGCTCCATAAAATCCAGACTTCCTTGAATGTTGTCCGAGAACGCTAAATAAAGGTTGCAGAAATTGTTTTTACATTAGCGTATTAAGACATGGTAGAAATGATACGCCACCTTAGCCTCAGTGCAGTCAGATTAAAAGACGTAAGTAACTGACATGTTATTACCGTCATTAATGTATAACTATGTAAGATGGTATTTGTATGCTGTGCAATCTCTTCGGGTTGATAAATCTTTGTATTAAAATTTGTACCTAGCAAAACGTTAATATTCAATTTTCAACACCTTTTACATTTTATTTCCATAAATGCCACTTCCCTCACCATTATTGGTACACAGACACACCCATAAAATAAAATAAAATTACTTCAAAAAGATATGATATATCTAATTTTAATTTAATTATACCAATCTTAATTAAAGGAAACATTAAGATGGAATGAAATGAAAAGTAACCATAATAAGGATGTTTCTGCTCTACTCGTACGTCTAAGATACGATCATAAATAATTTGGTTACATTTTTGTTTGTTGCTTTGTGATAATTTTTTAATTTGTGTTGACATTTTAACAATTTTTTTTGCTCCAATATTTTATTTTGTTCTTTTCAGAAATATAAATTAACAACTTTTTCTTTTTTTTTTTGTTAACTTATAAAATTTAAGATTTTTAATTAAGGAGTGACTAAAAATAGTTATACGCCGCAGAAACATTTCCTTATTGGTTTTTGTCAATTAAATTGAGGAAATAAATTATATGAATTATACATTCTTTTTAGTATGCTCAAATCCTTACACCGTGACAGTGACGGTGATAGTCTCCACCTCACATTTTTTGTTGTGTTAATTTTCTATTTATTGTGGTTCCATGTGGTTGTTGAAAAAATTCAAGAAATGAATTTTTTTTTTAAATAAAATGAAAATTTACTGTCAACAGACAACTTATATACAATACATAAACATAACACAGTAAAATAGAAACACAATATATATCAAATCCATAAAAACTGCCAGATTTAATTAAAATTAATTTAATTTGAATTGACAAAATAAAAAAATTACTTTTGAAATTTTTTTTAAAGGAAAATGGTTACATGAAAATGCTGTATATAAAACATTATGCATGAGCGCGTAAAAACATCGGTTCTAAAAATATCTGCCATATATCTTGCACGTATATATTCTTATGTACAATACATGAAAATTACAGATGTTTGGTTACCTCTGAGGGGAAATGCATATTTGGGATATACTCTTGCCGACAAAAACTATTTAGACCTTATAAATAGCAAAGGTCACAGGTCAAATTCGGATAATAAGTACAAACAAGCAAGATATCAAAATCCTTATTTTGATCGAACCGTTCACTTTCTTCTGTACATATAAATTTGAATTAACTGTATGCAAGAAAATACTAAGAAATCTGATGAAATTCAATACACAAAGTTGAAATGCAGCAACAACAAGACATCGTTTCGGTTACTTAAGCATGACATGGTGTATTTATTTTTTGTATGATCTTGTTGTTTGTGCGGTTGTGCAATAGTTGAACTGGATGTGTATGTAATGCACATTATCGAAATGAAATTGAATCCGACTTGAGAGATGTTTTACACATCTTCCGATTTTTTGTGATCGTTTAAACATAAAAAACATAAATGTACCGCTTTCATAATCCTTTGTTTGATTTTTAATTTGAATTTTATCATTTCTGGTGTTTTTTATTTATAAATTAATTTTAGGGATGCAGCTCTAAACTGTTTTACGCTATACTTTTACAGGTTCTACATATTAAAAACACACATTATTTCACTGCTATCGACATTTTGAGGCGAGCACGTTTGTATAGTACTTGGTTTGATAATTTTTAATAATTTGGCAATCCAATGGCTATCGTGAAAACGATTTACTGTATGTGGCAATCGAAAACGAGTATTCCTCGTGTTATAGTTGTGAAGTATAGTTAGTTATAGTTCTCTTTTAGAATATACATTGTAGCAATATTATAGCATTATTATAAGTGCACATTAATTTTAAGTTTTTGTTTTGGTAAAAATAAAGCTTTATCGTGGAAAAATGGTTATAAATTGATCATTCAAAATATTGCGTATCGCTAGTCACTACTTTTTCCCATGTTTCTGGTAATATGTAAACGACACATCTTTAGGGGCTATCCACGAATCGACTAATTTTTTCGTATACTCATAGGATTGAACGTCAAGAATCATCGGGATTCGTTCAACATGGCATATTTCAAAACGGAATATTTCAAAATGGAATATGAAAATATGACATAAGGTACACCATGGCATATTTCAAAACGACATATGGTATACTACGGCATATGGTACACTACGGCATAAGATACACTATGGCACATTTCAATATGGCATATGGTACATTTCGGCATAAGGTATACTATGGCATATTTCAATACGGCATAATAAGCTTATTATGGTACATTATGGCATAAGGTACAATATGGCATATTTTAGAACGGTATATGGTACACTATGGCATAAGGTAGACGATGGCATAATTCAATATGGCACATGGCAATATATGGCATGTTCTAAAACTTGGCTATTTCTTGAGCCGAAGGATTTTAGTTGAAATTCTGGTATACGGCCATATATTATGGAACTTGGCTATTTTTAAATCGATTATGGTAAAATTCGACAAGTGTGATGGAAATTGGATTCTAAAATGAGTTTTAGTTGAAGTTCTGGAATATGATCAATTTTGATGGAACTTAGCAGTTTCTCAACAGGTTATGAAGAAATTCGACATATACAATGGAAATGGGATTCTAGAATGGATGAAATTCTGGAATTGGCTAATAATCATGGAACTCGCCTATTTCTTAACCGAATATGATAAAAATGAGTTTCTAAAATGAGTTTCTTAATCGATTACGATAAAATTCAACAGTAAGAAGAAAATGGGATTCTAAAATGGTTTTATCATCAACTGAAAAAATCAACTCGCTTAATATAATTTTCCTTCACTTAACGTTCCCAACGGAAAAAAATATTGGTAATGAAGATGTAATCGAGAAGTGCTTGATATCTATAATTTTCATTAGTTTTCATTTTTATTTAAATCTAATTTTAAAAGTAAAAATATGTATGTCCTTCAGGTTTATTTTTATTCATTGAAAATATTTTTAAAGAAGGAACTAATTTTGTACCAACATCAAAATTTAGCAACATAATTGACTAATCGCGAATTTATTCAAGGATTTTTTGTTATAATCATGGATTCGGAGCGAAAGAAATACCACTCCAGCTCCGCTCTCACTCCGCTTGAGCAAAATTTGTCCGATTCGCTTCGCTACGTCACTCCGCTCCAACGTCACTGGAGTTATTTATGCGGAAATTAATGAAATATCAAAATAATGTTATAATAATTCATAATACTGTATATCACAGAAAATCAAAAATAACAATAATTGTTAAAATTTGTTGTTTTAACAGTAATTGTTAAAATTTAATTTAATTAAAGTTATTAAGCTTTACAAAATGGATGTCCTAAAGAACAGATAGTAGTTATAACCAGTAGTTATATTTTTGGCGTAGAAATATATGAACCCCAAATAAAGAAAAACATACAAGTGATCTTGGGTTTTTCTATTACGTTTAAAATCCAAATTTTCTAGAGAGATAATTAAGGAAATACAGGAAGTAAGGTTGGGAGAGCGAAAATTTACTTCATTTTTTAAACGCTCCTCGCTCATTTCCACTCCTACATTCATCGCTCTAACTCCGCTCCATGCTCCGATTAAAATCGGGTCGCTCCACTCCGCTCCTCGCTCCACTCCGCTCCTCGCTCCAATCCGCTCCTCGCTTCAATCCGCTCCTCGCTTCAATCCGCTCCTCGCTCCAATCTGCTCCGCTCCGGATCCCTGGTTATAATAGTAATGATTTTTTTTCGAGCCACCAATGAACTCGTTTAGAAGTATTTAAAAAAAAAGCCAACATATTCGACGAACACAGAGTTCTAAACTGGCGTTTAGACAAAATTCTAGAATATGGTCAATTAGGATGGAACTCTTATGAAAATAAATCTTCAGTTGTTTGCACTCAAAGAGCATTTCGATCAAAATGTCGTTGTCTAAAGGCGTCTAAAAGAGAAGGAGACGTTTATCTGCATCAAGCGGTGGTTTGGCGACTATTGGAGATGGGGGGGACCAAAGTTGAGTAGATTAATCTACCAGCTCTGTAACCTTCCAGTAGGGTGCGCATCACTTGAGCTGTTCTGGTCTTGTCATTAGGCAGCTGCGTGATGGGTACAATTGTGTAAGAGGTAACCTGTTCACAATTCGCAACTGTACATACTGCCTCCTCGTGGCAACCACTGGTAACTAAGGCCATTTGGCACATTTTTGGCCATTTGGCACAGGCTAAAGTACGGCGCTAAAGGAAAAAACCTTGACAAAAACCCCTAATCTAAGGTGGAACAGCATAAGCCGATGGATGAATGGCTGGTAGGTTAATCAGTCCAAAATATGCGGACTCTGGATACCAGGCACCCTCCAGTTTTATTTAGCCTTCCTGTAGTAAAGCTGGGTGACTTACAGTCGATTTGCAATTCCCAGCAACTCATAAGAGTAAAATCAAACGGAATACAGGGCAGGAGTAGGAATATACTGGAGTGGGACAACCCTCTCGAGGTCCTTGGCTCCAATGCTACCGTCTTTCTAGCGGAACTACATGCTGTAGTAAACATCTAGGAGGGAGAGCAATAAGCCCAGATAGTATGTATTACGTACCGGGAGGCAGTATTGTCAGGTTCATTAAGAACTTGAATATTGACTGGACGGATAATTAAGCAGGGTCCAGCACAATAGATCTTTTAGGTCGCAGTGCGCAGTGGCTGATCGCCCGCATGACCCTCCAATAATAATAATAATAATCTGCATCAAGCGAGAATACTGATAATGTGTGTGGCGATGTCAGTGAAAACGCGGGAATACCAAAAGAAAACGTGCACCGCAATTGGGATGTAGCACCCCTTTGCGTCGAATTTTGAACAAAATTATATTAAAATACAATTTGATGTAAATTACCCTCATGCCGTCGCAAACACGTTCAAATCGTACCGCAAACTATTGGTTGAAAACTATCATGATCGGTGAACCGCATTATTGTTCAATTGCCGTCCAAAATAAGCAAAACAGTCGTTACTGGGTATCCGAAAATCTTCGATTTATTTACGAGAAAGCTCAATTCGACAAAAAAGTAATTCTGGTATGGGATTTGCTCGAAACGAATCATTGGACAGTACTTTTTTTCAACAGGACCTCAAGTGCCACATGCTACACAGCCTATCAAACAATAGTAATTTTTCATAAAATGTTTCGTGGAAGTGTCATTTCGACGTTCGGCGATATTATGGCCATTTACAAAGCCCGATTTAACACCACCAAACCTTTTGTGGGCCAAACTGCCAATATTTCGACCGAAATACTGCCGCCACGTCATGGAAAATATTCAAAAATGAACCGAAATTTACATCAATGCTAGAGGTGCTCACCTATACCGGAAACATTTTTTCATATACATAATTACATTTTGGTAGTGAAATAATTTAAGTGTACTTGCATGTATTACAAAGTCCCAGCCACGGATTAAAACTTTAAAAAAAATGTGATCAGTTTTGCTATGTGTAGCAGATAAAAAAATATATGATCAGTTTAGTATATTACTCCTTCGAAGTAATGTAGAGCATAATATACAAGTATATTCTACATACCACCGCTGTACTAGCTGACCTACCACAGGTTAGTCAATACATCTACATAACTCGTTTTTAAATCAGAATTTCCATAAGATAATTTCCATTTTATAATAACAGTAATTTCCTCTTTCAATTTCTTAATTGTTTTCCTAATAATAATATAATATATAATTTCAAATGATAATAAATTCTAATTAAAACATGTGACGATGTGATGACACTGATTACATTTATTACATCCACTTCTAATTATAGTAAAAACTATCTTCGAAATTCAAAACACCCGAAATATATGTACGTACATCTACAGACATTGAGGTTCTTATTAGTTAATAAATTTATAGATCTAATCAAAAGACACCCCTTACAAAAATTTATTTGAAACAGGTTTTTTTTTAATTTTGTTTTGAACCATGATGAAATTGGTTCTCAAAAACAACAACAATTTGAACGGAAGAAAAAATTTTTACCAGGCGCCTTTGCTACGGTTATTCAATTTAAATTTTTAAGGATTATGTTGTCTCGTTGTACTCGATTTCAATGATCCCTAAAATATTTGACATTTACAATATTTATTGGTCTGTGGTTTCCTAAATCTGTTTTTTGTGTACGTGTACTTTGCATAAAAGAAATCTTTCTTAATTGTACAAGCGATAATCTGTAACAGATTAATGTTTACATACCCACATCCGGAACGTGGATTTCACAAGCAAAAAGCAGGTTAAGATAATGACCATATTAAGGTCAATTAAGGGGCTATTAAGCGGTTTCATTATTACTTGATGACAATTACGCCAAGCTGTGATATTTAATCATTTTATTTATGTACATTATGTTTGTACACCAAACGCCAACGTATTTAGAAAAATTTCAAGAATTTTATAAATATTTTGACAAGAATATTAAAGTGCACACACTTGTCTGTCAACAAATAACTAAAATAATACTCACAAACAGCACGAACAATTTCGTCGCATTAATAAAAATAAAAATTAAATTTATTCATTTTTAATTAAATTATTAACCCTTTTAATTGATAATTTATTTGATTTAAATTTTTCGGAATATTTTTATTTTTATATTCGTAACGATTAAAAATGTTCATAACAAGAATACTTAAATAATTATTATGTATTGGTTTCAATTAAACGCGCACCCACAGCCTACATACCAAAAATCAAACGATTCAATAGAATGAAGATTAACTGAAATTTTCCATGCGAGATAAAAATACAAACATAAGAATATTTGTGTTATTATTCTGCCAAGGTAAAGTTTCAGTTATCAGCATTCGAACATGGTTCGAATTTAGAATACTGATTGCATTTTTGACGTAGAACTACGTCTTACCTTTCAGTATGGATATTTAACCCATCTTGGCCGTCAGATTAAAAAAAGAACACATCATCGAAAGATATGCGAACTGTTATAATAGGTTGCGGTTGAAAGACAAGGCCAACTCGCAAAAAATATGCCAGATAGCTACTAAATCTCTTACTATAAAATCTCCCGTTACAAAATCTCACATTTGAAAAAATCTTGCATTATAAAATCTTGCATTATAAAATGCCGCATTATACCAAAACCTGTATTACAAAATCTCGCTATGCAAAATCTTGGAATATAAAATCTTGTGTATATGGTATAAAATACCATCAATAGCAATCTAGTTAGCAATCTAGTTTTTAAATAATTTTTGGGGATCAGCAATTCGGTATATTTAGCCGATAAAACATATACATATTCGTTTACAAAATTATTAAATATGGGTGCTTTCAAGAATTCATTCGGCTGCACAGATTTTACAGCAATGCGTTCAAAAATGTAGTTCAGCTGCAAAAGCGCAAGTTTTCAAATCCTTTCCGTGCTTTCAAGAATTCAGTCGGCTGCACAGATTTTCTAGGACAAAAATGTCGAGCTTCGACTAATTATTTATGTTAAATATTTATTATGTTTGTATCTTATTTATTATTATTTGAATATCAATAATTAAAATATTTTTGAGAGAAATGGTTATTTTCTCAATCAAACGTAAGACGAAAAAAATATTACGGAAAGGCAAACCGCACGGCGAGCCCAACCAAAAAGTCCTTCAAAGAAGTATTATCAAAATGCATTTAAACTATTTTGTGGATCTATGTATCTTATTTTATTTTCAGTTAGAGTTGTATGGAGTCCTCAGGTCATTAAATTATTAATCGGCACACGATTAGAAATGGAAGGGCAATTTATAAACGGAAAAAGAGCAAAAATGTGTTATGGCGCCAAATAATTAAGAAAATGAGGGAAAATTGCGAAAGAGCATCTGTTTTCAGTCGAAGAAACTCAGAAAAAGTTTCCTAACTTATTGTTAACCTATAATAGTTTGAAGGAATAAAGTGGTCGTGGTGTTGTGCATTCGCAATATTTTGAAAAAATTTCAAATGATGATGTTTTTCTGTTAGTTTCCATCCACAGTTACTCAAAAATATACTTAGTATTTTTGGCCGGTTTTTCTAAGTTGCATTTACCTTACTTAGTAAAGTGAGGCAATTTGTACCCTGCCGAGCGAATTCATCTACCCTTTCATTCTTCGCAACGCTGCAGTGCCTTGGCATCTACGTTAAATGGATGTTGAACTGATCTGCCATCTCGTTAAGAAATGAAAGACTGCTCTGGGCTACCTTCGACGTAAGAAAATAAAGTCGTAGATTGTCCGTAAAAATGCGAATATCCCTTACAGATACTACATTATACCTCAACCAATCCTCGGCCTCAATTATCGCAGTTAATTCAGCCTGAAAAATGCTGCAATAATCGGGTAGACGAAACGGGAGGTTCACATTTAATTTCTTACAGAAACACCACAACCAACCCTACCATCCATTTTCGAACCATCCGTGTAAAAGTTCAAAACTTCAGGGTACAACATCTCTTCACTATAAGTCAATCTTCTCTGAAGGGAATCAGTACGAAACCTTTCCTCAAAACATGTTAATGAAATCAAGTAATCGGTGGTACCAAGGATATCTCTGTTACACAAAAAAGATGAGTGTCCTGTATTACTACAGGTCCACATAGAAATGAATTTGATCCTTATTGCCTGAGTGCTTGTACTCCTGAGTACACCACTAATACACATGATGAAAGTTCTCTAAATTTTCATCAGCAACTTTTGGTTAGCCTTACTATTTAAGGCTGGCCACCAAACAAACAATCCCATATAAAAGTACACCAGGTATTTCGCTTTATTTTGATTTATTATTCAAATAATGATGATGTTCTCATTTTAGGAAAGTCTAGGTTTGGGCTCATTTTAGGCCATATTCATTTTATAAACTATGTAATTCGAATTTCGTTTTCTTCTTTATATAATGCTGACTATCTAAGTATATTATTAAAGACGTAAGTTTTTCCAACGATCCTATTTTTTTTTTTTTTTTAGGATAGTTTAGGATAAACTTCACGCGAATTTTTTAATTCATTTTTAATTACGAGAAGAATATCTTACAATAAATTAAAATCCTGCGATGGATTTTTTTGTTCGAGTAAAAAGGCTGGGATGGATTTAAACACTGATTTCTATCCTTTGGATACGACACAAAACTAAATTACTATAGAAAACAACAACAAACGATGGTACAACTTTTTTATATATTCCACTCACTTGAATTGTATATACAGCCGGTATTCCATTGTGAAAAAATGTTTATCAGCAAAAATATATTGAGATAAAAATATAAAATCGATGGTTGTGTGAATGAGACACCCGACTTCGTCAGTAAACATTTTTATTACAAAAAAGTTGTAACTATGTTAGTGTGATGCCATAATTATTTACAAAAATTAAGCCGGTATTCAAAACCAACAAAAATGTTTATACAAGCCGTCTCGTTCCCTCCTTACACAGATACTATCAAAAAAATGTACACTATATTTATTATGAATGTATCACCTATACTTATCTGTTTTGTGTATATATACTTTCTGATTTATTTGTATGCATCACTAATACTACGCCTTAATGTACTTTTTTATACCTTAAGTGTTTGTACTGTTTGGCTTGTATAAACATTTTTGTTGGTTTTGCGGTATTCCATTGTGAAAAAATGTTTATCAGCAAAAATATATTGAGATAAAAATATAAAATCGATGGTTGTGTGAATGAGACACCCGACTTCGTCAGTAAACATTTTTATTACAAAAAAGTTGTAACTGTGTTAGTGTGATGCCATAATTATTTACAAAAATTACCAAGTGGAGTACTTTTTATAGCAACGCTCTAACACACCTTCATACAAATTGTATACGAACGTAAGATATTTCTCGCACACTAGTTTGACTTTACTATTTTGATATTTTTATGGTAAAGTCTCATCATTACCTATTTTATCTTTGAAGCGGTAAAATCGTGCAGGAATATTTTTCGAATTATTAAATTTAATAAAAGTTTAATAATTTGAAAAATAAAAATATAAAATCTATATTCTTATATAAGATTAATTATTTTTAAAATGTTTTTTGTTGAAATTTTTCATAAGTGATTTTATTTTGGTGTAATGTTTTTTTTGTTTTTCTTGGAAACTTGTTAAAAAAAGCGAAATATTATATAGCTACTTATATAAATAAAAATAAAATAATAATTGGTGCTAAAATAAAATTGGTGTTAAAATAATAATTTTATATTTGAATTAAATTTGAAAGTTAAAAAAAAATGCGCCAATCTAATGGAAAACGGTAAGTTTATTTTAAATGTGATGGTTGACAGTTATAACACAGAAGAAAGATTAACCAGAATAGTCATAACGCTGTTTTTGTATGGACAAATTTAGACTCATTTTTTTGACCTTGATTTGCCGAAGGTAAGAGAAAGTTGGGTTATGTATTCTTTGGTTTACTGGTTTTTATTTGAAATAATAAAAATTGAGAATCCTTAACAGTATAGTTAGTGAAATTATTGGACAAGTTTTGTTTTTACAGCATAATTTGTATTAAATATTCAAAAAATTCATATTATTCGAAAATAATTATACTTCAATGTCCAAAAAAGAAGGTAAGATGAAAAAAAAATTTGATCCACGCAATGTCTATTCTGGTTAATCTTTCTTCTGTGGTTATAACAAAAAATAGTGCGAACGACCTCGAAATAATTAGCATTTCAATCGACAACCGCAAGTACTTCTATAAGCACTTATGGTTCATGTCTTTGCTAAATTAACTACATGTACTGGCTCTACCTATTTTTCAGGTAGTTAATTTACAACAATCTAATACTAAATTATATGTTTTATAAATTTATAAATTTAAAAAATTAAACCACAATCGGATTATTTTTTGTAATTATGTATATAAAGTAAAAATTTTGAGGTTATGTTTTACTCATTTTGTATGTTCCAATCGACCATTTAGCCGAGACATATTTTTCGCACTTGGGTATATATTTGCAGTGGCCGATTGGAAAGCCACTAATGAGAGCGATTCCTTAAAATTAAAACACATATTCTGGGATTTATAATATTAATTTAAATTTATTTTGGTAAATCTTTCTTGGTAAATTCCGATAGTTTGGATATTTCATGTGCTTTGTGGAATCGTAACCTACAATTTTTGTCTTATGGAGTACTATACAACCATCAACATTAAAATTTAATTATGTGAAAAAAGTTTAAATTTTATGTCTGTGCCCAATTTCAGCGAAACGAATTATTGTGCTGGAAGACATCACCCTTGATGACCCTTATCAGTTTGACAGCAATATAACTGAAAATGGAACCACGCTGCAGAAGTATTTCTCGTCATATAATGACAATTATTACGAGTATACAAACAGTGACGAATTCAATGGTCAAGACGGTAAGAACTCATCTTATTCAATATTTTATAGGAACATTTATTTATATACAATATACCAATACAATATTTATTTATAGACATATTAACTAATAAAAATTTATTTCAAATAGCAAGTGTAATAAGTGAACAGACTAACTCCTCATTCGAACCGCTAACACCACCATCACGATTGGATAACGAACAACAAAGCGAGACATCGACACCAGACCAAAGTCTAGAAAACTATACCGGTATAAATATTTTGAAATTAGAATTTTTTTTTAGAAATTTTAATTAATTTATTTTATATTTCAGAATCAATAATAGAAGCTGTTCGTTCCAAACCAGCCCTTTGGAATATTAGAGACGCGAATTACAAAAATCGCATAATTCGGAACAGCTTGTGGGACGAAGTGGCGAAGGAATCGAGTAAGTATTAGGGTTTTAGGAAAGCCTTTAATTTTTTCTTGATAATAAATGCTTAATAAAATTTAAATTAATTCAGTGTTAGATAGCAGTGTAGCATCAACCTTAAGGGTGCGCAAACATTGGGACTGTTTAAAGGCAAGCTATATCAGGGCTAAAAAATAAACAAATAGTGGCGCTCCAGGAGGCTCAAAGCCTTACAGGCATGCTAAGCTCCTGTCATTTTTGGATGACACCGCAGAGCCAAGAAGGTATATACAATTAATAATTTTCTGTTATTTTTTCTAATTTACTAATTTCCTTTTATTTGATATTTTAGATCTATCGAACTATCTGCGGAAACCACGAATTGTGGCACCAACCGAATGGAGGAGGAGAAAGAAGCAATCCCGAGAAATAGAAAAAGTAAAATCTATAAGGGATTGATTTATAAATACGAGGATATATTTATAAACATAATTACATAAAATGTACAAATATGTTTATAGGTATATCCATCCGTATTTATATAGCATATACACCACCGATATTTATTGTTTTGAATTTTACTCATAACTTAATAGCAGCCAAACTAAAACTGTTCATGATTGTTCCATTTAAAAAATAATTTACTAATAATAAGTTAAACATTATTTGAGCAATTTTGGTTTAGCTGCTATCATGTTATGAGTAAAATTAAATCCATATTGAATATATGTACTTACATATTTAAAAAAAAATAAGGAAGCTACCAGTCTTATATGGAAGAAAATTTAAAGCTGAAACAAGAGTACTTAAGTACGATAAAGGCAAAGTCGGTCGCCCCTCCAGTTTGTGCCTGCACCACCACCAGCTGTGTACCTATACCTCCAACTGCTGCCAATGTGGAGGTTGATGCTTACTACACAATGGTAAATTCCTACCTAAAAAGATTATTTTTGGCTAAATGGCTTGAAGTGCAGCAGATTATGCTAAAAATTCTAAGTGATGCCTTGCTAACTCAAGTAATGAAAGAGAGTTTAATTTTTATTTTAGTTTAAATGTGTTATTAATTTTTTTTTTTTTTTCAGTCGGATAATTAACTTCTATGGAGGGACCATTCTTGAAGCGGACGAAGCGGACGAATATTGAATTATATTAGATAAGTATTGTTCCGGTAGTTTATTTTTGTATTTTAGTTACTTTAGCTTTTTTTTTTTTTGTTTCTTTTTAGTTGTGCAATAATCCAAGAAGACTGAATCCGAAGGCTGGATCATGATGATAAGTTATTAATAGAGCATTTTGTTTTATATTATGAATTTATTTAATTTAAATTATTACTGGTTATTTTATGTAATATAATTATTTAAGAGGTTTTTATGCCTAATGGAAGTGTTTCCAATTTTTTTTATTTTTGCATCTTTGAATAATTTTTATTTGTAATAATTTTTTTCGAATGCTTCCATACGGCTTTTTCCCTCAAAACACAAAATTTTGTGTACCTAAATAAAGTTTTTGAAAACTACAAATAATATTGTTTTAAGTTATTCATTTTCACCTCAGTTTCCTTAATCGAATCATCACACCAAGTCAACATTCAAAATCTTCTCCTGAAAAGCGATGATTTTGTCAACATTTTCTTCCTGCATACAATTCAAAAGAAGTTGATTGTTATAAAAGAACCCCATATACCAAGTGGTTGAATAGGACGACAGAGCTCCTTACACAGACAGAGCTATTTACAAATGTTTAAGTGAAATAAAACGAAATTTAAAATTTGTACATTTAAAAAAATTTATTTCAATAAATACAAATCTTAAATTAAAATGTTTATATTAAATAAAACGAAATAATTTGAATTTAAAAAAATTTATTTACACAAAATTTTGTGTTTCGAGGGAAAAAGCCATATGGAAGCATTGGAAAAAACTATTAAACATAAAAATATTGAAAAATGAATAAAAATGAAAACAATTGAAAACGCTTCCATTAGGCATAAAAACCTCTTAAATCATAAAAAAATATTAGGTACAATATTACATATAACGCTGTGTATAGTCGCACAAGTGAACCTGAAAGAACAAAAAAAAAAAAAAAAACAACTCAACTAAAACAAATCAATAAACTTAAGGAATAATACTTATCTAACAGTTAAATTTTGTTGAGTTGCCATTCGATCTGTCCCTCATCAGAAAAGTAATCGGCAAATTTGTCTCGAACCTGTTTTGCCGCATTGCGGTTGAATTCTTCTTCATTGGTCGAAAAGGCAACAACGAAGTTGATTGGCCGTTCCAAGAACCTTAAAAAACAAAGAAATATAGTTTTAAATAAATTTTACAATGTTTATGTGGAATTAAGAATTTTACCTAGGACGATGTTTTCTCCTACTTCGCGGTTCAAAAGATCTGGAGTGATATAATTGCTGTTATTTTTCCTCAACCAGTTGTGGAGGCAAATACAACATTGGATAATGTCCTCCACTAAAGTCACATCCGCTATGATTGCAGTGCGAAATATCCTCCATTTGGATGAAAGGATGCCAAAACAATTTTCAATTATACGACGGGCCCTGCTTAGCCGATAATTATAAATTTTGTGCTTTGTGGTCCGTATTGTTGTGTATGGTTTCATCATGTTTTCTGACAATGCAAACGCATCATCAGCAACGAAAACATACGGAACATCGATGAAACCTTCGCTGACATTTCTTGGTTGAGGAATGCTACAAATTTAAAATTACATATTATAAGCGGTAAATAAAAGTACCTAGCGCTACTCACGGAAGTGTTTTTGCATAAAATCGCTTTCCAAAACTGCTTTCCCTAAATATGCCTCCGTCACTCTGGCGACCTGAAGCACCAATATCGCACGTTATAAAATTATAATCGTGGTCGCAAATTGCCATTAACACAACGGACGAGTTTTTTTTATAATTAAAAAACTCTGAGCCGGATTTAAATGGTGCCTAAAATAAAATATTAAATGATAAATGAAATCTTTAAAAAGTTCCAATAACTTACTTGGATTGTGACGTGTTTTCCGTCAATTGCTCCTATGCAATTGGGAAAATTCCATCGGTCCTCAAAACCAGATGCGACCTTCTTAAAATATTCCTCGGATAGTTCGGGAAACACTTTATTTTTGAGGACCTCGGTTATGGTTTTAGTCGTTTCAACCAATATTCTGTGGACACTTGTTTAGGAGCATTTATAAGCAATCCCTAGGCTGGTCTGAGTTTCACCCGTTGCAAGATATCTAAAGAATATATTAAAATAAAGATTACACTTATTGTCAAAATTATTTGTGCAAAGCGAATTAATTGATACGTGGAAGCATCTACTCCAAAATACACATAATTTTTTCTTTTAAACTAAGAAATGAAAAATAAAAATTTACTTTTGTTCAAAACTATTATTTGTAGTCTAATGTTTCGTACACTATGAAAAAAAAATCAAAAATTAATTAAATTTAAAATAATTGTTGGCTAATTAAATGAAGAAATGATGTATAAAACCTTTAAACCCGAACAAAACTAAATTTAATTTTCTTTCTTAATTAATAATTTAAAAAAAAAAATTAAATGTAGTTTTAATTTCGCAAATTGGATTTTCGAAATAAAAAATTGTCACTTGGCACGAATAATTCAGAGCATGATTGTGTATACGTATACAAACAGTAATTCGGCATTTGAAATCGTCAAATCTAATTTTTGACAAAATTGTTTCATTTGTATTATCAAAATTATTCAAAAATAAAAAAAATTAATTAATTTTAATACAATTTTCTGAGAATAAGGTGGTACTTATAAACCAACTATTTTTAATAATTGTGGTATTTCAAATGAAACAACTTTGTCAAAAATTTCATTTGACGGTTTTAAATGCCGGTTTGCCATTTGTGCATGAAATAATCCTTAATAATTTTCTGCCCTCGGAGTAAATAGTCGTAAATTCACTTTATTTTAAAATTTAGGTTTGATATGTATGTTATTTGAACAAATAGGAAGTGGAGTGTATAGTGACTCCATCAATATTTAATTATTTTTCACAATTTCGCTAAAATTGCTTGACATAGAGTTTCGACTGTTTACTCCGAGAGTCATATACATAATTATATTTTTTATACCTACAAGAAAAAAAAAATAAAGTGTGTGTGTGTGTGTATATATGTATGTATACTGTATGTAAATACCTTAACGTTACTGCCAATCTTAACGTGAGGCTCAAAGGTTCCCTCACCACCGTTTGCTTTTCAATTAACGGTCCAACCATCTTTAGCAATTCCTCGAACATCTCCTCATTCATCCGGGTGTAGTTATAAAAAAGTTGTGGGTCTTTCCGTATCTCCGTAAAAATGCAGTTAAAAGCCCCACTGCGACCTCGCTCCAAATAATAAGGACGTACCCAATATTTCCTTTTTTGTGAACACAAATTTTCATCGTTGTCCTCGCTGCTGGAGAACATAATATGCATTGGATCCAAACCGGGCGAATCCAAATCAGAAGCTTGAATAAAACTCATTTTATTTTAATCAAATTCACAAAATTTTAAATTTTTTAAAACACAAACGGTTAAGTCGAAACACTAAATCTTTTGCAGTGTACTCGCCGAACAAGAAAAAAATTATGATTTTTTTTGGTTATGTTAAAAATCTGTCAAAATTTATCCACAAAATTTTGCTATAAAATAAAAAATAAAAAAATTGTTTTTTCTTTGTCACTCTAACTAATGTAACATTTTTTTTGTCTTCTTTCATTTTTTCCAGTAGTCAGTAAATTTTTCACAATGGAATACCGGCTTAACAATGAGCGTGTTTTTTTATTAGCTCCGGATAGCAAGCTATCGGGAGCTCATGGGAAATTTGTGTTGAAAGTTTTGCTATTATACACATGTGTCGCTATTAAACAAAAAGCTAAAATTTTACCTAACTTCATGCAGTTGTATTTGTATGACATTTCTTCCGAATAAAAAATCGGAATAAAATTATCTAAAAATCATCGGGAGATTGTTGAGGGGCACGGATTGGTTTTAGCTGTCTCACTTGACAGGCGACAGTGGTAAATTTTGGAAAAGGAAGATTTAATTTTTTTTTAAATTAAAATAGAAATGAAATAAAATTTACTAATGTTTATTCAATTGTGTATTATGTTTGCAAATTTTGGAAAAGGAAGATTTAATTTTTTTTAAATTAAATAAACAGCGATTTTTAGTTATTAATATTATTCCACATCCAGAAATAAATGGCGCCACTTTGACTGAGACAGCTAAAACCAATGCTAGCCAAATAATATTTTGATGAAATGGACATGCCTGGTACAAAAGTCAAGTCGATTCAAAACAAAAAGTTACTGTATGTATTCTACGTATATGTGAAGACACAGCTTAATATCACATAAATTTGAACCCCAATTCGGCATATTATGATCCAAATCACGTTCTATGAGGGATATCACTGATCCAAAATCACATCCTATTCTCGAATTCCACATCCATTTTCCACATGTGGACATCAGTCAAAATTCATAAAAATTGAATTTTTTTGGTACTAAGGGAATATTTCCGAATGGGTATAAGCAGGTGGAAGAAATTCTCCATAAAGGAAAATGGCCATGTATCAAGTGTTTTATATACGATTTAAAATTTCCGAACGTTTTGATGCATTTTGACAGATGTCCGCATGTGGAAAATGGATGTGGAATTCGAGAATAGGATGTGATTTTGGATCAGTAATATCCCTCATAGAACGTGTTTTGGATCATAATATGCCGAATTGGGGTTCAAATTTATATGATATTAAGCTGTATCTTCACATATACGTAGAATACGTACAGCAACTTTTTGTTTTGAATCGACTTGACTTTTGTACCAGGCCTGTCCATTTCATCAAAATATTATTTCTCTTCATCTTCGTCACCTTCCGACAATGATGCATTTCGATTATCGTTTTGCTTTCCAGCTTTTAAAAATATTTTTGCAGCTTCTACTTCAACGTATTCCTCATCAATCTCCCGATGATTTTTTATTTGGAAGAAATGTCATACAACCATATGACATTTGAATTTGACATCCGTCAAAATTTTTAAACCAAAATGAAGTTTGCCACAATTAGGGTTGTACAAAAACCAACAAAATTTCAAATTTCCCTTTGCTCCCGATAGCAGCTCCGGATAGCAGCTCCAGATAAATAGGTAGAGCTAAATATTTTTTTTTATATTTTTAGTTAAAAAGTTGAATTAAAAATTATAGATTAGTTTTAAATAAATTAGTTATATGTATAAATAGCTTGTCTAACATTAGTTTTATAACAGAAAATTAGCTGCTCCGGATACCAGCTATCCGGAGCTAATAAAAAAACACGCTCAATGTCAGACAAACGTAAATAAACAAAGTTGAATATTTCAGGATTTATTGTTTTATGAAGAGTGTTTAATAAAAATATTTATTCTGCTTAATATATTATATAATACAAATATGTATAAACTAATTCAATTCACTCGTGTCGGAAAATAATTAACCTACTTAGCTGCTGCCGGATATGTGTGGTATTTGATTCATTGATTTCTTTGGATATTTGTGAAAATTTTATCTTAATAAAACATTTAATTATTGTTTTAGCCAATTTGTAAATATGATTGTTATTAATTTCGGTATCAAACTGATGATCGTGTAGTGCTGGAAATAATCCAGATATATTTAAATCATTTAAAATAATTAGTGCCGAATCGTTCATCTTGATGTTTTAGTTTTAAGTTTGTATCGGCATTTTTGAAGTATTTATTTGTGACCAGACATAAATCGGTGACATCTTTAGATGGGATAATCCCGATAATCAGACCTCCTCTGGTTTTCATAAATAAAAATTTTAATGCTGTTGGATGAGCACCGCCATATTCAGAGTACAGTGAGTTAATGCATTCGTCACATTTTACGAATTTTTGTGTCATTCTCACTACGTAACCACTAATGTATCCAATAACATTCTCTTGAAATGGTGATGTAGGGTTTTGTTCTAAAAATTCCGAGACGAGAGCTTTAGTTTCCCTATTGGGACTGTTAATATCATCTTCACCTACATCAAATATGTCAATAGGATATTGAACATCACCTGCAAGTAAAAAATCAAAGTTTATTTCCCAAATAAAATAAAATTTTAATTGGTTTTTACCATCTTTTTTAGATATTGGAACATGGCACATTGTAGCCAATAATTCGGTTCCATCGCTTTCGCTGACGTTGCCACCGAAACTTCGTACTTGACTGTGCACAAGTAATTGTTTGTAGCCAACGATGAATTGTCTTGGTGTGGGGTTGTTGTTAGTTCCACTCCTTGAGCGCATGACACAAAAAAACAACTCAAGATGGTCTTGACTCAACAACTCAAGATGGTTTTGATTTCACTTTTTCTTTTAAATTTCGCAACATAGTTATAATATAGGTTTAAAACAACGAAATTTATTTTAGACACTATTTCATTTTAACGTACAATTTTTCACAATTTTTAATAAAACAATGGATCTTCCTACTATAGCGAGCGAATGCTTTATATAAGATTACGCTAGTACGGGTTAAAATAATAACATTTATGTATGTACATAAAATAAAGCAAGATTTATTTATGCATGTACAATAAAAGCAAGATTAAATTCTAATAATTTGTGCTGATTACTTATTATTTGTTAAGCAAGCTAATATGATATAAACATTTATATTAATTCACTGAAAAAATTCTTGAACATAAACTTGATGCCCCATCATGTTCACTTCAATCAGTCTAACTTTTCCTTAGAATAAGTCAAAAAACAATGAATTCACATAATTTCTATGGAAAACGTCATTAAAATTATGCATTGATCAAAATTAAATTCAGTTGAAAAAAACATTCGCTGATGAATGTTATTTTCATTAAAATATGGATTAGTTTTATAAAAAAATCATTAATTATAGGATATAGACATCTAATTTAATAAAAATACACCTAAAATTAAAGCAAACATTACTTCATAGATTTTAAGAATTAGTTTGCCTAAAATTTAATCACCCAAGTTAATACAACTAATGATTTTGTTGCATAAATGTTAATAAAGAAAAATTGCTAAACGTATTCATCTTATTTCCACATTCGAGATTTCGAGTACAGTCATACCCCGCCTAACGTTGTTAATTGGTTCCAACGTTAGGCGAAACAACGTTATAAGGGGCAAAGAATGTATGTAGACGAAGAGACGAGAAAATTTCATTGTTTTTGTTTTTTATGTTTTTTGCCTTTTTTCTCAGTGTTTTTTTTTTGCTTTGCTTATTAATTTTAAACGACGTTACAACGAAACACAGCGACGATAGAGCGAGGTTTGTTCGCATTTTACTAACGACGTTACAGCGAAACGACGTTATGAGGGGGGACGTTGTACGAGGAATGACTGTATTTTTATTATATTTCCATACTAACGCTTTCAACAGTCTTGTAATACATTAGTGTTGGTTTTATCAATATAAGATTTTACATTCAAAGTTATGTGTATGTATTTAAATATTAATGCATGTATCCTTAATTCTAAAACCTTAAACATCATTACAATGTAGTAATATACAAACAATGAAAAAATACCAAAATTTAATGTTTTTTCAGGAAAAAAATTAAAAATTTACAACGGGATCTCTTATGAATCTAGAAATTGTTTGATGCGTGATTATTCTTTATTCAAATTGAACGTAGCAACTTGTGTAGTGGAAAAATTATAAAATGTAATTATATTTTAAATGATAAATAATAGTGAGTGTGTTTAATTTAAACTATATACATAGTGTTTAATTATTGTTATTTTAGTATATATTTGTACAGTCAGTCACGAAAGTCAACATAACCAGTCGAAACATAAAGCAAACGTAAAGGGTTTATCAATGCCCGAAAATAAGCAAGAGGCCTCAATTTTTGTGACGAACTATTGTACATAAATGTATCCTGGACATATATTGCATATTATTTATTTTACATTTGTTTTTAATAATTTTTTTTTTATTATTATAAACCATGATAATTAGCCATTTGTTATTATATATCAAAATACAATTTATTATGAGTCAATACAAAGGTAAATTCATATTTTTTTATTTAGATTTAACACATTAAAAATATTGCTTGAATAATATTATGTTCAAATTTATAGATATTTTTACCGTTTATTTACTATTTATAGAAGCTTCCGTTATTGATGGTGAACTAGTCAGTTTTGGTGAGTTTTGTGCCAATAAAAATATTGCAATTCATATTGGTGGTACTAACGAAGCTAATCTCAACATGGGTTCTCAAGGTCAACAATTAATATTACAAGATGTATGTCCTCAAACACAAATTTTACATGTGACGTTTTAAAAGGCAGAAGAGGAATCATCGAACCAGGAATCATTAAACGAACTTAAACTGATGTTACAAGAATGTAATCTTTTACATCTAAAAGATAAATTTGCAGGTAACCTTATTTTTCAAAAATACAATAAACACATCACATATTAAAATTTATCAAATTTATTAAATTTCTATTTTATATGGGATACTATCGAGAAGCTAGTGGATACGATCTAGTTACTGATTTCAAAATCATAGCAGAACCCGATTTGGGTACCATGTTTCCAAATAAATCAGAATTAAGCCAGAAATCAAGACTTCGGGAGAAGCTTGCCGAATGGCGAGAAAATAATGTATCTAGATATTACAATGACGTATAACATCAGTTGTAATTATTACTAAAGATACATGTTAAACCGAAAGTGGTCTGACTGAAAATGTCCGAGATAAATTCAACATGTAAACGGCGGCTTGACTGAAAGCAAAGATTATTAACAAGAAGATCTTCTTGTTAATAATCTTTGCTTTCAGTCAAGCCGCCCTGTACATGTTGAATTTATCTCGGAAGTTTTCAGTCAGACCACTTTCGGTTTAACATGTATCTTTAGTATATATTTCATATTATTAATATTATGGTTTTAAAGTGCAAGTTAATCTTTTGTCTGGAACAACGGCATCGGTGAGTACTTCCGTTAATAAATGGTTGGAAACCCAAAATAATACATCAACAATATCGCAGTCGCCAGCCACACCTATCCTTAATTAACCTTCACAGTTGTAAGTATAATTATTAATTTGTTTTAATAATATGTATCCATAGTGTAATATATGGATTTCGTTGTTAACTACAATATTATTGTTCTAAGAATTATAACTTTTCAGCATAAGCATTTTTTTTATATTGCAGGATTTAAAACATTTTTTAAATACGGAACGAGGCCGTAAAATCGTTCAATGTTATTATAACACATATCCACCAAGATTAGGAGAATACGAAAAAAAATGTTAGTAGATAGCATTTTAGAATACCACTATACTATGAATTTGGTGTATGATGACTTTGATAGAATTGCGAATGATATCGAAGCAACATTTTTGGGAGAAAACAAGGTAGCTGAATATTTACTCGCTGAAAACTTGATAATTTAATTGAATTTTTTTTCAGGATTGGTATTACCATCGCATTGATAAACAGCGTCCAACAGGTCGATTATACAATAAGTACCGAACTCAGGCTCCTTGTTTGAATAAAATTGGGTACTACGGAACCTAAACGGTTGAAAAATTTTGCCGACAACGAAGCAATTGGTAATGGATTTTAAATTTTAAAGCCGACGTCACAATTGAGTGATTTAGTTACGGTGATGTAATATATAATGATGTAATATGCCACACTATTGTGATGGTGGCATAGCATGGTTGATAATATAGCGTTTTCGAGAGATTTGTTGCACTACGTATATTTAGACCATGGGTTAGCCCCTTAATCTTGCATTACAAAATCTTGCATTACAAGATCTTGCATTACAAAATCTTGCATTTCAAAATCTTGCATTACAAAATCTTGCATTACAAAATCTTGCATAACAATTTCCCGTACATTTATAGAATCGCGCGCGCGATTCTATAAATGTACGGGAAATTGTTATGCATAAGATAACAAATCGCATTGACAAAATTCTACTGTATAATGATAATTGCAATCATATAGTAACAATAATAAAATGAAATTAAAGTTGCTTTTTTTATGTTATACGTAATATTTCATAAAAACAATCATAAAATATAAGAACGTTCTTTGGAAATCTGGACACAAGAAAACATTTTGTAAGCAACTTTCGAATTATGGATATTTCAGTGGTTACCTCGAACAAAGGTAACGATAAGTTATTCGTTGATGGCTATGCGTACCATTTAAACAGAAAAACGAAGAAAACTTTTAATTGGGTTTGCAGCAAACAAAAATCTTTGTCGTGCAAAGGACGAGTAGCCACATACACAAAGTTGAAGGCAAACATGAAATACTAAAATATTCAATCATTCGCACGAACCCTTGGCTTTCGATAAAACCATATGCGTTGCCAATATTTCAATCAAAATCCAGGCTAAAAATTTCCATACCGCACCTGCTATTATTATTAGAGATAGCATTACTAATTGCCAAAGAAACTCGCGGAGTATACTTACCGTCGAGAAAGACACAAAGGATAAAAATTCAAAGAATCCGCAGAAATAAAATAAAAGAACCAGATAGTTTGCAGGCTATAAATATACCCGAAAGCTTGAAATATGTTGAAAGGGAATTATTTATCCTTTGTAATGAAGAGTTTGACGATGAAAAAATTATAATAATGGGGACGGTCTCATCGTTAGCGTTACTGGCGGAATCGAGTTGCTGGATCATGGATGGAACTTTCGACGTAGTTCCATCCATCATGCATCAACTCTTTTCAATTCACGGGTCTGTTGAGGGGCAAATTGTACCTTTAATATTTTGATTAATGAGCAAAAATCTCTGAAGGTTTATGACAGATTTTTTTTTAACTTAAGGAAAGTCAGCTTGGAACTGGGTATTAATTTAAATCTAAGGAGAGTCATAACAGATTTCGAAAAGGCAATTGTGTCATCAGTAGATCGCCTTTCAAAGAAAAAAAAGACAATAATCAAAAATAGAAAAATAAAACGTATCATTAAAAAAAGGGAAAGAGTCAGTAAAACTGATTTTTTAAAAAGAATCGCGCATAATATTATCCTTTTTTAATTGCTGTACAATTTATTTTATTTTATTTTTTTTTAATTATATTATACAATTATAACTCTTCTTCTGTTTTTTTTATGAATTAAACTGCTATAGTTTAATTTAAACTCAAAACTGACTTATTTCAATTTTCAATTGACTTTTATGAATACGCAATATTATGTTAGATATACTAAAGACAGGGACAGATACTAAAACTGCAAAATTTTGAAATGCAAGATTTTGTACTTGCAAGATTTTATAACTGCAAGATTTTGGTTTGGCAAGATTTTGATTTGCATGATTTTTAAAAAATGCAAGATTTTGTACTTGCAAGATTTTGTAATGCAAGATTTCGGGGTGCTCCCTTAGACCATTTAATTTGTTTGAAAAACGCAAGCAGAATATAATATGTATACATATTTGCCTATTCAGCCGTATTTTATTAAAAATTTAGAATATGCGTTGGGATAATTTATTTCTTCCAAAGCAAACTACGCGATTTAATAAATAGACCCCCAAATATTTAATTTATTTAAAAATTTTGGGATTATTTATATGCAATTTTTGTTTTATCCTAGCTAAATCATTTTTCAGTTTTTCAAGGAATCACTTGTAATAAAAAAATTAGGAAACGCTTCACAAATCACTGAAAATCCGTATTTTGCATTAATTGGCGAACAACTTTGTTTAAATTCCAGCTTTTATCAATTGGCCACCTCTATTACTTTTCGTAAGACGTTATATAAAATTAATTTTTATATATTTGACAAAAGTAAGAATAAATTAATGAAAATTATGATATTTTAATAAAAACCAATGAAATATACCTAATCACACAATCTCACCTGATTGAATTATAAGACAAACATTTGAGAGCATTTATGGTTGGAAACTGAAAATTAGAATATGATATTCTAAAATTGGGTAAAAAAAAGTTTAAAACCCTTTCTATTGTATACATTAGCTAACTCTAAAATTTGTTTTAAGCCAGCTTTAATGTAAATAAATGAAAAATAATTAAATGAAAAATGAAGAAAGTGTATATTTAAATATGGTTAAATAAAAATAAACTAAATTGAAATAAAGTAAATTTTTATTTTATTAATTTTGGATCACAAAAAATAAAATATGGAATACTACAATATATTATATAATTGATTATCTTCTTTGACCGATGGCATGTCCATATATCTAGGATATACTGATCCATAGATTAAGGAGTCACTCTTCAAATCTATACTTACACATGACATATGCCTTATGTAAATCAACCTCAGCGTTTGGTTAGTTAAATTGAGTTTTAATGTTTCAAATAACAGTCGTTTATGCATATTACCAATAAAATTGTGGATTTTTGAGTATATAATCGTATGTTATACCACAAGACGATCGAAAATTTTCGATTATACGAGACGTATTGCCTGAAACACCACGAGACCGAAGGTCGAGTGGTGTTTTGCAAAGGCAATACGTCGAAATAAGAGAAAATTATCCATTGTCGTGTGGTATACAGGAGACTATATCTTGAATAAAGAAAACAATAAATTTAAATAGAAAAGTTACAATTTTAATAATTACAAATAATTTCATCAATTATTTGTAAAGAATTATTCCCGAAACGATCCATTTTGGATTTATTGAAGTCGATAACTGGAAACTGACATATATAAACAGAATTGTTGTTTTTTCTTTTGTCAAATTTCAAATTTGCTAAGCCTACACGATTTTAATTATGCTACTACATTTTACAAATGTTTATATAATCGATTATACAAAGGCTTATATAATCGATGTAACCATAGTTACTATATTTTAACTATTAGAAAAACCAGGCATACCTACATTGATTTTTATAATTTAATGAGTGATATAGTCAAAATCATTCAATCAAAGAAATTCTATCCAAAATTTTAATTTCGAAGAACAGTGAATAATGTATTGTTTCATAAAACCAATGAATGAATGTATGGTTTAAGTTACATTTCCATGTATAACCTGATTAAATTCAATGTTCATTTCATAACATTAATTTTGTTCCATGTTTTGTTCCATTAAGGCCAAAAAAACAAAAGTTGGAAAACAAGTCATAAAACCATTGAAATTAATTACAAAAACATCGAATATAGGCAACATTTTTTTCAGTGTTGATTTTAAGATTACAGCTATTTTGTTTATCTTACTATTTGCCTTTCGAATAAACAATCAATCGTACCAAAAAGATTAAATTACATATATTAATAATTAATATGGTTACTTTGTAAGTTGATGACTTTGTTGTGATGGCTTAATTGGCTATCATACATCTTGCTCATGTTCCATTGGATGGTATAAGTGTTTTTCGTCACCCACGTTTTTAAATAAATTTGAATTTGATTTCCGAAAATTCGAAATTTTAGACAAGGAAGATACATTTTTACTTTCTCTGTCGCACACTAAGAACCATTTTTAGTTTTCTTTTTCATACCACAATCTTTTGTGCATGTCGTATCCATGAGATTCAAATCAGTGGATTTAAAGTTCGTAGAAAAAAAAAGTCTGCGATGAATTTGTTACGCTCGTATTGACAGAGGTAATTTCAAATTTTCCTGGGATGAAAATCTGGGATAACTTCAAGGTGGTAGCGATACTGCATCGTTACCAACCATTTTTAGCAAAATAGTTGATCATTTGAAGTATTTTTAATCAATTCTACTCCGATTAGCTAAGTTGCCACTCTTTTAAGTTAATTGTGATAACAACTAATTTTGTTGGTTGACAAAAACTCAACCATTTTGTTGCTCTACTTGCACATTTATTGACTGCGTACATCGTTGCAATGCTTCTCTTTCCTGTTGGATGAAATAGCATAATAAATATATTAAAATAACCTTCAAAGTTTGGTTAATTAAGAGAACTCTCAAAATTTTGTCTGATTTTATTCATGGTTTACACAAAATGAACAAGTTAATTTTGGCAATGTGCCTTTTAACAAGTTCATTGAATTATTACCACCTAAATGTACACACTTGAAATTTTTATAAACTCATATTAAATGAATCCGTCGTAAAATACCCACAGCTTGTACAAAATCACTAACCATTAAAATTTAATTTATCATTTAATATTCATTTTATGTTATATTATTTGTTCAAAATTACAAAAAATTAAATCAAACAACAAATAAATAAATTAATTTAAAATAATCAGAACAGCAAATACTACTGACAATCAGTGTCAGTAGTAAAACATAAAAAAATTAATTAATTTCATTTCATTGGTTAGTTTAACGTTTAATATTTTTTACATGTTTTTCGTTTTAATCCCCGCCTACAATTTATACGTTTAGCTTTTGTGAACATTTCTTATATCCATAGGCAATTTTGGTCGATTAAGTTACACAAAGTTTTACTTGTATGAATACATACGTGTATCTCTTTCTTATAAACTTCTTTGATTTAATTATATTGAAATTGACGTGATTCTAAATTGTATAATTTAAAATGAAATATAATTAATTCTATTTATTAATTGAAAAGTAATTTTAATTATATTGGTGTAATTGAATTAAAATTTAATTTAATTAGTTCAATGCTATTTGAAAACAATTGATGAATGAAAATTACTAAATGTTATTTTAGCCCCTCCCCGCTTTGTATTTTTCTATTTATTAATTGAAAAGTAATTTTAATTATATTGGTTTAATTGAATTAAAATTTAATTTAATTAGTTCAATGCTATTTGAAAACAATTGATGAATGAAAATTACTAAATGTTATTTTAGCCCCTCCCCGCTTTGTATTTTTCTATTTATTAATTGAAAAGTAATTTTAATTATATTGGTTTAATTGAATTAAAATTTAATTTAATTAGTTCAATGCTATTTGAAAACAATTGATGAATGAAAATTACTAAATGTTATTTTAGCCCCTCCCCGCTTTGTATTTTTCTTACATTTTTTGTTGACTTATTTTTTTTTTACTCTAGTTTAAGAATGTTGTTAGTACATTTTCGAGAGATTAATATTTTAACTGCGAATAGTAGTGTTTTATAGCTTTTTAATAAGTACGAGTATATAAAGAGTGTTTGAAAAATAATTCAAGTGTTTAGATATAAAAAAATTAAGATTATTAGGATGGTACCTATCTAAAACAAAAAAAAATCAACTTTCTGTTAAATAATACAAAAGTATTGAAATCACATTCACATGTTTAAAAATAATATTCTTAAAATTACGACTAAAATCAGTCTCCAAGTTTCATCAGCATTATTAAAAAAAAGTTAATCAACGAATTCAAGATTATCGTAAAAGGCATGACAGTCTGATGGGATCACAGATTTTAAATCTTGTAAGTGATCGTACCTGCTTTTTTTTATTTTGCAGCTTATACTAAAAAGAGATGGATAATTCGATATAAAATCAATTTTTTTCAATCTTCGAGGTAAGTTGCTCCACTCGTGATCGAAACATAATTTGTATTTTATTTTACTTTCGTAATATCTTAAAGCTTTGATGTCGGTAACTACTGGATCGTGGGCCCTTCTACCAGGTCTAATTGATGAATATCTAAGATGTTCCGGTAATGAATAGTTTTTAAAAAACGTGTATCTTAAATTTTCTACCTCATATGGTTTTGGATTGATGCGCGCGGCTTTAGTAAATACTAAATAGTTGCTGGGTAAATGTTTTTCCCTATTTTTGAGTTGATGCTCAATTTTACTATGGACACTGTCACACTCCATCTGTGTGTGTCCTGGTTCTAAATACTTTTGAATGATTTCAATATCATTCTGCATAGAAAAATTTAATAGCGCGTTAGCCAAAACATTATTTCTGTTTTTGTATCCGCATCCGTCGGAATATTATTATTATGGGGGAGCCATGCGGGCGATCAGCCACTTCGCACTGCGACCTAAAAGATCTATTGTGCTGGCCCCTGCTTAATTATCCGTCCAGTCAATATTAAGGTTCTTAATGAACCTGACAATACTGCCTCCCGGTACGTGATACATACTATCTGGGCTTATTGCTCTCCTTCCTAGATGCTTACTACAGCATGTAGTTCCGCTAGAAAGACGGTAGCATTGGAGCTCAAGGACCTCGAGAGGGTTGTCCCACTCCCGTATATTCCTACTCCTGCCCCGTATTCCGTTTGATTTTACTCTTATGAGTTGCTGGGAATTGCAAATCACCTGTAAGTCACCCAGCATTACTACAGGAAGGCTAAATAAAACTGGAGGGTGCCTGGTATCCAGAGTCCGCATATTTTGGGCTGATTAACCTATCAGCCATTAATCTTTCGGCATATGCTGTTCCACCTTAGATTAGGGTTTTTTGTCAAGGTTTTCTCCTTTAGCGCCGTACTTTAGCCTGTGCCAAATGGCCAAAAATGTGCCAAGTGGCCTTAGTTACCAGTGGTTGCCACGAGGAGGCAGTACGTACACTTGCGAATTGTGAACATGTTACCCCTTACACAATTGTACCCATCACGCAGCTGCCTAATGACAAGACCAGAACAGCTCACGTGATGCGCACCCTACTGGAAGGTTACGGAGCTGGTAGATTAATCTACTCAACTTTGATTCCCCCCTCCAATAGACGCCAAACCACCATCCGTCGGAATAACGCACAACAGTTTTTTTTTTCTTCGATGCTAAGATTATTGCCTAAGTAGTCGATGATACAACTAGTAAAAGTTGATGCGAGAACCAATAGGCAATAACATTTTACATCTTTGGTGGCTAATAAGTTATAAAATGTAAAATTATGGCAGCATAGTTTGGTTTTGTAATAAAATGCATTTGCGTTAACGTGGGGCGCCAATTTTACAGCTTGCAGATCCATGCATATGGCAAAAATATTTCCAGAAATAACAAGTTCCTTTATCTCGGGTTTTTTCATCTCGCGCGCGGTTCTTGTTAATAATGTGTTTGTTATATTCTTCTTCCGCCAAATTCCCATTTCTAAAAAACGCCCACACGTTGCATTCATCTTTCTTTTTTTGGAAAATGGACAAATTCTTTTCGTGAAATGTTTCAGTAAACAGCATTATTCCTAAAGGTAAACTATTTTTGGATCCACAGAATATTTGATATTGTTTAAACACATCTCTAATGGAACTGTAGATCGGTTCCAAAAATAATTTAGATGAATTGGCTCTTGCGTAATGTGAAGGCAACTTTGGCAGTTCTTCAAAAAAGGAATGTAAACATTCTTTCTGAGAATTATTGGCCTCTCGAGTAATTGATTTCCGGGCATTATTTGAATGAGAAGTCTCCTGATGCAAACCGTGTCGACTGGACTCAATCCAAGCATGTACTGTCTTATAACCAATAACAAGCGATTGCAAAAGCATATTCCGATAAACCTGAACACGGTCTGCGCCATTGTGCATGAAGTAATCATAAGTTTTCGAACGTCTAGAGCTCGTTTCAACAGTCATTCTGGATGCAGGTCTGCATATAACATTTGAGGCAATAAATATTTTTCGTTGGTCCCAATTACATTTTTCCCAAAAATCATTGAAAATAACTTGTCGTATTTCCGGTGTAAACGTGTGATAAAATCAGTTTTTTGACTTGAGGCACTTGTTCGATTTGCAAGAAATACCTTGCATTCTAGGACTTTTTATTTTCTGTTGTTGGTATTTATTATCTATCTTACAGAACCCAACGTATACTCTTTCCCGTTCATGCGGAGGCTTTAATTTTTATTGCGTTTCCAATTATCAGATTTAGATTTCCTTTGTCGCCGTACGGAATTTACTCCACTCAGACCCGTTTCATCTGTCTCTTCCGTTTCTACACATTCAGGTACAAATAAATGATTATTTTCATCATTGTCCGCATCCGTAATATGAAGTTGTTTTTCACTACTGTTAGAATAATCAGTCATATCTCTCACACAGTCTGGGTCGTCTTCATAAGTCTTACTTTCCATTTCTAGTCCGTTCTGCTTTGATATATTTTCAAAATTTAAATCCGTGACCATAATTGTATTCTCATTTGAATTATTGCTGGCGCTCGGAATGTAAATATCAGGTCCCATCGCTGTAGGATCCAATTCAAAAGAAAATATCACGTCAAGGTTTTCAATTGGAATTACTGTTTCATTGCTGCTTGGGATCACGATTGCCTGTTGTAATTTTTCTCGTGCCATATCTAACATTCTTTGCCCACGTGACATTTTTTTAATGGAATTCCTAATTCGTTTAACTTAATAGATATTTATTTGTTGTCTGTAATTTGAAACAAAAATTAAATTTTTAAATTTTTCGGTGAATTCGTTTAGTAAAAATTGGATGCAAAACCTCCTATATACATAAATAATGATGTTTGAAAATCTCATAAATGAAGCAATTATTTATTATTGTTTTATTTTGTATTATTATATAACCACGTCAAAATAAATATTTCAATTCAACTACAAAATATATAAATATTTAAATTTCACTTCACTTCCAATTTTAACTAATATCACATAATACAAAACAGATCAAATACTTACCGGCGATCCGCACGCTGCCAAAACACAAGGAAACTGATCACATAGGAGATTTTTACTTCTTTATAGGAGGAACTGTTTTTTGCCGTTATATTGTTTTTTTTAGTTTTACTATTACGTTTTAGTTATTATGTATAGGTGCGCCTGCATTATAGCTATATTTCTACATCAAAAACTCATTTTAGCAAAAAACGCAGATAGGAGTTCTTGTCACGAAGCGTCGATATTCTGCAACTAAATGTGAAAAAACAACCATCTGTTTTTTATCAGTTATTTGCTGCATTCTAAGCGGGTAAGATTTTTTTGTGTTTATTACCAGTGCCAAGTGGGCATCTGCATAGATGATTAAAATCAAAACACGACTTTTTTGTTGTGTTTCACAACCGATATGTCAGCAAAGAACCGCTAAGATCAATCTGCTACGCAAGTCGAGTTAGCCCAGCGTAGGGGCACATAATACTGTAAGAAAATTAGTTTTTCAATTAAATTAATCAATTAAGTATAGGTGACAAAATAAACACGAAATAACAAAATGGATGTACCCCTTTAAAGTACCCCGAAAATATTTTTTAGACGGAAAATAAAAGGCGGTATGTCACTATTAAAAGGAAATAGAGTTATTCAGGCAAACAGAGATGATGAACGTTCAAAAGCTTATTGAGAAGCAGGAAACGGCTGAACGCAAAACAACACCGTACCTTAAACGTTCTACAAACATTACTATGATGTTGATGGCAAGAATTAAAACATATCAGGGGTGAATCCAAACCAACCCTACTTCTAAGGAAGGAAGCAAGCAAATTCTGAAGAATTGTGTTTTCTAAAGTTCAACAAGAAGTCAAGCCTGCTGAAGCCAAAAAGGAGAGGAATTTACTGGATAAGACACCGTAGCCAGTAATGTCAGCCAATAAACAAGCCAAAACTAGGCAAGCAATAACAGGCAAGCAAGCTGTAGTAACCTTATTAATTACAGCAGTAATCAAGACAACATGACTTACAAGTATCGGGAACTGAACCATCAACAAAAACAGATTCAGTAAAAGGTTTTAATGAAAATTCCTGGAGAGCTGGTAATAAAAGATCCAAACTACGACACTTTGCCTTTGTCGATATGATTCTAGGTACAAATTACTAAGCCAAAATTTTAATAGACAGAGTGATTCAAAAATAAACTTACCAATCGGTGTAGTTCAGAAAACTGAGTTAGGATGGATTCTTCTGAGTTTCAAGATGAAAAGCAATCGATTTTAACTAAAATTTCTCTCATAGTTCATAATAATCTTGATGTGTAATTTCTGGAGAGTAGAAGAAATTGCTCATACGAAAAAAAAACGCAAATCCAAATTTTTTATCCAAATTTCCTCCTTGTCCCGTCTTCCGAGTCATATGACCGTCATTCCTTCTGTCTGCTCTACATTTTAAAAAAGTTCTCCCTATAAATTTCGAAAATTGCCCTCTCTCATAGAAATAGACCGATAGGCCAATGCAAGTAGTGCAAGTAGTATCGTTTTATCAAAAGGACACTCTAATAATTAACAGAGTACATTTTTTACAATTTTTGTGGATATTTCGATCAATATAATGAAAAGAATGCCCCTAAAGTATTTGTATACGGTATATCATTCAGAAATTAGAAAGTAAATTTGGTTTTCCTAAATTATGTTACCAATGCTTGGGTAGCATTGGTTACACATTGGGCCAAGAAAGTACTTATAGATTTATAAAGAATTTCTTTTATGTTGAAGTGTTGTTGTAAGGCCATAGATGGAAAACTTGCACCAATCAATTTAGGGTTGCTTTCAAACAAAACAGTCTGTGGCTCAGGTGCACAAAAAATGTAATTGCGTTTACTTTGAAGTACCTATAGGTAAAACTTAGCTAGGTCCTCAATGAATCAACAATAAATCGCGCATCCAATGCAAGGCAGCACGAGAAACCGCTAGAAGAACTGAAAAAATTCACTTGAATACTTTACTCGAATATGTGGTATCACAATGGACCGTCACCGGTCTAAGTGTGCGTAAGCAGCCACTCCAACCTAACCTAACCTTACTCGAATAGGCCTTATTTATAAGGAGCTGCTATTCTTGGGAGTCACCTATTTATGGTGGCTTATGATAGTTAGCTACAAATAGTGAAAACTCAGCTTAAATTGTTTATTTGAGCATATATTTTGCAGATCGAACTACATTTACTGCTTTGGATGATCTCATAAAAACACTCGGATCTATTTTGCCATTTTGAATTTATTTTTAAGCAACCATAGCTTGAAATTTAAGTAGAGTTGCTAGCTTTTGCGCGTTGGTGGTGATTAGCGAAACTAAAAAAAAAGAATATTTCATTAAATCTAAAAAAATATGTGAATTTCATATGGATTAAATTGTTTTTTTAAACCATTTAAGATTAAATCCAAATTCGGTTGGATCATGCAAAAAACATGCTATTGTCGCCTGAGAGAAATTACTAGTTTTTGTGCTATATTCGCACCTAGGGTTTCTGGACTCGACTCGGAATCGTCTAGTATTTGGGCAATTACTCGAACTCGGGACTCCAATCTAACACAAGCCGTTCGGGTTGAGAATTCAGGTATCCAAGTTTGGATTGGCCAATCGTGGGATTGCATGCAGTATCTGGTTCGAAGGAAGTATTTGTATTTTTCCCGCGAAAAGACGCCGGTCAAAAAACGAAGAAGGAGCTCGCAACTTCAATCAATACATTAAATTCTAATATTTTAAATACTAATTTGAATACTATAGTCCTAATATTCTAAATTCATATATATATCTAATTCTAACAATATCATCAATGGATCTAACAATTTCGTCAATAGTTTACCAATTTTTTATTTTAATTATAGTGGCATGCGATCAAAATCAAAAAATTTCTATCTTGGAATTAGAGAATCTAATTACGACGTAATAATTCTGACCGAATCATGACTTTCAGTTGATTTTAATGATGCGGAGTTTTTCCTTTCAGACTTTTGCGTTTTCCGTCGCGATCGGTATAACTTTAGTACAAATCTTAAAGGTGGTGGTGTGTTTATTAGAACGGGAAAATTCTTCTTTTGAACTTTTATTTTTCGACCCAATCATGCAGTTCATTGCTGTTAAACTTAAATTAGGTACAATTTACATAATAATTAGCGCAGTTTACTTTCAGCTAGAACCAACCTCGCCGTTTTGTCAAGATTTTATTGACAAGATCTTATGTAATTTATTACCTTTTATATATAATAGCACTGAATTTTTTATTTTCGGTGGTTTCAACTTTCCAGATCTAATTTGGATCATGGTTGATGGATGACAATGTATTCATACCTTCTAATACTAACGATTCATCAGCCCTAATTTGTGATTTTTTGTTCCAAACAGTCGTGGCACTTATTGTATTTTAATTTAGTTTTCTACACTAATAATAGATCTTTTAGACTAGAATCATGCAACGACTTTACCGGATCTTCGAGTTTTTATCATACCCCGGTTTCAATTCAGTTTTTCTACAAAATTTCTAATAATTTGAACTTTAATAAAAATTGTACCTTATTTGATTACTCGCGCGCCAATCACAGCTCATTAAATGATTTTTTAGCTGAAGTGCATTGGGCTGATACTCTATCAAACACTGATATCAACAGTTCATTAGAGACCTTCAATGAATTGTTGAAGTTTTCTATTGAAAAATGTGTTCCTAAAAAAATAATTAAAAAGTGTCGTACCCGGAACAACCCATGGTTTACTAAAGAACTTAAACAACTTGAAGACCTGCGTAATAAATGTCACAGGAAATATAAGCGTACAGGGTTGGCCCATGACTATACCCAGTTTAAGTCTCTGCGCAAACAGTTTTGCTATCTCAACATAATATTAACCGTGTTATTACTTAATTGACATTGAAGACGATTTGCGATGTAATCCGAAGAATTTCTGGAGAGAGATTTGCAAATTTAAAAACCGTAAAAAAGGCTTGCCGTCATTTTTAGAATTCCGTGGTCAAAAATCAGATAATCCAAAGACAATTTGCGATTTGTTCGCTGCATACTTTAGCAGAGTTTTTTTTAAGGATAGCACACACTCATATATTATCTGGCTGCAATAATTTAAAAATTGTTTTTTCAGAACTTGACGAGATGACGACTTTTATGAACATGGGCACTTCTAAGGGTCCTAGACCAGATGGTTTACCAGTATCTCTATTGAAGCTGTGTGCAACCGGTATTGCCGCTCCTTTATGCCATTTATTTAATTTGACCCTCAGTCAAGGCAAATTCGAAGGATTTACACGACACGTTAACTTTCAAGTCACTGTACACTTCATTTGTTCGTTCACAGCTTGAGTACGCGACTGTCGTACGGCCCCCATTCTACGAGTCTCATTCAAACAGAATTGAAAGTGTTCAAAAACAGTCTATTATTTGTTCTCAGAAAATTACCGTCTTTTGAGCGTGATAATTTCAGACTCACCATATGTAGACCGATGACGTTTCCTGGATCTCCAACTTTTAAGTGCGCATTCATCGAGATCTCAACACCGTTGCGGATTAATTTGATTTTAATATTTCCAGAGAGGAATTTAAAAAACGAGTCGCTAGGCTTTTATTTTAAAGGAAGTTTTAAAATGTTTTGTGTTAATTGTTCGATCTGTTAATCTGTTAATGAACAATTGATCTGTTAATGTTGGTAGGAACTTTCAATTTTTCATTGTATTTAATTTTTAACTTTAATATTTAATTAAATTTAAAATTAAATATTTTAATATTTTTTGTAAATAATACGATGTAAGCTATTTTTGCATATTGGTTGGAAATAAATAAATAAATATCCTTGACTTGAAAGATCAAATCGAAGTTGCCATTGATGAGATAGGAGCCCAAACAATCGAAAACGTTCTAAAAAATTGGGTTGACAGAATGGGGTACTGTAAAGCCAGCCGTGGAAGTCATTTGCAATGTATACTCTTTCTAATAAAACTAACCGCTTTGAAAAAAATTCATTCATCTTTGAATTTAGAGCCAAATTAAATTACAAACGTTGGATGGACCATCCTTTAAAAGCGAAATAACACGTGAATTATTGGAAAATAAGGGAAAAAGAATGAATGAGCGATTGAATATAAATTTGATGAATTGGTTTAAAGCTCTTAAAGATCCAACATTTTTACCTACCAAACAGACTTTAGATTTAGCAGCAGAATTATTAATTTTTTTTTTTTTTTTTTTAAAAAAAGGGAAAAATGATCTAAATCACCAGAAATTTTGCAAGATTTATAAAAATCGCTGACGAACCTCCGAAGGAATTCGAAAATTATAGCAAATTAAAACAAATTTTTTTTCTTTTCAGAAATACTGACAAACGAACAAGAAATCTTCTCAAATACTGGAAAAGGAACAAGTAGCACAATCTATATAACACAGTTTCTACTGTAAAACTTATTTCGACTTCGAATGAAAGAACATTTTCGATTTGTTCTAAGTTTTGCACGAAAATTAGATCGTGACTAGCAGACAAGTCTCGGAATGCGTTAGTATATTTAAAATATTATTTAAAAAAAAAAAACAAAAAAGGCAAGGAGATCAAATGAAATGAAAAGGATGTAGCATAATAACGATTTAACAAGTAAAAAACTAAAATTTTTACCAAAAGGAGCAAACATTTTTTTGGAAATTGGAATAAAGAAAATAAGATTAAAATAATATTCAAGAAAATAGTAATTAAAAAATAATAACAATATTTGAATAATATTGTAAACAAATAATTTTTATTTTTTGTTTTCATTTATGTTCGACTCGGACTCGGCGAGTCTTCAAAAATTTGAACTCGGACTCGCCGAATCCTGAAAATTCGAGCCTTCAGAAACCCTATTCGCAACAACGCTTCATTGAAATTAAGATTTCTTGGTTGCTTCCATTCGGTCACCCTGATATAATTTCTTCTAAACCAGTCGAATGAAAATGAAATAAATTTAACGTCATTTTCGAGGAATATTGCTTAAAGGAATTGTCACTACGAATGAATGAACTAACCAGGTCTTTACTCTGTAGGTTAGGTTAGCATAGTGTCGCAAACTTTTGTTCGTTTTAACTTCGCGGTTACAAAATTATTGTAATTTTAATCACCTTGAATTTTGACCATTTTAGCGGATACATGTTTACAGAGCTATCTCATTTTCTATCTTGTTTTTTGTATATTGGTTCAAGGTCTAAAACTTCATTAGTTTATAAAAGTTTCTTGTTGAACAGCGAATGATGAATCTGCGAATGATGTTTCTTCCTACAATGCATTAAAACGTAACCAAGAATCGCATCTTGCATCTTAAAATCGTTTCACATTTTTTTAATCAAATCAAAATACTGCATATCACAAATAAAAAAAAAAACTAAGACCACAACAAAATCCTTTTCATCTACAAAAAAAAAAAAAATAAAAATAAAAAAAATCGAACGTAAAAAAATGTTCAACAAACATTCACATTCAATTTTCATCAAAAATTAAAAACTGAACGCACAGTAGTTACAACTCTAAACCTAAAACATATGTGCTACTATTTCGTCTTGTCTTGTTTTTATTGTATTGTGTATTACTACTATTACTACTACTAAGACAATTATTGTTTTTAAATTTTAATCTTAAAATTTTCTTAACAGATTTTCGATACAGTATCTATTTTTCTTTCTCTTAACTTAAGTCGTGTGTGCGCTTTTCTTCATCGTCGACGTCGTTTTGTTTGTTTGTATACAGTCGATATAACGAAAACAAATTTTCTCTAATTAATTTCAATTAAATTTATAATTTAATTTTATGTAAATTTAATTTAATTTTAAATATTTTTTTTATTTTTATTTTTTTCATTTTCGGTTTGAGATAATTAAATTTGACAATTTATTTGGTTTTGATTTTTTTTTATATGTGCGATTGGTGAAATTATTTTGGATTAATTAAATTAAATTAAATTGAATTAAATAAAGTAAAATAAACGAGAAGAAAGGCAAATCTTCTTTTTTTCATAAAGTTTTATAATGTTGAATTATAATAGTCAATTGGGACTAGCAGTATCTAACCAACATCACTTAAATGAGCAACCAAATTATAATCAGCAATTTGGAACGGGAATTGCTAGTTCGGTATCACCGGCTGCTGCGGCAGTTGTTACAACAAATCTAATGGTAGCGAATTCGAATAGCAATAATACAAATAGTGTTAATAATACAAATAACAGTGGAATTAGTTTAACAAGTGATAATTTAGCAGTTCACTTTAGTGGTACTAATTTTTTTGGTGGTGGTACTAATAATAATGGTGGCGGTGTTGGTGGAAATAGTGTTAATCATAATTGTTCAGCTACTAAATCAGGAATTACAAATAATTTCACAGAAGGATTATTTTATGGAAATCATCCCCACCATCCGGGACATCATCATGTACAATCACACAACCAGTTGCAATCGTCGCAACATCATCCGCCGATTGCGAATAAATCGACAGAAAATACAAAACGATTTTCGGTGAATAATCTATTGCAGTTGGCTGGAACAACTAGTAATGGGGATGAGGGTCGTGATGATAATTGTCGACAAAGTGAAAGTGAAATGAATGATAAATGTAGTCGTACCGCTGCTTCGTTGGATATCAGAAATCGAGGTAATTTTGAAATAGTTTTATTAATTAACCGTCGGACCAAAAAATGTGTGTTCAAAATTTTAAATGTGTAGGTGTAAGAAAATTTTTTGATCATTATTTAAATATGTACGTAAATTGCAAATAATTTGTTGAATATATCGGTTGAAATATATTCGTAACACTAAAGTAATTGATTTCAAATCCAGTTAAATTTAAAATCGGTTTAAATCGAAAATTTAACGAAATGATCAACACATTAAGTTAATTTCGAGATTAGATCTGATCAGAAAACAGGTATCTCCGAAATTATTTATGGTATATTAAAGCGTTAGGTGGTTGTGTTTGAATTGAAGATCAATTCACTAATGTTCTTACAGATCTAATTTTGAACAAGTAATTCTCGATATATCCTGCTACTAACTGTTAACGACTTTTTAACTATAACAATGTTTTTTATCTACCGGCTTTTATTTTTTCATGTTTCGTTAGAGAATGAGAATACGTTTGTTTGTACGTTTATGAGCTACCAAAACGGCAATATTTTTGAAGCAAATATTTGTATCTTTGGAAATTTTGTTTGGATATTATTTTTATAAAATTATGCTTGATAAATTAATATTGTCAAAATCTGATAATCTTTGTTGTTTTTTGGAATTTACATCAAAAATTTTCCGTTCAATTTTGTAAATTTTTATCTAGGAAATTTTGCATATTTAATAATAATGGGAGTACATTTTTTTATGTATGAATATTCCTAGTTGGTTTTTAGTCTGTTTTGTTCTTTTTTATTTATCTACAGAAATTGAACTCGGATCTAACTCTGATCCGAGGAGTGACATTTTTTCTAGCGCTCAAAATGTCTAACGAATGTGGAAGTGCTGTATAGCAGGTAAAGGTGAAATTTTGGAAGTAAAGTGTAGTGGTTTTTGCGATAAAAATTTTCATATAAATGTATATAATTAAGTGATTACACTTTGGTTTAATAAGAAAAGATATTGGAATGGTTTTTTGTTGCAAAGAGTGTATAAATAAATTTGAATATTTAAAAACGGATTTTATAGAATTCATAAAGTCGTTAAATAATAACAATTTGCTAATTGAAAAGATGGATAGTAAAATAAATAACGTGATTGAAGAAATAGTGAAATTAGAAAATTTATGTCTAATGGCACATTTCTTAATGATTCAAGTAAAGAACAACAAAAAACCTCATATGCGGATATGGTGAGGTTGCCAGCATGTGTAGTACCCAAAAAAGTTAGCGTAAATAATTTGAATAGCCATACAAAAACCGAAATAAGACAAGCGGTAAGGCCATCAATTCTGCCAGTTGAAATGAGTGAGATTTCTGAATTGGAAAATAATGAAGCCATTCAGAATTCTTCGAGTTCTGCCAGAAATTTTGCTGATGTGCCTTTAATTGGTGAATTTTAACCTAAACATGCGGTAATAAGTATTTTCCGAATAATTTTGGGGTGAAGACAATTGAACCGAGGTTGTTGCTACACGTATCAACATTTGATCCTGATACGACCGTCGATGATATTTCATTAATGGCAAAAACTTGCATTAATGGCATTAATGGCAACCTAATCTCGAATCTTTGGAGTTTTTCTGTTACAAATTGAGGATTAAATATGATTCATACTTTGCGACCGGTATTCACATTCGAGAACTTAAAAATAATAATTTTCGGATAATATTGCATCCACTGGTGGAGTTTCGGACACCTGCTGCAACAAGTTAAAGTATAACAATCTATGTATGTATTAGTAAATCTGTTCCGGTTGGTTTTGTCAAAGTTTATTTTCAGCATGTTATCAGTAAACCGAATATCAAGTACCTCGAGATCTTAAGGATAGGTCTTACCAGACTAGAATTCACAATTCGGTATAAATGATGGCACTATCATTGGCATAAACTTGCATTTTTCCGGTAATCGATACATACAAATTCTGTAACAAAAATGCTAAGCAAAAGTGCGGTCTCAAATTTGAGCGTCAAGGTATCACCTTTACAAATATTAAGTAGACCCCTTTTTCCGATTAGTTAAGTAAAAATTAATTGTACATTTAGTTTGCCTAAGCGTATTTTGAAGAATTTGTGAATCCAAATTGATTCTTGTTAATTATATCGAGTTTTATTAAAAATCTATGAACCCTTATAAAAATCAATTTTTCAAAATTTTTCCCAGTATGGATCCAACTGAAATCGGACGGTAATCAGATATGATAATCTACTTATCCCCTGATTTATAAATTGGAATCTCTTTTGTAAGTTATTAAAAAAAACAAAACCAAAAGTTAGGTTATAAAAAAACTGATAAATTTTTTTAGAAGCGATCTGAAATTTCATCATGACCACCCTTCATTTCAAACTCGTAATGAAGATATTCTCCATAATTCTCCCTTTCTCAGCATTCACAAAATAATGATTAAATTTGGTTGTAAATTAACTCCCAATGCCACTTATTAATTCATTATTATCGCGTAATATTTGGTTTGGAATTCGGTCGATTCTTCGATTAAATATTACTACATTAACAATTGCCCTAAATTTGTTTGAATCTCCCAAAGAATTTAATAATCCTGCCGTGTAATGTTGTCTCTTTGCAAATGTAATCATATTGCATATGTTAAAAAGTGCAGTACAGGGAAACTCCTCTAACTCGGAATCGCACGGGTCCCAAAAAATTTCCGAATTAAACAGTTTTTCCGATTTATAGGATTTTTTCTAAATGAAACTAAAACCAAAGTACTGCAACACAATTAATTTGCTTCAACAATATAATAAGTTTTATTTCAGTACATCCGCATGCGTATGTTATTTGGTTATACCTAAATAAAAAATCACATATTATGTATGAAATCCAGTCATTCGTGTAATTAAATAATAAAGTCTAACATAAATTAACTATGTACATAAGTATAGTACATATATTTGGATTAATTAAAATATTGCAATATCGATGTCTGCTTTTGCTTTCGCGCCATTTCCTTGCCTTGCACATATGAAGCTTTTAATTTTGAAACTGTATCACAAAATCATTTTCTCCAGATCGTCGCCCATAAATTTTAAGAGTTTTAAACGCTTGTATGACCTCTCCATTTCTAACCTCAGGAATGTCATCATCGCTCACGGTTACGACTTCTTCAGGTCCTGATGCAATATTATCCGCAATAATTTAACCTAGGTCGATAGAATTATACTCGGTTATGATACTATCATCGATAGTTATAAAATCTGAGGCACTGCAAATCGCAGACCCAAATGTAGACTGTATTAAATTTTGAATCTCTACTATTCCATCTGTAGCGATTTCTTCATCGGCAGACTCAGAGTTTGATTGTTCCTCCCCTGCAAAGACGAAACCAACGTTGAGAAAACATTTCGTAATAGTGTTGACCGAGATTTGTTGGCACGCAATTTTTAAAAACTGAATTGCATCAAGAATTGTGAGCTTAGCGAGCGTAGAAACACTGCTGCAGCTTTCCATTTGTACAAGCAAGTTTTGTAGCATAAGCTTTCTATAATTTACCTGAAACAATCCATAAAAAGTATGTAAATATGCTTGTAATATTTTAAAGAAAAAACTCTTTTAATTTGTCATAAAGAGTTTTCCAATAAGAAGTTTCATTTTGATATTCATTTTGCAAAATTGCGATTGTTTCGTTGCTTGTGTGGCACGTAGCGCCGTCTTGCTGAAAATAAACGTCGTCCACATCAATATCTTCCAATTCCGGCCATACAATCGTTAATCATAGCTCGGTAGCGCAATCCATTCACCGTAACATTTGCACCAGCCTCATTTTCGAAAAAGTAAGGTTCAATCACACCGCCAGCCCAAAAACCGCTCCAAACAGTGACACGTTGAGGATGGAGAGGCTTTTCAACAATCATTCTTGGATTTTCTGAGCCCCAAATGCGGCAATTCTGCTTAATAACGTAGCCTCCGAGGTGAAAATGGGCCTAATCACTGAAGATAAGATGATTTTTCGATGAAAATCCGGATCATTTTGATACATTTGAAGGACCCAATATACCCAAGGTATCGTACCATTTTTAGTAATGGCGTAGTTTTTACTTGTCAAATGTCAAAAGGTGACAGCTTCAAAATTGACAGCTGCCCAAATAGCAGGCTTTTCAAAATGAAAAATTTTATTGGAAAACCCTGTACCTTCATATTAGCGATTATCCAAAAATCAAGTGGTTGAAGTTTGGCTGTCATATTGGGTGGTAAATCTCCAGTTGAATATTTGAGAGCTTTAGATTTGCATGAGACGCGGCGTTATCTAGAAATAACAAAATTTGTCGGTGTTCTTCTTTCATTTTGTTATTAAATTTAATGAGGTACTGTTTAAAAATCAGCCCTGTCATCCCCGCCTTTCTGTTGGAATAGTAATCAACTCCTAAATTATCCAAATTTAGTTTTTTAAAGCAACGAGGCCGTGCAGCTTTACCAATTACAAGAGGTCTTTCTATAGTTCCATCTGCAAATACGGTTAGCAACACCGTAATCCTTTCTTTAGAAAGGACCTTCCCCCCAGAACAGGTGACCCCTCGTATATTTAAAGTTTTCGCTGGAAGCATGCGAAAAAATAGCGCAGTTTCATCGCAATTTCCTATATTTTTTGGATCATATCCATCGTAAATTTCAAATAATTCTGCTATCCATTTCGCCATTACTGTTTCATCTACATCATTACTTTCCTCGCATATCGTGTTAAAGCTAATATGATATCGCTTCTTTAAGCTACGTAACCATCCGTTCGATGCCTTAAAATTACTAATGTTCAATTTACTAGCTATTTTCATTGCCTCTGCCTGAAGTATCGGCCCAGAGATCGGAAAATTTTTACTTCGCGCAACACAGAACCATTGAAATAAAACTTCGTTTAAATTTTCAAAATTTGATTTTCTAAATCTTTTTGCTTTTGAACCGTAACGAGTCTTTGATTTTTCCAGTATTTCGGCTTGTTTTGACAGACAATCATATACGGTAGTTTTGCCATATTTAAAATGTGGGCATAACTCCTTTACCGTTTTTTCCATTTAAACGCATTTCGATTAACTTTTTTTTTTGTCCCAATGACAAATTAATATTTTGTCTGGCTGGCATTTTTTAAAAACATACGTTATTAACTACACACTACACAAATTATTTTTTACTAAATTAATTAATTAATCTTTATAATATCACTCACGTTACTCTCTGACAAACCAAAATGTTTACATAAAAACCAACGGGATTTTCTTTACATCAAACCACATATTGAAAATGAAAAAATTATTTTTTACATAACTGTCTCTTTCATATTTTAGATAGAAAACAAAAAACAAAATATTTTACTATGATTCCAAAAATTTTTTCATAGCCTACTCGTATACACGGTGAAGTATAGCCTCGTTAATCATCACATAAACACAGTGCCTTTGTATGAATGTATTTGACATGTAAAAACACAACGAAATTTTATTCGTAAAGAATTAAAAAAAAAAAAAAATTCCGAGTTAATGACTAAATTTTGTATGCAGTTATCCTTCAACTGTAAATTCCGTTCCGTTCCTAGGAGTTCCGTTTAGTGAGATACATTTTTGATACCAAATAGATTGACGGTGCGTTTCTTTCCGATTTAGAGAAATTTCCGAGATAATGGTTTCCGTCTAAAGGGAGTTTTACTGTAATTTGTACGTACTGAACATTTCGCCATCTTCTTTCACCTTCATATTGTACATCAAACTCTAAAAAGATAGCAAGCTTCATATGCTGATTCCAAGGTATACAAAAATATAAAATATTTAAAAAAGTTCACCTACGAGTATTTTTAGGTTTCTAGGGTTTCTTAGTAGTTCAAAAGTTAAGGTGCTATTCCATGAGAAATTTTTACTGAACAGTAAAATTAAAGCAAGAAAAAAATATATATTTGGTAGAGGCGGAATGAAACAAAAAATCGAATCAGTAAAAAAAGATTTGTGTCCGTAGTTGTAACACTCCTCTAAAAAGTATCAAATCGAGAACATTTTATAGGAGTGTCACTAACACACGTACATAAAATTTGTATATGATAGAAAATAATTCTCGCACACACTAATAATTTTAATAGGGGTACGAATTTATGGTGGAGATATTTTTTAATTTTTTATTCTGTTTGATTTTTATTTTCTCTTTTTGGCGTATTTTACTATTCAGTAAAATTTTCCCATGGAATAGCACCTTTATTCCAATTTCTACAACTTTTTTTCGAGTCATGTTTTTGGAAAACTCAGATAACTTCGTCAAATTAGAGTAGGACAAAAATACATTTCTGACAGGAAATGACCCTGAATATTCGGGTCTCGTTATGAAATTCGACGCTATTTTCAACGGCTATCGTTTTGCATTAAAACGTGCCGGAAGAAAAAGGAAAACCGAATTTTTCCTTTCTTTCTTGTAACTTCTAATATAAAACGATAGTCGCCGGATTGTATAGTTAGGCTCCTGTATTGAAAACCTTAGCCATAGTAATTCAAAAGATATATAAATTAAAAACTAGGTAATAAACAAATTGTATAAAGATACAATGTACATATATGATGGTGCTTGACGAAATGTAGATATGCAAGGGACATTAGAGGATGAAACTCTCAGGCAAAAACATTTTTACGACTTTCAGTCAAACGAGTTTATTTTTTGTTTTTACTTAAAAATATTTATTCTGTAAATCCTTTTACTTACATTGGTTTTTGGAAAAAAGACTAAAATATTCAATTTTGAGCACCGGTGTACACGGATAGTAATGCCGATGGATACAATAGTCGTACATATTTCATGATAAGTAGCAAAGTATTGAACATGAAAGGTTTATATGTTTCATCCATATGCGGCAGAGGACTGGAATTGAGCCGATACTAGTGTAATCTTGGAGTCAGTCTTTTTGTATTAATAATTGTTGCCCATCCCCGAAACACTTTATTATTAGTTGTCGGCTGTATTCGGTTACAACATATCAGTTGAACTGAAATATTGTCAAATTTTTGCATTAGATAAGTTACATACAGATATCTTCCATATTTAGCAAAATCCATTGGAAATATTTTTTAATCCACTAGTTCTGGATAAACTCTCTAATTATAGAGATTATACAGACAGAACACGGACTTCGCGCTAAAACTAACGAATTTTTCGAATGGATTTTTTTTTTTGTTAATTATAGGAGACGCCTATGATATTAAAAAGGCTGCAGTCATCAAATGAATTAAAAATGATGATTTTTGTGTCAGCACCTGCGACTTTTTTAATTCATTTTTTTTTAAATCTTCTGAAATAAAAAATGTCTTCCTTTTTCATACAATTTTCGCTTTTTTATTTCATTAATGAACATTTTTGATGACCATTTTTATTTCAGCCTTTTTTATTTCGTGTGGCCGACGCCTATACCTTATAAATAAAAAGATCAAAAAAAAATAATTCTAATTTTTCTTTTTTCTCCACTCAAATAGCGACGATTTTCACAAATAATAATATTTTTATAAAGAGTGTTCTTATATCAACTTCTTAAAACGTCTAAAAATGTGAGGATTCTATAGCTGTTTTATTTAATTTTTACTTTCTTATACAAAGTATCAAGAAAGTACAGAAAAAAATTGGTACTCCCCCCAATACCCCCATACTAACTATTTACTACATATTTTATTACGTGAAACATGACGTTACACCTCTTAGATCAAACTTAGGAATCTGGAAATGTACACATTTTTGTAGCTTCGGAAGCAACACTTTCAACGGAAATTTTAAAGGTCCTTTGAAAGTGATTTGAAAATCCCTAATTGCCTAATATTATAGTAGAAGTTTTAAAATATTTTACATTTGGCGACAATAAATTATATTTCTATAGATTTCAAAGTGATCAGGGTTTTGGGTCAGTGATCTCCTATACAAATATTTTTAATGATTTGAAAATGTCTAACATTTTATATAAATAAATAGACAATTTCTGAAATGTAGCCATTCATAGCAAAACAAAATTCATATTTTAAACACAATAGTTTGGTGCTACAGATCTTAAAGAGAAGAAGTTTTGATGCATACGATCTAGTTTGAACCTTGGTTTTGTATGAAATTTTTCCTTTTTTATACGAGTTATAAAGGAAACTATTGGTGGTTATTGGTTTTCAATATTTATAAAGAAGCTGTTGTATAAGAAGATAAATGAAGGGCCTATTTGATAATTCGCACAGCGCGGTGCAGTGAACATTTTGTTCCTTCTTTCACAAATAGAAAGCAAATCAACTTGAGACAAGGATTATCAAATAGACCTTTTTAATAATTTTACCGTAGGCAAGTCCATCTATATCTCTTTGCAGGCTTTATACCCTTTAAATGACAAACAAACATGGATTTTCCTAAACCGTACGGCATAATATATCATAGGTTGCAGGCAAGTCCATGTCTATATGTGACCTGAGAGAACAAATGAAATAAAAAGGGAGGTGGCCAAATATATCGGTAAATTTTTTTTTATAATTTTTAATATATGGGTAATTTTTTTATTATTTTGATTTTCAAAATTTAATTGATTATTTTTAAAGAAAACTTCTGTAAGCCGCAATTTAATTGAGAAGTCTCAGAATAACTCGTCATAGTTCACACGTCCGTGAATACAATGAATTGGTTCGCTGATCATCCCGGAATTGAACTCTTGTAGTGGCTGCCCTACAGCTCCGACCTAAATCCGAATTAGCATTTTTGGGCTAAAACAGTGACAAATTGGAACCACTAGAAGAGGAATAAATTTTTGAAAACAATTTTGTCTCCTGATTAATAAATTAAATGCATAGAAGGCTAGCCACAGTTTTAGAAAATGTAGGATTTTGAACAAAATATTAATTTATATAAATTTTCCTTCTATACCTTTTCAACTTCAAATTGGAAGTTATCATTTTCAAATTGGAAATAATCATTTCCAAATTGGAAATAATCATTTCCAAAATGGAAATAATCAATATCAAATTGGAAACCATCATTTCCAAAATGGAAATAATCATTTCCAAAATGGAAATAATCAATATCAAATTGGAAATAATCATTTTTAAATTAAAAAATAAAAAACTCACAGGGTACAACAATATTTATGATCAAAACTTTATTAATATATAGAGTAAATTAAAAAATCATATCGACTAAAGTTAAAACATCTGGTATGAATTTTTGAATATATGCAACATATTTAGCACAATTTGCAACAGATAAATTTGGCAAATTCCGTTGTATAATATTTTCCAGCCTTTGTAAACGAAATTCGGTTTGGATCAAATGTATCCTATTTTCACCTGCTGAAATCTGTGGCATTTCAGTTGTTAAATCTCATTTAATAGAGGCCTTCAGAGCCGACCAAGCAAATTCTATGGGGTATAACATTGGACTGTACGGGCCTAATCTTAATAACCGATGATTGATAAATTCACATTCAAGAAACACAGCTTCAATAGACTCATGACACGGAGCATTATCAATTACCATTACGACTGGTGATTGATATTTGGTTACAGCATTGCGTAAACAATTGCGTATGAACTCATTCGCTTGCGGGGTTTTAAATGCTCCTCTTCTTACTTCGTGATGAATAAGCCCCACATTACCTATTAAAAATGATTTTTTCCAATTTGTCACTGATTATTTCCATTTTGGAAATGATTATTTCCAATTTGATATTGATTATTTCCATTTTGAAAATGAAAAGGTATAGTTTGGTAAAAAATAGTTTGGGCGGAATTTTTATAACTATTTTTTTATAGTTCGAGTGCATCACATTTGAATTACAAAATTTCTTTGATTAAATGACACACCCGGTGTTGATAATTAAATTAATTTGACGAACTGCTATGATTTCGAAAAATTGAGTGCCGCAACTCTTTTTTAAGACGTCTATATAATATTTACATTAGTCTATGATCTAATCCAGTGCTTCATAAACTATAGACCATGTCCTCAAATGGAACCGTGGAGCTGTTGCCAGAACTAAATAGTTTTTATTGCAAAACCAAAACCATTTTCTAGCATACAATTAGCATGTTTTTTATTCGTGTCTGCTCTAGTTTGCTATAAGGATTATTCGAATTAAGTTAATTTAAACTCAAATATTGTCAAATATTTGGCTTAGCTATATATATGTATTTCGGTAATGTATGAAATCAAATTCATGAAACCACAACCGTTAGACACGGCTCACCTAGCTCTTTATACCAATATTTTTACTTGAGTAAATTGTTGCCATTGAAAAGGAAAAAATAGGAAAAATTAACATTTTTATTGTTGTTCACATTTTTATTTATCTTGATAACGGCCGTTAATGAGGCAAAAACCATTACACAAGGCATACCCTAGTCTTTATAAAAATATGAACATTGAAAATGTTTAGGTATAGCGTGTTTATATGGACCCTTTATTCTGAAAGTGGTGTAAGTCCATATTTTGTTGAAATGAGATAATGAAAGAATTGAGAATCAAACCCTTCTGTCCATTAAGAGGTCTGGGTCAGACCTTTTGGGGTTTTGATTAAGTTATTTTCATAGAAACAGTATCCGCACTTATTTCAAAACCCAGCAATTCCTTAATCAACATGTTTTCAACAATTGCAGGAAAATTTTTTTTGTTTTTATATTATGCGTGGGGATAAAAAAACGTTTTTATCGTTTTCTATACCTCTTGTACAAGAATAGGTCTGGCCAGACTTTTATGTTTTATATCTGTGGCCAAAAGTCATCATGACATAAGCCGAGTTATGCCCCTGTTACGTTTTCAAATACGAAATCTCCGTAATCGATTACATATCATATCAATTTTCTGTAATAATCCGGCAACTGCAAATAACCACTACGGTTGTTTGCAGTTGCCGAAATATTATAGAAAATTGATATGATTTAAAATTGATTACGGAGATTTCCAATTTGAAAACGTAAAAGAGCATAACTCGACTTATGTCACCATGACTTGTGGCCACAGACATATTTTATATACAACAATTTTTTATTTTGTAAATACGAGATATGGAAACTTTTATTTTGTAATGGAGAAAAACGATTTTTTTTTTGTATAATAAATTGTTATTTTCTGTACTAGTGATTATTAGATTAGATGAAGACGGTAAGAATAATTTTTGTATAGTCTCGAAACTTTGGTATGCCTAGTTTTCTTTTTTTTTGTTAGTATGACCGCAGCACAACGTGATAAAGAACTAAGCAGGACTGCGCAAGGTGGCGAAAATGAAAGCGACCTAGGTGATTTTAAAGTATGAAGATGAAGACTATGTTCGAGATGGTGAAGTTTCCAATGTAAAATCGGACCTGATAATCGGAGTTTTGAGGGATATTGACAACACTGATGATAACGAGCTTTACGAAGAACTTCTTAAAGAATATGAAGTCGCCCCTGAACAGCAATATTTACCAACCTCTACTGAATATTTTGTGGCATGAGATGGAACAAAATGGCAGAAAGAACCACCAGCCGCGGAACGTATTAGAGCTCACAATATTATTAGAGAAATAGGTGGGCATGCAAGACGAGGAACGAGTTCAAATCCAAGCGATATTTTTAACACAGTAATAATCGAAGAAATGGTCAATATCATCAAATGACATATAAATAGAAAGGCAGAAATTGAAATCACAAAGTACAACGCCGACAAGAACTCAAAAAGACCCTAAACAGATACCTGTGACTAGCAAGGAATTATATGCATATTTTGCTATTTTATTGGCAGCAGGAGCAAATCATTCTAACATGCAACACACACGAGAACTATTGTCAACAAAAAACGATCCAGTATTTCGCGCAACAATGTCAATCAACCGCTTTTGGGCTATAGGGCGTTTTATAAGATTTGATGACAAGAGAACACGTGTCGAGCGACAACAGACTCCATATAGGGGAAACACAAAATTTACGCAGTATGTACTCTCCAAGCCGGCCAAATATGGCATTAAAGTATGGTGGGCCTTTGAATCTTCTACCGGATATCCCTGTAATAGAAGACTGTATACTGGCAAAGAATCAAGTCAGCAAAGAGAACGCAACCAAGGCGAAAGGATGTTGCTCGAACTCACCAATAAATGCCAAAATAGTGGAAGGATGATTGTTGCGGAGAATTTATTTACGACTTTGGATATTGTTGAAAAACTTATATTAGCAGGAATGAGATTTGTTGGTACTCTTCAAAAAAATTAGAGTTGTATTCCAAACGAGATGTTACCAGATCGCAACTGGATAGTGCATTCAAGTGAATTCGGTTTTAAAGACAAAGTAGCTTTGGTGTCATATGTACCGAAAAAGAATAAGGCAGTTCTGTTGTTGTCATCGGTTCACGATAACACAGAAGTCGCAGTTGAAGCAACAGAAAAATAGAGGCGATATTATTTTATAATAAGCATAAAGTAGGTGTGGATAAAATGGATCAAATGTTGGGTAAATATAGCTGTAAACGACAAACTAAGCGATGGTCGCTTGCCTCTTTTTACAACATATAGTATTGTGACGGTTACACCTAGATTGTAATAAAACAAGTTAAATTAATAGCTTAATGTTTTACTGTACTAAAATGGAATTTTCCATGGTAAAATTGTTCTAAATATTTCTACACTATTCTTACTGGAAAAGTGATGAACTTTCTAAAAGTTTGGTTTGTGTATATAAAAAGGTGAACGAGATCGAATTGGAATGATTAGTATTTGGTAGGCAATAGTGTGAAGATTAAAAAAAAAGAATTAAAAAGTGTTTTAGTGCAAAATAAAAATTATAAGTATCAGTAAAATTGTACGAATATTAAAGTGTGATTTTGTGAATTATCGTTAGTTAATTGTGTTGTAATAATTTTTGTGTGACATAAATAAATTCGTTGGTAATAAATTGAATTGTTTTGTTTTTATTCACAATACAGTGATTCGAAACTTGATTGACAAAGCAAACACGTAACAATTGGTGACGGCGGAGGGATTGTGAATAGTAAAACAAAGAAAATGATTCTCTCGGAATTAAGAGTTCCACAATTAAAAAAAGAGCTTGAGAAACGGGGTTTGGCCACTGATTGTAGCAAAGCAGCTTTGCAAGCGCGACTACGTGACGCCATGGAGAACGAAGGGTTAAACGCAGACCATCATGATTTTAGCGTAGAAGTAACAGATGCGACAACCGTAGAAAAGACAGAAGCTGAAACAGTAAAACAAGGATTGGTCGAAACAACACAGCTACGATCTGGAATTTTCGATTTGTCGCAGTTAATGGCTGCTATGAACCAAATAATGGGACAGGTGGATGTAATGAACAAGTCAAACGAAGAAAAGAAACACCAGATAGAACAACAAAATCAGTCAAACCAAGAAATGAAACAACAGTTGGGTGAGATTAAGCAGTCAAACCGAGAAATTGCCGAAGGCCAAAAGAAAATGGACGAGAAAATTCTAGAACTGTCTGCAAAAGTACATGGCGGAATAGAGAAACTGCAAACGAAAGTTCAATTTGTCCAAACGAAGGTTCAACAGGTTGAAGAGAAATTACAAACGGAGGTCCTACTTGTTGAAGAGAAATTGCAGCTTCTCGAGAAAGAATTAATTGACGTCAAGGCAAGTGGAACAACGTCACAAGTATAGTTCAGATCGTTCACTCAATGAAATTAAAGCCACCAACATTCGATGGAACAACATCTTTCGTCATTTTCAAATTTCAATTTGGAACCGCTGCAAGTTCAAAATCACTGGAATGATGAACATCTTGTTGCAGCTCCAAAGGTGAAGCAGCGGAGGCCTTACAAATCATTCCGGAAAAACATCGCAACAGCTATCTCGAAATTATGAAGGTGCTGGATCGGAAGTACGGCAATGACCACAACGTGAAATCCATCATATAGAATTGAAAAGCCGCTACCAAAACGGAGGAGAGTCGCTACATGAATTATCATCTACAATCGAGCGTTTAGTTCATCTAGCACATATAAGCACGTCGGCCGATTACATGGAAAGGCTTAAAATTGACGCATTCATTGATCTCATTCGAGATCCAGAGACACGCAAGGCGGTAATGTTCTCACCTAAAGCAACCATCGCGGAAACCGATGCTTTTGCGTTAACGATAAAGGCTGTGCAGACCTTCACCAGACCGTCATTATTTAGGCGCCAAATGAATTTAGACGCTAAAGGGTACATCGAGCGGACGGTACCAAAATTTAGAAGCGGTAGACTCAGGTGTTGGGAATGTGACAAGTTGGGTCACATCTCAATGGACTGTCGGAGTGTAATACAGGGAGAGAGAAGATCGCCATCTTTTATGCGGGTAAACGCCGAACGGTTAAGATAAAGGTCTAGAGGCAACGAGCTAAGATGTTGGGTATGTAACAATATTGGCCACATCTCACGAGATTGTTGGGAAACAAGAGGAAAACGGCAGGAATCACCAACTTCTGTGGAAAGAGCACTAAGAGGAGAGCAAGTATCAGCAACAGTTCAAAATTTCTCCCATTCCAGCTGCTTCTAGTCATCCTCAAGTAACATATCATAGTGCTTCATACGGATTGTTTGATTATTGGGCTAGTCAACTCTTTTAAATACCTGGGAATTCATTTAGACACTAACCTTAATTGGAAAATTCGCATTTCAAAGTTAGGAAGTTACATGGCATCTGCCTCACGTATTTTTTACCTCCTCCGTGATTTATGCTCTGTTTCTGTGTTGAAAATTACGTTTCATGCTTTGGTAATGGCTAAGTTGGAATACGGTTTGTCGTGCTGATAATAATGGGTAATAATGGTAATAATGAGCACTACCGCCGCTATATTGTTGTTACTACTCCGACGTTTTTTAATGCATTACCCGAACAGATTAGACCACATTTATTCTAAACAGTTCTTATTATGCATTAGAGATTGGTTATTTGTTGGCTATTTGAAACACCTGACCATAATGACATTTATTTTGCGTCTTTATTTGGTTTTGTTTTATTGTTGTTGTTGTGTTTACTCAAATTTTCTCGAGAGATACGCATAATTTATTCAATTTATATTAAACACTTTTTTTCTTTAGATAACTGATTGGTATTTGAATATAAATAGTTATATTTTTTAATTTTGCTAATATGTTATTAAAAGAAGCAATCCCTGTCACTGGATTTTTGTCCACAAGGCATGTAATTATTTTTATATTGTAAATATTATATTGTAAATGTAATAAATTTCGTAGTTAATAAATATACAAATATAAATAAAAACAAATAAAAAAAATTTTGTATTTACGATAAGTGTTATCTAGTAACTTGGTATAATCAATGCATACTTGGTACAATTCTATATTACTGGTCCTTAATGACTTGATGCGATGAAACTTACACTGCTTCTGTCGTGACGACCTGCCATTGTTTCATTCCTTGAAAGTCCATCTGTCTTCCGTGAAGCCCCACAAGCAAATAAAATTTAATATAAAATGTCTCTGCCGTTTGAATGAGGTTTGTATGGAAGAAGTGAAGAAGTGAATGCAGCATCAAGAACAATTAATATTGTTACACTATAGCCACAGAATACAGATTACAACCAGAAGAGTCTTAACGCTGTTTTTGTATGGAAAAATGTCGACTCATTTTTTGACCTTGATTTGCCGAAAGTAAGAGAAAGTTGGGTTATGTATTCTTTGGTTTACTGGTTTTGATTTGAAATAATAAAAATTGAGAATCCTTAACAGCGTAGTTAGTGAAATTATTTGACAAGTTTTGTTTTGACAGCATATTTGTGGTTAAGTGAAAATCGCTTATTTGGATATGGTGTAAGTATTTAATTTGTAACCACAATAAATTTATTTGTAATAATGTAGAGTTTTATGGTCTTTCTTTAGTGTTTAAACTGCCTGAACAGAAGGAAGAATTACTCGAGTATGCCTCTGAATTTTAAATAAATCCCAGCCTACAGATAAAACATGCGAAATTCAAACACTTTGGGGGAAAACGCGTAAACCAAGCACCCCCAAGACTACTGAAAATAAAGTGTGGAGGGAGACGCAATAGACATCCGCCGCTCAACAAGTAAGTATTTATTTTGATTCTTGAATTCGCTGAACCCTTAGAAAATTTTTCTTTATAGTACGGATTGACAAATTGGCTTTCAGAAAATTCCCCGGTATGCCTGGCATAGAATTTTTGTTCGTTCCAAATACCAATGAGATGTTTGGTTTTTTAAAATTGCAGTGCGGTTCCCAAGAAACAGTCACGCGAAGCAGTCGAAAATATTTTTTAACCTTAATGCTTTTCACAGAAACATCGGTCACGATTAAACTAGATGGAAAGGCCACGGAAATGATACTAGGTGAACAGGATATGGTACAGCCACAGAAGAAAGTATTCTGTGGTACAGCTGCCTCCGGATTCTAAATACGGATTGATTAATAATAGCCGAAAACGTGCAATTCTGATAACGGCGCGATTCTTAGCTGAATGATGAATATTCAACTTCAAACTAAGCCTTGTAATGTGTTAAACGGTTTTTATTTTGTAAACTGGGGCCCTATTCTCGAATTTCACATCCATTTTCCATACATGTGGACATCTGTTTAAATTCATAAAAATTGAATTTTTCCGGTACTAAGGGAATATTTTCGAATGGGTGTAAGCAGGTGGAAGAAATTCCCCATAGAGGAAAATGTCAATGTCCCATGTGTTTTATATACGAATTACAATTTCCGAATATTTTGATGAATTTTGACAGATGTCCGCATGTGGAAAATGGATGTGGAATTCGAGAATAGGGCCCTGGGGGCCTATTCTCGAATTCCACATCCATTTTACACATGTGGACATCTGTCAAAACTCATAAAAATTGAATTTTTTCGGTACTAAGGGAATATTTCCGAATGGGTATAAGCATGTGGAAAAATTCCCCATATAGGAAAATGTCAATGCCGCATGTGTTTTATATACGAATTACAATTTTCGAACCATTTTTTGACAACTTTGACAGATGTCCACATGTGGAAAATGGATGTGAAATTCGAGAATAGGCCCCCTGGTTTTGTAACCCATACAACAGATTAAATAAATATTTAGTATTGTTTTAATGAAAATAAGTTTTAAATATGCGAGATAATTATTGTTCTCCTGCCTTAGCTAGTGATGGTGGTTTCTTGTCGCCGCTTTTCTTTGAACCTAATCATTACAATTGAAACTAATAAACTACCGAAGGGGCCGTTTTCGGTCGAATAAGCTTTAAAATGGACAAATCCGTTTTGGTCATCTAGGTCTAACGTAATTTGGGATCTACAAATATCACAGTCATGAATTTCCATACACTTGGTGAAAATATACCCTGAGAAATACACTAATGCACTGGAACTTGAAGCGGACAACTCTTTATGATTTGTACTAACCGAATGCCATATAATACTTGGAACTTCTCGAAAATTTTCATCGACAATTCGATCATCAAGTAGGGTAATATTTGCTAACAAATCGACAAAATCTTGAGGGATTGTTTCACAATTTCCAAAATTTGAGACGTTCAAAAACTGAGAACAGAATTTTTTTTTGAATGCTCTAAAAAACTGAATAGGTGTAGGATTTGAAGAATTCCCACCCTGCTGGCGAATTATTCCAAAAAAAATTTCCAAGCAATCTTGGTTGAGATGCCTAGTTAGAAGGAAGGAATATCCTTCAGAACGGAGATCTGCAAAAAGATCTATTACAGCACGAATTGAAATTTGTCAACCCCGAAGACACTTAATTTTTTTTGAAATATTTTGCCCATTTTTATTATAAACTGATAGCTTCTTTCTTAATTGAATATTTATTATTAAATATATTATATTTATGAATTAAAATAAATTTAAAAATTATTTTGTTTTGTTTTTTTTGTGTACTTATGATTCAAATAAATCACTACAATAACAAAAAATGTCAAATTTTTTGACAATTGTTAAAACTTTGTAGAAGTGTAAATTGTCGTTCAGTGGCTATAATATTCAAAAATAATTACATATACTTCAGTGTCCAAAAAAGAAGGTAAGAGGAAAAAAAATTGATCCACGCTGTTCTGGTTGTAATCTGTATTCTATGCTATTGCATTGTTTTATACAAATCATTCCGGATACATAATTTTAGAGTGTCACGCAATTCACTAAAACAAATATACGATGAAAACCTAAAATATGTACCATCAAAATCTAAGTTCTTAACATTTTTCATTTAATTAAGACAAATGATCATCTATTTTGTCGTATATACACATATGTATAAGATGCATTCAACATAAAAGTATGGCAATGTAGCGTTACTTCAAACGATCCGTGCAAAAACTTAAAAAACAATAAATTAAATCTGCATATAACAAACAAAAAATGGTTTCAGTTATGATTTAATTTTTGTGATCCGTTTAATCTGATCCAGTTCCGCTCGATTTTTTTATATTTTGTATTTACTATTTAGGTTTTTAGAATATAAAAGAAAAGATGTTAATTAGTTTAATTAATTAACCACGCGTGACATTTTTTTTTTTTTTTTGGTTTAATATTGCATATTATGTAAAACGGATAAATTGCATAACAAAGATCACATGCCGGCATTTTTCGTCGTTACACAGTTTAATTTATTACCCACACTTTTTAAGTTAAATGCAACATATAATTACCATCTGTAATAGGGCATAAAGTGATAATTTTATTACTTTTCTCGTACACAGTAAAGAAATAAAAAGAAAGTTGATGTTTGTAGGGAAACTCCGTTTTTATTATCCTTTCCTTAGCATAGTAAAGCCGCATGTGAAAAGAATATGTGCACGTTTTACTAGATGAAAGGAAGTTATTAAATACATATTATGGGATTATACATATCTGATAATACTAACAAACAAAAAATTTAATGATCGACTATTAATCGCATCACATTACAACATTGCTGTTTATTTACTTATAGATTCACATATCGCGGCGCGGTGTTCTTTTGACAATACAAAACGAATATTGCGAGACGAAAAAAATTTCCTTCATTTATTTAAACGATAAATTCACAACACTTTGGTGGCTTTTCTTTCCAGTTGACAGAAGGAATTTAGACAAATTAAAGCGAAAGAATATCTTTAAGTAACCGCAGATTTGAAAAATTGCGAATCACTAAAATAAATTTAGTTATACTTTTCATCTCAAATTTTCGCATAAATCACATTTTCATGTGCGATTTCGGAGAAAATCAAAACTAAAATAAATAAGAAAATTTGTATTGGAATGGAATTCTAACTTTAGCGACGTCAATTTATTAAACTATACCCAGCAAATTTATATGTATGTATATTGATTTAATCATCATAAAAAATTTTAACGATTTTCCTTTTTAAAATGTACATACTCAAAAGCAAAAATGTGTCTCTCGGGCTAAATAATGTACCAATAACAAATTTCTAAACAATTTCTCAGAAAAGTCATAACTTTTCTTATAATTTTACAAATTAACTTTTTGTTGTGATCGTAAAAATGACTTTAAATGCTCTCTTAGTAAATTTGTAATAATTGTATACTTAATGTGGAATGGATTAACCTGACGATCATAAATCATTAATGACGGGAGTGTTTGTTTATATATCTAGAACTAAAAAATTAGAGCACCAAAAAAAAGACAACGAGAAGAGACGTTTTGTGGACCAACATTTTTTTCAATTTACCATATTTTTTGCACACTGAACGACAATTTGTCAAAAAAATTGACATTTGTTGTTATTGTAGTTAGTGCTTGATTTGAGTCAGGTAAGACACAAAAAAAAATTATTTTAAACATTTATTTTACATATTTAATAAAGTTCAATTTTTATCCCCAAATTAATTAATCAAGTTTTCCTTTGCGTATGTATTCCCAAATTTGAATATAACAAATGTTGAGAAACCACCGTGCTTTTTGCGAAAATTTAGTCCTAATGGAAGATATTTAATTATTTTTTCATTTGGTCAAACCTCTCTGGAAATTTATTTATGGCAAAGTTGTGCGTCTGCTTACCCTGTTAAAGTTAGCCGAAAGTTTCCAGCCGAAAGTGAAAAGTCGATAATGCAGATTATGTTATTGACATTCCAGCCGAAAATAAATCAGCCTCTAGAGTGTTATGTCTGCAGATGGATTCAATTGATGTGACTTATCAATAGCTATCGCAGGAAATAAATTTGGTTCAAGTTTCCCGTGGGAAATCTCGGAAAATTCGATTTTCCAAAAATTATTAGAAAATTTGTATAAAATCAGCCTCTAGAGTGTTATGTCTGGAGATGGATTGCATTGATGTGATTTGTCAATAACTATCGCAGGAAAAAAATTCAGTTCAAGTTTCCCGTGGGAAATCTCGGAAAATTCGATTTTCCAAAAATTATTAGAAAATTTGTATAAAATCAGCCTCTAGAGTGTTATGTCTGGAGATGGATTGGATTGATGTGACTTGTCAATAGCTTGTCAGTTCAAGTTTCCCGTGGGAAATCTCGGAAAATTCGATTTTCCAAAAATTATTAGAAAATTTGTATAAAATCAGCCTCTAGAGTGTTATGTCTGGAGATGGATTACATTGATGTGATTTGTCAATAGCTATCGCAGAAAAAAAATTCAGTACAAGTTTGCCGTGGGAAATCTCCGAAAATTCAAGAAAGTTTCCAGCCGAAAGTAAGAAATGGATGAATAAAATCAGCCTCTAGAGTGTTATGTCTGGAGATGGATTGGATTGATGTGACTTAGAGGCTGATTTTATATAACATTTCTAATAATTTTTGGAAAATCGAATTTTCCGAGATTTCCCACGGGAACTTGAACAAAATTTTTTCATTCGATAGCTATTGACAAATCACATAAAAACGATTCAGCTTCAGATATATACTCTAGAGGCTGATTTTATTCCAATTTTGTGGATTCTTCTGATTTTTCGATATTTTCTACGAAGCAAAGTTTTACACGTAAATTTATTTACAAAAATTTTTATTCAAATCAATGTATCCTGTTTACTTTCGGCTGATAACTACTAAATTTTTTATTTTCGGCTGGAATGTTACATCATAATCTGCATTATCGACTTTTTACTTTCGACTGAGATTAGAGAATCTGCATTACCACTTTTTTGTTTTACTTTGGGATGGGCCAACACCATCTGCATTATCGACTTTTCACTTTCGGCTGGCAACTTTCGGCTAACTTTAACAGTATCGTCTGCCTGTGACCTGATCTACAATTGCGATGAAAGCAGGGTGGGAAAAATTCATGTATTTTGTAAAAAACTACAAATCATTTGATTTTTTTATTTAAATCAGAATTTTTTGATTTAAATCACCTTTTTGTTTTAAATTTGTTTTGCCGATTATTTTTAATTTTTTTAAACTTAAAAGGCTTTTGTTAATTATATATGAAATATTTAAAATCACGTATAATTTATTTCAAGTTTGCTTCGACTCCAAAATGTGGCTTATAATTCCTTCAGAAATTCAGTTAGATAGATCTTCGTATAAATCTCGTCGTCCATAATTTCAAAACTTAGTGTATCTCTTTAATACCCAAGACAGATAGCGACTTAATAAATCCGATTTAGCTAACCTCGTTCAAGTACTCCATGCAAAAAAAGCAATTTTATTAAATCGCAGTGTGTCAAGGGTATTAGGATAACATCCAATAAAGGCAGATCCACTTAAATAACGGATTAAATTGCTTAAAAAAATTAGAACTGATTTAAATCAATGAGTTTCTTAAAAAATACAGGGTTGAAGATAAAAATCATTGATTTAATTCATTTCCACCCTGCTTTAAATAAGGCCGTCCCTTAAGACCGGTCTTCTAATTCTGTAATTTCAGTAAATAGTTTTATATTTGTGCCAGAGTCAAACGTAACCGCGATTTCTTTAGAACCGGCATATATAATCGAATGAATCTATAGGATCCACTTTTAAAAATGAATGAATTATTTCTGTGTAACTTATTTCACTTATTATCAATAACAAAACATTAAATTTTATTAAAAAAAAATTTATTTTATTTTAATTTTAATCAAAAAATTTTAAATAATTTTTTAAACAACTCCTCCTTATAGTGAAATATTTCTTCTAGAAGGATGAATTCATTCTTCCGAATGAATCTTTTTGTTTGATGTGTGATGTGTCTGAGGAAGCATTGTGCTTGGTATAAAGGCAACTCAGTTACGTTTCATAATTACAAATAATACATGGCTCGCGTTATTATTCGATATACCATATCATATTTCAATAAATTTTGTCAGAATTTGATATATCGATGATACTATATATCATATATCTGCATGTTGCTTTCATTTGATTTTCATAAAATGAAGTTTAAAATTCTGTGCATTTATAGATTTCACACTGCTAACATTAGAACCTATATCGTAGAGATTAATGAATTATTGTACACCATAAATAATCCTAACCTTTTTGTGTTGGGAGACATTAATTTAGACATATTGGAAGATTCGATTTACACAAACGAGTATTTGCTTTTATGGCATCACATGGGATGGACTCCTTAGTAAATTCACCAACTCGTGTCACTGAACATAGCCGTACATGTATCGATCATGTTTTTGGGAGATTAATCGTCACAGCAATTGACTTTCATGTTTGGGCAGAAAGTGAATATCTCTGATCATCAATCAATATTTTTAAACTTAACACTACCAGAACTTGAAATTTGCAGGGAAAATAAAGCTGAAACCAAAATATGTTTAGTTACAAATATACTACAAGCTTCCTTATCTCAAGCGATTGGGGAAATATTGATAGTTACGAAACTTCGTCAGATGCCTTTGATTCATTTTTACAAACGCTTAAAGAACACATTTTAAATACCTCCTCTCTTAAAAAAATCAATAAGACAAATGTAATGCTAAAGCCCTGGATGAATGAAAGGCTACTTAAGCTAATTCAGAAAATTACTATTTATAAAAAACTGAGAAAATATCCGAATAACCATAGGGCTAAAAGAATATTTCGGTTTATTAACAAAGCGGCTAAAAGTCGATATTTATAAAACTAAGGTCTCTTATTATAATAATAAATTTAGTTCAACAAAAGATGACAATAAAGTACAGTGAAAAATAGTTAACGATATTTTAAATATAAAGAAATCAGAAAATCCTATTATTAATATTGAGGATGGGAATTCAGGAACTTTATTGACAGATCATTTTCAAGTGGCAAATTCCTTAAATGAATATTTTGTAAATGTTGTGAAAAAATTTGTTTAACGACTCATATGGTGGAGGTGGTTTAATCAGCAATTTTTTCTTTTTTCCAATCATAGAAGAAGAACTAGTGGCTATCACAGTTACATTAAAAAATAAAACATCGGCCGGAACAGATAATATTAACATAATAATGATTAAAAAAGATATTGTTGTGCCTACCTCCAGTTTTAACAAAAATTTTTAATTGGAGTCTATGTACCGGTAACTTCCCCCAAGCTCTAAAGATAGCGTCTGTTGTTCCTTTCTTTAAAAAAGGAGACAAACATGAACAATTATTTAACTAAAATAAATTATTTAAACGTAAGACAATATGGCTTTACTTGTAACAAAAGCACGGAGAACGCTCTTCTTATGTTTTCCAATAAAATTTATTCTACCCTTAACAACAATAAAAAGGCAGCCACAGTATTCATAGACATAGCCAAAGCTTTCGATTGCGTTGATCATTCAATACTATTCCTAAAATTGGAACAAATTGGCATTAGAGATACCTCGTTAAACTGGTTTAAATCTTATGTGAAAGAAAGAAAATAAAGTGTAAAGATTAATAATGTCAACAGCAATCAATTAATCATAAATGCGGGAGTCCCACAAGGGTCAGTTTTAGACCCTACTTTGTTTTTAATTTACATAAATTCATTGTTTCGCTAAACTTAAATGGATTTCCTCTAGCTTTTGCCGATGACATGAGACTGCTTAGAAACTGGTTCGATTCGCACAAGCTAATACTGAGTTCCAAAACGAAGTATATGATATTTACAGTAGGTATACATTACATACAGCAGAATTAAATATCAATTATCCAGGTTCGCTGAATAGTAACGTCGAACCTCAAACAATTGGAAAAGTAACCGAATTCAAATACCTGGGAATTGTTCTGGACACACATTTTAATTAAAAATCTCATATTAATCAGTTGTGCAAAAGCATGATCGTTTCCATTCGGAAAATGTACTTACTAAGACCTTTAGTTCCGTTCGATATACTTAAAATTTAATATTTTGCAATGGTCGAGTCTAAAATTAAATATAGCATTGTATTATGGGGCGGAATGTACTTTGAAAATCTCAGATCACTTTTTATTTGTCAAAATCATGCAGTTCCATTACTTCATCATAAGTCACGATTATCACCGTCACTTCCTCTTTTCCGGATCTCAAATATTCTACCGGTACGGTATATTTTTCGTTATCAAACAACTATAAAGAATTTTTAAGAGCTACAAAGTTTTGGTTGCTAGGTCTTGAGTATCAAAATGCTGAAGCACTCATTAGGGGAATATGATGAGTGGTGGTTTTTTCCGCACGTTTGTGTAACCATTGTGTCTTTGCATTCAATATATATAATTTTTATTTTTATATTAATTTTTCTTGTTTTTTTTGTTTATTACTTAATATTAATTTAATTTATGTTTATTTTATATTTAAGTATTCCTTATTGTTAGTTATGTAAACGACTGTGAAGGTACCTGCTAGTAAAAAATTACTTCCGATACTGCTTTAATTAGACTAGTTGATGAGTATAAATTTTTAATGTCCAGCCATGGATTATTCTGTGATGTAAATGTGGCCGACCAGGATTTCTAGTGTTTCTTCATCTTGCATTGATCATGTTTTCTATCGATGCTCTAATTTTGCAATCAAGTCTATAGTTAATGATTTACGTATCACGGACCATTGTGCCATTTTTACTGACTTTTTTTTTTAAGGGTAGTAACAAAGATCAATCTAATAATAAAATTAATACAGATATGAAGTTTCTGATTAACTTTGACCATCTGAACCAATTATTGTTACTTGAATCTTGGAATATAGTCTTATCTGAAAGCGATATTTCTGCAGCTTTCGATTTGTTTACCACTACGCTCTCTAGTTACGTTGACCAATGTAAATACGTAGGTAAACCGAATAAAAAAACTTTCAAGCTTAAACCGTGGATGAACAATTCCCTCCTTTATAAAATCAATAAGACAAATAAGCTTAGTAGATAACTTAAAAAAAATCCCAGTAATTTGGACTTATCAAGCTTTCTTCGTCAGATGTCAAAACAATTAAAAAAATGGAGGTGTGGCCAACACACGACTTTCTTTTACGAACAGAGAATTTTGAGAAATTTTATTTTATTTTATAACTTTTTTTTAAAATTTTTTTTTTTTAATTTTTAATTTTTTATTTTTATTTGTTTTTAATTATTGGAAACATTTTGAATTTAGTAGTTTTTTGTAAACCTTATACTTTTTAAGATATTTGCAAAATAAATTTTCTGGACCAAGGGAGTGGCCACTTCCGGTTAGCCGATTTGGAGTAAAATTCACTGGGACCTCCCAATTTATCAAAAAAGCTTAAATCTGAAGTTTCAGTTCGATTGGTTAAACCATCTGGGCTGTAGAGAGGACACAGACAGACTGACAGACTGACAGACTGACAGACTGACAGACTGACAGACTGACAGACTGACAGACTGACAGACTGACAGACTGACAGACTGACAGACTGACAGACAGACAGACAGACACCATTTCGAAACCCACTTTTTCGGACTCAGGGGACCTCAAAACAAATAAATCTCTAAAAATCTCAAGGTCCAAAATTTTCATGATTACTATACTTTATTTTACTAGAGTAAAAGAAAGTGAAAGGAAATATTTGAGGCTAAATCAAAGTATTATTTTCGATTTCAAAAGGTTACCGGTAACGTTAAACAACAATGGCCATTAATTAATGAAATTCTAAATAAGGATACCTCCAGTGACAATATATTTGAAATACTCGTAGTTGATGAACATAATAATCGTTTCGCCTCTGCAGGGAATATAGCTAATTGTTTTAATTCATATTTTTGCAATGTTGTATCAAAGGCTCGTAAGGAGCTTCCTGACTGCTCGCGACTAACCGATGTTACTGTAAGTTTAGATGAATCATCTAGCAGCAGCTTTTTTCCGGCATTGTTCATCTACAGAGATATTTCACATTATAAACTCACTTGAAGATAAACACTCTGCAGACATGTTTGGTTTTAGTAATTGGTTATTTAAAAAAATTATCTTTAACATTGTTGATATTTTATGCATTCTCTTTAATCGAAGTATCACTGAAGGCATTTTCCCTGAGCCACTTAAAGTTGCTGCAGTAATCCCTCTATTTAAAAAGGGTGATCGTTTGCAAATTGTGAACTATTGACCAATTACTTTACTTTCTGTGATCTCAAAAATCTTTGAAAAACCATTCAAAACGAGGGTAGTTAATTTTCTGGATCGATCGAACTTTTTGAGTAAGTGTCAATTTGGTTTTAGGTGTAATTTAGGGACTGAAGATGCTCTGATCGAACTGCTAAATCCACTTCATGAGGGTCTTAATAATTCAATGGTAGCTGCTTTATTTGTCGATATTACGAAAGCATTTGATATGGTGGATCATAACGTTCTTTTGAATAAATTGTGGAATATCGGTTTTCGTGGTTGTGTTTTTAATTGGCTGAAATCATTTATTATTAATTGTTCACAAAGTGTTCGTTGTGGCGTTTGTGTTAGTGGAGCATTGGTTCTGGAAGCCGGTGTTCCACAGGATTCAGTACTTGGCCCGATTTTATTTTTGATTTATATTAATTCGGTTTTCACTCAAAATTTTAAGGGTAAAGTGGTGGCTTTTGCTGACGATATGTCTTTTGTGTACAATAGTTCTAATTATTCCACAATTACATTTGATATTAATTTTGACTTAGGTTTATAAAGTCAGTGGTTCGCTGTACATAAACTGGTATTAAGTCCGAAAACTAAAGCAATGTTGTTTAATTTAAATGAGTTGCGTGCTTTCAATAGAGACTTAATTTATCACGACTGTCGTTGTACTAAGAGTGGTAATTGCCTGGCTAATTGTTTGACGATTCATTCCGTGAATAACATTAGATATTTGAAGAAACTAGGTATTTCATGTAAGTCGACTGAAGCAGTCATTGATTTTTCTGCTGATGAAATTTTGGTAGGGATCAGTAAACTTAACGAATCTATAGGTGTTTTGCCTTTATCCGATTTTGATTTTATTAGTTCTGGTAGTTATGGGTTTGTTTTTGATTGTGTCGATGAACTTATGGTATTGAATGCAATTCGTACTGTTAAGTCTGATTCGATGGCATGTGACATGGTAAACTTCAGAGTAATAAAATTATTTATTGATTTGTTTCTGCCCCAAATTACATTTATCATTAACCAGAGTTTGACCAAATCAGTATTTTCTAATTTGTGGAAAGTGGCATCTATTATTCCTCTACCTAAAAAGGATGTAATTTCGAATATTTGTGACATTCGCCCGATTAGTATTTTGCCTGCCCTATCCAAGGTCCTGGAAAAAATTATACAACTTCAAATTCTTCAGCATCTCAATAGCTTTAATTATCTATGCAAATTCCAATCTGGCTACAAATCTGGCCATAGTACTACCACTGCACTTGTGCATATTGTTGATGATTTATCTGCTATTTTAGATAAATGTAATTCATTTGCAATTTTAGTCCTATTACACTTTTCTAAAGCGTTTGATTGTGTTAATCATATCCTTTTGCTTCAAAAGTTAGTTATATTATAATTTTTCAGATTCTGCTATTTTGTTGCTTCTTTCTTATTTGAGTAATCGTATACAATTCGTAAAGCTTGGTGATGATCATTCTGGTATAAGTAATGTAATTGCTGGGATGCCTCCAGGATCAATTTTAGGCCCTTTACTTTTTTCCATTTATATAAATGACCTACCTTGGCATATTTTAAATTGCCGATTTCATGTTTATGCTGATGATTTACAACTGTATATTGGTGGTGACTTGTTAAAATTGGGGGAAATCGTTATCTAACTTAATGCAGATCTTAGGAATATTTCGTCATGGGCCAAAAATAATTCACTTTCCATTAATCCAACTAAAAGTAAAGCTTTATTGCTCACTAGAAATAATTCGCATAATATTGCATCTGTGCTATTTTTGAACAATGATATAATCTCATTTGTTCCAACGGTTAATAACCTTAATAACCTACTTATGTAAGTTCTATGTGCCAGCGTGTTAATTACGGTTTATATTCACTCAGACTAATAAAAAAGTTTTGTCCAGTTGACTTACGCATATATAGTATCTTGTGAAAAGTTTAATTATACCTATTTTCAGCTATTGTGATGTAATATTTTCTAATTGTGATAGTTCCTCAAAGCGGTTACTTGAGGTTACGTTTAATAATTGTGTGAGATATGTTCATGACCTTAGAAAGTCTGATCATGTTTCCGAATTTAAAGATTCAATCCTTGGATGTGACTTGTTTGAGTTTTACTGTTATAGAACTGCTGTCTTTATTTTTCGAATAATTAAATCGGGTGTACCATTGTACTTGCATGATAAATTACATTTTTCTAGGTCATTGAGAATTAGGAACGTTAATTTTCCAGTTAGTAGAACTAATGTTTACAATAACTCTGGATTAATAAATGCGATTATCACTTGGAACAGTTTGCCTATAGAATTAAAAAATATAAGTTCCATTAACAGATTTAAAAAGGTTATGTTTAAATTAGTAACTTAATATCAAAGTTCTTGTACATATTGTAATTAATTATGTATATATGTCCATTGTTGTATATTTGCTAATTATTGTTATATTGATATTGAAATATTTATTGTTAATTTTAAGTTATTTTCTGCTGTTGTAAATATGTGTGATGTACAAAAGCCACGGTTTATACATTGAATAAAGCATTATTATTATTATTATTATTATTGTATATTTGAGTTTAATCGTAGATAACCGTTTGAACTGGAAATGTTATATATACTACTACGGTACGTACTATGAGTAAGTCCGGCCTTTGGTTATTGCTCAAAAGTTCATACTCAGATTGATGTTTTCAAGAATAAATTGTGCTTATCTTGGCCGTTATTTAAAACGAGTAATATTCTGCTACTTAAACATCTTTATGTTTTCAAGGTAATGAATGTATATTTTGAGAGATGTGGAAATCGTTTCTTGAGTTGTCAAAGTTACATTTTGCGAAAGAACACATTGCATTTTCGTACGGTTCTCAAATTTTTAAAAACCCATTATTTTAATTACTTTTCAGTTACCGCTCCTACAATTTTTAACAAGCTTCCTAGAGATATACGTTGCTTAAATTCAAAATCTAAATTTTTGTCATCATTGAAATTGTGGCTCCTCCAGCACGCTGCGATTGATTTTATTTATGAGCGTATTGTTTAATGTGTACAATTTTGGTTATCACTTTTGTCTTCGTAGTAATCTGCTTTATTATTTAATTTGTTTAATTTGTTTTTATGATTTAATTCAATATCACCTTTAGTTAATAATATTGTGTTTGTTATTGTCGCTTTGTATCTAAGAATTATTATTTCGATTACTTCCTTATTATTATATTTCTTATTTTTTTATTTCTATTGTTAAGGAAAAACGCCTGTCACTGGTAAATATCATACCAAAAGGCTTTTCTTGTTTTTTGTACTCTGGTTTCAGGATTTAAATAAATAAATAAATAAAACAGCGAATAATTTATTCATCTTATTGGATTATATAAAATAGTTTTTTTTTTACTTGAAAAAAATGTATAAATTCGGTGGCAATAAAAGATTGATTGATACAAAAAAAAATATGTCAGAATTTGGAATACCATTTATTTATTTATTTATTTTATTGAGGTAGTTTACACCGCCATATTTAGTCCTGGACTATACACTATATTCGACCTAAACTGCATAGGTCACATGGTGTAAACGGTAGTGACCCAAGTTAGGTAAGTAAAATGTGTGGCCTAACCTAATATAGGTGGATTAAAAATATGATGTAAACGCTTCGACCCAAAGGGTTATCGTATTTTTCAATAGATGTAGTTGGTTAATTATTATTCATAAAGAAAATATACATATTTAAATCAAAGAACACTGACAGAAACATTATTAATATTTACTATATGTATATTTTTTTTTTATTAAAAAATAGAGACTTTAAAATATAATATTTTTTTGTTAATAATATAAATATAATTTCTTGTGCTAATAATATAATGTAGCATAATAAATATTAAAAAATACATAATACTCGGTGCTAAAATAGGCTACAAGTGAAAAATTAATTTTATAGGTATGGATAGTGAAAGTGTCGCACATTTATGTGAATCGGAGGTCGGAATAGACTTTGATAAAAATTTAATTTATGATGTGGAATCACAAATAGAATTGCCGAAAAGGAAAGGCACTAATTGGACGGACGCGGAGACAAAAATATTTTTAAATTTGTGTAACGAAAAAAAAATATTGAGCTTAATGGACGGAAAGAAATATAAACATAATGATATCTACAAGTAAGTTATTTATTTAGTTGCTCTTGTATTTTTAATTCAATGGTTATTTTTATATTATTTAATTAAAGATCATTGGAACTCGATTTACGCAAAAAGTATGTGTTGAAGGACGCAAATCAAATGAGAACAAAAATGAAGCACTTGAAAGAGCTTTACTATCAATGTAAAAGGAACAATGGGACCAGTGGGGAAAAGCGGATTAGTTTTAGTTTTTATAATGAGATGGATGAACTATTAGGTCATAGACCTAAAGCGAAGGCCGTAAACTCAATTCCGGAATGCGGGATAGATTCTGGTCTATCATCGAATAACACCGAAATAAATGAGTCGAACGGTAAGTATGATCTATTCATTTTTGTAATTTACTTATTACTAACTGTAGTGTTTAATTTCTAGACAATTCTGATGAAGAAGAGCCACCAACAAAAAAAAACATGCCCCGAAAAACTGGAGGTTAGTAATGTTTATTTTCTTTTAGTTTATCTTATAATAATTAATTTTTTAAATGTTATAAAGATGGTATTGATCCATTTTATTTTTAGGGAGATTATCAAACATTAAAAAAGCGGAAGAGTTTAGCAAAGCCTTCAATAAAACCCAGGCCGAAATGTTCAATACACTTATTGAAAAGCAGAACAAACTATTCGAGGAATCGACGAAAAAACAAATGGAGGAGCAGAGACAATGGGAAAAGTCAATGCAAAAGGAGGAGCACGACCATCAAAATCAACAGTTTACATTAATAATGGATGGATTTCAGAAAATTATACAAACCATCCAAAATGTAAATTTTCAAGGCCCTTCTAATCCTTATTTCTCTTCACATGCAACCCCTCAACAACCTAATTCCGGATTTAAACCCCAAATATATCCACCTTCACAACCGGATTACTATCAGTACCAACAAGCTGGTGCAACCACCTCAACTTTGCCCCGACAAATTTCTTCACCTCTACAAAATCAGCAAAATACGTATAGTTCAACTTTGTCCCAAAACACTTTTGCACCTCCACAACAAAAAACCGAATCAAATAAAAATACATTTATTTTAACTTTAAAACCTTTGCCTTATATTTCAAATAATTTAAAATTTATAAATAAATCTTCAACTCCCCAAACAGCCTCAATCCCCAAAATAATAACCATTACTAAACTAAAACCAACTCTAAATAACACGACATAAAGTTTTGTTATAATAAACATACATGTCGATACTATTTATAATTATATTTTTATAGTTAGGTTAATGAATAAAAAATGTATGAAATCAATAAAAATAAAAAATGAATTATTAGAAGTACAAATTAAAATATATAATGAATTAAAAATATTTTGAAAAAATATATTTATGAAATGAAATGAAAAAAATTATTTTATTAAAATTTATATTATAAAATTCTATTACGAAGTGGGAAGTGTTTGCGCAAATATGCAGTTAAATGATTTCTAATCTCCGCACCTGACATATCTTCCCTTTCTCGGCATGTTCTGGTTGACGGTTGAGGAAATAATTCGAAAGATTCAGCCACATCTTCGAGCCATCGTGAATTAAACTGTTCCTTTTTGAATTCTACAAAATTTTGCAAAATGCAACAAGAACTTGTGATATTGGGAACGAAGGTGAAATTCACGTCGATCCTTTTTAATAGTATCCGCCATCTTCCTCGTAAGCGGCCAAAAGCCATTTCAACATTCACCCGTGCGGAATTCAAATGAATGTTAAAGGAATCTTGCAATGGCGATATACCAGAACCTGGGAATCCTTTTAGTAACCAAGATAATAATGGATACGCTGGATCACCGACTAACATGTATGGTATTTCCACACCATCTACATTTTTCTTTATCTAGAAATAAAAATAAATTCTTACTACCCTTACAGACCTGGTATTTCGCCGTTTTTTCTTAAAAACGAATTTTTGTCTAATCTTAAAGGATTTAAGATTATTATTCGATATTTTGAATCAAACTGAAACGTTTATTTTGACCATCCAAAATTTTACTTCGTTAGATTATCTTATACCACGGCTCCCACTCTATTACTAATATTCAATATTTATTTTTACCTGCGGGATCATATTCCTGTAATTCTTAAATAAACTGGAATCTTTGAATACAGCTGCGTCATGTGTGTTTCCAGGATGACGAATACAAATATGACGAAATCTGAAAATATAATTATTAAAAATATAGTTTTTTATACAGATATGATAAGTTTACCTGCATTTGTCATCAACAACCGCTTGCAAATTAAACGAGGGCCACCCTTTCCTATTAACATAATCCCTGTAGCCGTCCACAGGCGCCAGTATTGGTATGTGGGATCCATCGATGCATCCGATTAATTGAGGAATATGGCAAATTTTTTCGAAGTTTTTAGCAATTTCGGCTGCTTCCTCATAGTCTGGCATTGTTAAATACGTACCCATCATTTCTCCATTAATTGCATTAACCACCCTATACAAGCATTTTTTTATTGTCGCTTTATAAACTTTTAAACACCTGCGGATTGTCCTGGACTCTAGATTAAAGTTTCAGGATCCTATTACTAACCTTAATAAATACTGCACGTTTGCTTTGAGAAAAATATATTTACTGAAATGTCTGTGTCTCTTTCAGGTCCTCCGAGTGGCATATTTGCTTTAATACAGTTCTATTTGATACAGACTAAATTACAGGATGGTCTATATACTATATTGTTGGAGGGGCATTTACGTCAGCACAATTAAACCTTTATTAATAGCACAGATGATTGTAATCCGAACTATAAACTTTAGTAAAAAACGTGATAGTAGTCATAAGTTATTTAAGGCTAATCAAATTCTACCTTTAAGCAGTCTCTGTATTTATAAGGTGTTTAAAGAGTTCTTTCTTAGGAGTGGTAATCGTCAATTCATAAAAATCAAATATGATTTGCAGAATAACCGATTCGTTTTTCCCAGTTCTAGGAAAGAGCATTTTAGAGGGTATTTTCTGGTCCTACTTTATATCTGGTGTGTATTACATGCACCAGTCTTCTTTTTAATTTTTTGAAACATTGGATTCTTTTAAAAACCGATGTGGAAGAGTTTTTGAACGTAATGAAGTGATCAAAAAATTTAATTTTCTGTAATTGGTTTAGAATAAAGAATACTTTTATATTAATAAATTAATGCCATACACAAGTGTTACGTTAGCTAGATAGTGCATCGGTAAAACTTAGGAAGTCTACACATTATAATTTTACCAATTTCCTTTTGATAACCCTCTCGCTATCGTATCACTCAAATCACGCCAATGAATTATTTCTAAACTAACTTATATTTCCTTCCGTTCATTCCCATTAGGATTATCAGTGATTAATGTCTAATGAAATACCACCTTGAAATTAAATCCTCGCTTAACCAAAAGATCTTAAAATAGATATACCTAATAGTCTAAGTAATATTAATTATGTGTTATCCAATATTTACACAACCTTCATTCAGTTAATTGCATCCAATAAATTGACATACCCGAACAAGTGTAATCTTATAGTCATAATAAGATAAACTAAATCTTTAGTAACTAAACATATTTCGTAAGGGGTAAAACCAGTAAAACCTAATCCAATATAAGTGGCAACAAGTATATCAATAAATATTTATATCAAGTTATAAAAATAAACAAATTTAAGGGCTTAAATTTAAAATAAACCGAAAATAAAAATGATAGTGTAATACTAAAACCACAATCACATCATAAATCTTGCACTTGCGACGAGTGTCAACCGAAAAAAACAGAAAGATGAAGATGATTTTCATAAGAAATGAAAGAAGATAATTCCGTCGTATTATTTTTTTTTTTAATTTTTCAAATTGAACACATGTTTTATGGTTGCATGTTAATCTTTTTATTAATTTATTTTGATTTTATGGATATATCTTAATACTTTTTTAAGAATATTATATAAGGGCCAATAAAATAAATCTTTTTGGTTTTATTTGAAATTGATTAATTTAAAGTAGAGTATGTTTGCTTTATACTGCGATACTGGTGGTTGACTATCTAAATTCTTTACAAGGTTTATCATGGATTACACCTGAAAAATTTAGTAAATTTTATTTTGAAATTTACCGATTTAATGCAGACATACATATGTACATTTAGAATTCACAGATTAAGTTATTTCCCTATGTTCAAAAGCGTTAATAGTCTATTATTCCACTCCCTCAGTTAGAATTTAATTTAGAATTGTACAAATCGCAATTTTGCTACCACCGAGTAAACATTTAAATAATTCACTTATTACTTGTGTGAAAAGTTGAATCAGCAGTTTAAATCTTTTTTTATTTTTTTTAAAAATATTGTGATGTGAAAAATAAGTGAAATCGTGATGTTCTCACCTCCGCCTCAAGTAAAAAAGGCTCGGCCAAATCAGCAGACAGCGATGTCCACAAACGATTTGCCACCGAACGTCACGACCTCAGATATTTTTAATAAAAATACAAAAATGCAGCATAGTCCAAAGCGACAACCAATTTTAAATGTTCAAAAAATTACCTTACCAGGCAATTTAAGTCAAAGTGAAATTATTAATTTAAATAACATTGTTGTGTTGAACCATAACGAAACTAAAAGTGCATCGTCGCCAAATATTGACAGTAAAAAAACAATGGCAGTGCATCGACATCAGATGACAATAAAATAAACAGTGACGTAGGTCAGTGTTTAGTGCAAACGGGAATAGACCGCGGTATATTACTGTCCGATCAAAACGAAGAAGAAGCCCTAGATCAGCGGCCAGTGCAAGCGCGAATAAACTCACTAAGCTAGCTAGCGTTGAATTAACGCATGGTAATAGGTATTCTTGCTTGGTTGTTGACGAGCCGCCGCCCGAAAAAACTTCAAAACTGAAAAGCCGCCACCAATCTGTTTGAGGGAAGAATCAAATAGAGAACTTGCTAAAACGATCGAGTTCATTACTGAAGGTGCATTTTATATTTCCGGGATCAAAAGAGGAGATATAAAGAAACAAAAATTCAACCGCTCAATATTGATGCTTACAGAGCGTTAATTAAACATTTTGACCAAGTTGGTAAACATTACTACACATATCAACTAAAGAGCCAAAAAGGATTGGTTGTTGTGTTAAAAGGAATAGAGAGTTACGTGGATGCAAACGAAATTCAAGCTGCTCTCGCTGAAAACGTTTCCAGTGCAAAACTATTACTAATATTTTTAATCGGGAGAAGGTTCCTCAGCCATTGTTTCGTCTGGAATTAGAACCAGACAATAAAAAGGTAAAAGGCAATTATGCAATATTTGACCTAAAATATCTATTGCACAGAAGCGTTACCATCGAGGAACCCAGGAAAAGAAATGGGCCGGTACAGTGTGTTAAGTGCCAAGAATATGGGCACACTAAAGCCTATTGCACTTTGAACGATGTTTGTATTAAATGTGGTGAACTCCATAATTCAAAGGTTTGCAAAAAAGGAAAAAATGACGCATCAGTGAAAAAATGCAGTAACTGCAATGGGAATCACACAGCTGATTAAAGAGGGTGTCCAATTTATCTAGAATTGAATAGGAGAATCAATCCAAAGCAGCGAGCAGAGCAGCGAATCCTTAATCTTCATTCTTCAGTTAGAAAAGAAGCACGGCCAGAAATTGTAAACACAAACGCTCAAAATGGAAAACAGTACGCGACTGTAAACGGCAGCAGGCACCAAGGGGTTTCATACGCAAGTGTTCTTAAAGGTACCGCTCCTAAGGTGCAAGCAAGTGAAGAGGGAAACATCACAACAGTTTTAAACAAATTGAATAATATGATGCAAAGCTTCATGGTGATTATGGAGAGAACCATGGATTTAATGATGCAGAATATAAGCACGCTGATGCAGATAGTCGTAAAAAGCCAAAAATGACCATCATCAAAATAGCCATATGGAATGCGAACGGCCTAGCACAACATAAAGCAGAGGTACATGCATTCCTCACTGAGCACAATATTGACATAACGTTAATATCAGAAACACGCTTCACCAAAAATAGCTATTTCAAAATTAATGGGCAACCGAGAGAACAGATTATTCTTTGTGGAAAGCACATCGCGATCCTACGGCTAACTCTTCAAGAGCTAGGAATAAATAGCCATACCGAAATGTTTTTATGTAGAACTCTACTAAAATCAAGATTGCAATTTCAGCCACAAATGATTGATAATTGCTGCTCTGCTCGTTGGCAAAAGAATTATACGTCTATGAAGCAACTGGAAGCAAATTCTTAGACTGCAATTGTGATGCGTACTTCTAGAAATTTCATAGTTTAGAGATGACCTATTCTTACTCGGTACGCCTTATAAGAAAACGGGGAAGTGATTTCGTACGAAATTGAAATGTATCATCAGATTATGGACTTTATATAAAGATATCCTTGGAATAAAATTGTGACTTTCCTTAGCCATATGCCAGCTTTCGCCGATAAATTGCCTATTATTGTTCAGAATAGGCTAATATAGTATCCCTGCGTCGACCTTGAGTAGTACGATACAGGAATATTCGGTAAATTTTAATTTGCTTCGGTAGCTCTGATTCATGTTCGAAAGAAAAATATCGCAACTATAATTCACAGCATAAATATTTTGCAGACAGAAAAATTTACGATGAAATATAAAGTCACTCGTTTCTCGTATGCAACTATCATCGCAAACAAAAATTTAATCGCTTTTACGTTGTGAGCAATAATTTAAGCTATAATTGGACTTTTCTAATTTGGAATGACGATACAGAGTAAGAACATTTTGTTGAATATTTAAGGCAATTGCAAATATTGGCAATTTAATATTTGCATATGTACAGCGATATCATTTTATTTAATGTTAGCTTCTGGTGAAATCTTATTTACTTTTCAATTGTACCGGTTACGAATACTTTAGTATAACAGTCTTCGTAAACTGTAAGTTTATGTTACGCCTGGTCAGGAGGGCAAGTGGTTTAATTAACTACCTTATATAGAATCATTTGTTTGATAGAAGCAAATTATAAAATTTAACGAAAAATGAAATATATTTTAACATATTAGTGTATAAAAAATAAATTGGCATCTATTAGCTTTCCTTTGAGGGTGCTAAAAGAGAGTCTTTCAATCAATAATTTCCGAATATAACCTTTATAATCGTTAAAAAACTTTTAAAACCACAAATTTTGTAAACAATTTTTCTTTCTATTTTTACAGATGAATCATTTGATCACAATCCGCACCAAACTCAGATCCCAGAATCAACAACCTCGTGCTCAATTACACCATCATCGTCAACCAATTGTTCATCAAAAAAGCCCCGCCGAAATCGGACCACATTTACTAGTAATCAATTGACTGCGCTCGAGAAAATATTCGAGCGTACTCATTATCCGGACGCGTTCGTACGCGAAGAACTAGCCACGAAGGTGGGCTTGAGCGAAGCCCGCGTTCAAGTATGGTTTCAAAATCGCCGAGCAAAATTTCGGCGAAATGAAAGATCATCAATATCCGGTCGTTCGCTAACACCGGTAATCACTGGTTCTCATCAATTAACGCATAGTAATAGTATAACATCAACACAGCTAGCACCGAAATGTATCGATAAATCACTACAATCCCAAATGGAGTTGACATCACATCATTACCCAATCGCGTTTTCCACACTTGGCGTATTCGGTGCAAATACAAAAAATACGCCTAATTTTAATTATGCCAACTCGTTTAACTCATATAATTCACAGGAGAATAATGGCTGCTCATATATATCGACAAATTATGGTCCACCAAATATTCAAAATTATCAATTTAGCGGTTTACGTTATAAATCGCATCATGGCTATTCAACGCTATGAGGTGTTAGGATCGCTTAATAGATATATTTTTCGTACTACAGTTATCAAAGTAAAGAGGCGCTCAAAACATTGTGTATATTATTGTAAATAAAAAGTTTATTTAAATTTGATATTAAATAAAATAAAATTTGAATAATAAATTACATTTATTTGATTTAATTTAATTTAGATTATTATAATATTTATAAATGAAATAAAAATTTAATTTGATATAAAAATTTGGGGTGTTTAGAAAATTTTCTTTTTTACGGCGGTGTAACGTGCCATATATGCATCATATCCATCGAGCGATGTGAATTGCTTTGAATTAAACAGATTACCATCAATGGCCAGGTTTGAGATGATCGATTCTTTTAGTATTGCTGGGTGTATAGCGGATATTTGTAAGCAATTTTCTTCCAAGCGTAATATTTTCAAACGTTTGCATTCGGCTATCTCCTCAGCTATTGTTGTTATTTGATTTTGATTTAAATTAAGTTCTGTTACGTTTAGATCTTTCACGGGAGTCGGCACTTCGGTTATCTTGTTGCGCGATAGATCGAGTACGTCCAAATGTTTTAGACCACAAAACATAACAGGAAAATTCGTCAATTGGTTGTTACTTAAGATTACCTGTTTTAAATTTTTCAGACCTGCAAGTTGCGGTGAGATGGTCACAAGTAAATTATCAGCCGCATTTAGAGTCTCCAGTTTGATTAGGTGCCCCAGGACATCCGGCAAATCAGTAATTCGATTCCCACTCACATTCACATGTTTTAGCATGGTGAAACGTTCAATTTCGTTCGGAATGGCAACAAAACGGTTTTCCGATATATCCAATGTTCGCAGTACATCTGGCATATTTTTAATATTCTGCGGAAATTCCGTGAGACGCATTTGGGAAATTTTCAGTACTCCCGTTTTCTGAGCAGTCTCCAAGTGTTGGCGCATTTGTTTATTTCCCATAGTACGTTAAAAACAAAATAAATCGAATTATTTACGTTACACGTAGACTAATTTTGGTCGCGAAATATTTACGATTAATTAACAATCGATAGTTAGATGATTAAATCATTAGAAATGTCTTTGTTTACTGAAAAATTTTAATTTTCCTACTTTTCTTGGTTTCTTTTGACAATTAAAATGTCATTGTGGTAAGGGTTGAAGTTGGCCATGTTATTGTTCAATCTTTGGAAATGGTATAAAAATATCGTTAACCCTCTGTTAACCGCACCATGAAAAACTTTTTAAGCCTCAATTCCATTGTGAAACAAAGTTTATCAGTAAAAATAACTTGAGATAAAAATATAGATTCGGTGGTTGTGTGAACGAGACACACAACGGAGTCAGTCAAAATTTTACTTACCAAAAATGTGTGTCTGTGTTAGTGCACTGAGATCGAAATTAAAAAAAAGTATCAAATCGAGAACTTTTTATGGCAGTCCAACTAATACATGAACATAAATTTTGTGTACCGATGAAAAATATTTCTCGCACACACTGATAATTTTAATTGTTTGGTATTTTTATGGGAAAGAATTTTTTAATTTTGTATTTTATGACGAAAATAAATTGAATAAAATAATTCTGATATGAGTATTAATAATAATTAATTTTTTAGATTATATTGAAACGTGGAAATATTCAAATTAATACAAATACTTGATTTTTCTAATATTTCTTGGTTATGTTTTTGTTTGCTGTCAAAACTCTAAGCCAAGTTGGCTAATTTTATGGCAAAGTGTCATTATTGTCATTATTTTCTGTGCCGGTTGAAGAAACCAAGTGATAAAAAAAAACTGTGATAAAATTAATAAATTGTATAATTGTATACAATTATTTTGTGATTAAAAACTTTTTATTTTAGTGTATTATTTTGTGATTAAAAACCATTAAAAACTTTTTTTGGTAAAAATTTTATAAAGTGAAAAATCGAGGTGGGACATAACCTCAAATTAAAATAAGTTTTAATTTATCTACATTGTATTGTAATTAAATTTATCTATTTTGTATCTAGCTACATTGTAATTGGAAATAATGGATAAATACGGTAAGTTTGCATGAAATTATGTGTAGGTTTTATGTAAATATGTAAATTTTTTTTGAAGACGAGAATATTGGATAAAAAAAAAACGCGGGCAAACGTGTGATAAAAATAATTTTTATTATAATTTTTTTTTAATTATTTGTGATAATATTTATTTCATTGTCTTGTTAATTTTAATAATTGTCAATCGTGAAATTTTTCATGAAAAATCACATAAATTAAACGTTTAAAAACCAAATAAATTCATGGTTTTGAACCATTTTTTTTTGTTTATTTTCACGGGTTCCATTTATCTCATAAAACCACCATGTCAATAAAAACAGAATTATTTATCGATCAGTAGATTTATAATTTTTTTTAATTTCAGGTAGCAAAAAAGTTATCATTTTATCCAATGAATTATATAACCCGCCGTCATCCTCAAGAGGCGAGGGTCAGAATGTGTCCACGTATTTCGCCAACTTTCTTACATGGAGTGATCACAGCGATATACAAACAGGTATGTGTATAAAATGATTAAATTTTTAGTTGAAATTTTATAAAATATTTTTATTGTTTTAGAACTGGATACTGAACCAGAAGTTGATGTGGACTATGCAACGGCCACATCAACACCTATGGAGAATCTGGAGCCCTGCAGCGGTAAGATATAATTTTATTTAATTCATTAATAAAATGTTTTATTGAAATGTAATCAAATAATTTTATTTTTCAGAAACTATTATTGAAGCGGTGCGGTCCCGACCACCGCTATGGAACATCAGCGACATAAACTACAAAAACCGAACCATCCGTAGTCGATTGTGGGAAGAAGTCACCATTTTCACTCACAATAGTCACAATCACAATACAAAATCACAATACACAAAATTTCTAAACTAAATCTAGTAAAATTTTTCAAACGTGAAAATAATCGAATTAGCACTTTATTATTAACAATTTTTCTAATATTTCTTGGTTATGTTTTTGTTTGCTGTCAAAAACTCAAAACTCTAAGCCAATTTGGCCAATTTTATCGAATAGAAAATGAACGACTATTGAGTTTACAAGTTAAACGAAGATTTTTTATTCGAGTCTCAATGGTTTCGCTGAACGAATTCCTGAACGATTTTTTTATATTTATAATAAATTTGTTGTATTTAAAAACAATCAATTTGGTTGTCTTATTATTCCGAAATTATTCTTAAAATCGATTTGGAGACCCAAGAAACGAAGTGGGATGAAAATTCGACTACCAAGCAAAATGCACATCATATGATAAGGGAAAACTGAAATTGTTGATGAGATATGCAAACATCGATAGATGCAAGTTTAACAAATAATTTATTTTCAAAATGATTACAAAGTACAAGATTAAAATTCCATGCTTTCAACGGTAGGCGCCCGTTCCTGTTTTTGTTTAGATTTTATTTTTCGTAAAAACTCTTCAAACACCATAACACCTTTTAACATTTTGGTTTTCTTGTAATCTTTAATTTTGAACTTATGGTTTGTATTGTTGTCGTCAACCAGCGTAGCATCAAACTGATTCATTTCTTCGATCAGAACACTAAAATCAAATCAAAACAACAAACATTATTTGAAAGCTGCTCTATTCACCTCTAGACTGTAATACTTACTCGATTGTTGGCACTGTGGTTGGAACAAATTTATGCGCCAAATTTGGATTGAATGGTACACAAACTTTACCGGTTTTTGAATGAACACAGAATGGTGCCTTTAACAAATGGTTAAGTCCTTTTGTTACGTTGATATCGAGACGGGGATATAGCAGCGATAATTGAATTTCTTCTATCAAAAATTTTAATTTTCGACCCACTTAACCAGTCCGATGGGCCGATTGAATATGCTGCTCGAATTTCGCCCAAATCTCTTTGGATGAATTTTTCGATTGCACTTTTGCTATCTGGTCGCTTATATCCCGTTTCAGCATTTCGTCCGGAACAAATGATAATAATTTCTTAAGGCCTTTAGGTGTGGCAAAAAAATTTTGGTCTTACAATATCACTTCCTCGAAATACGGTTCAATCAATTTTAACGATCGCTTGATACTGTGATGCATTTTATTGATAATATGTACAGTTGGTGTTGAGCCTACGCCTCCAGACGACATAATATTAATGTATTCGGCTAGACAAGATCGTGATTTAGAATCTAAAGCGCGAGCTGTTTGATCACACACCCAACAATGGATACCACGACGACCGCTGAATACCCAAATGAGTTCAAAACCGAAATCTTCTCTCAACGTGACATCAATAACTTTACAAGCAATCGCCATAAATTTCCAGGAAAGGGTACACTTTTCATCGCTTTCACACTTGCATCGTATTTTAGACGTTACACTCGTACTCAAGAAATAATTGTGATTTTTTTTAGGTTAGGTTCACTATCGCTGTCAAAATGTATCCATAAAATTTGCTATAAAAAAAACAATAACAAAATACTTTGTCTTTGTCACTCTGATGGCTTATTTTTTTTTGTCTTCTTCCAACTTCAAGTCAGCTCAGTCAATTTTTCACAATGGAATTGAGGCATTACTTTTGACAGATTATGTATTTTCAACTTAAGCATGGTTTCCACGATGGCGAGGCGAAAAAATTAGTCAAATTAAAAAGAGGCAGGAATAAAAAAAAAATAACATAAGAGTGAATGAAACTGCAACAAGTCGTTACTCCGAATTTTTATTTATTTATTTTTGACGTTTCGAATATTAAAATTAAATTTTGTTAAAAATGGATACTGTGATGGATATTAATGGCAATATACGCCGTTATGTTTTCAAATAGCACTGAGAGTGATTCTGGCGATGAAAAATGTGTTCCCCAAATCAAAAAAAAAAATATATTTAATAATAAAATAAATATAAAATTTTCTTCAAATTGACAATATGAATTCCGAAAATCAGCGACTAATCCGAAAAAAGATGATCCATCTAATCTTTTTTTTCGGATTAGACGTCCTATTTCGGAGTGCTGAATTAAAATTTTTAAAACGACGTCCCAATTTTTCTGTCAAAATGGTATTTTCTCTCTATCTTACTATTGGTGAATATTTGCTTTCTCTGTTTAGTTTGAATAATTTTTTCGCCTCGCCATCGTGGAAACCATGCTTTAATCCAATGCCGTCTTACTTTGGTCACTGGAATAGTTATTGGTATAAAAATGAAAATGCAAATTATGCTCAAGATAAAAACCGAAAGTAATTTTCTTTTTACTTTTATCAATTCACATTAAAAATTAAATAAAAATACAAAAAAAAATCAATTATTATTTTTAGAATAATTTTATACCAACAAAAACTTGGTTTTTGGAACTATTCATTCCGGAATGAAAATACACGGCTTTGTTGTTGTAATATTCCCAGAGTAAGACGGTAATAGTTTATTGCGCCTCGATTTTGAATCATTTTAATCAGCCATTGGCGAAATTCAACTTTTTGTTTTATCTTATAATAAAATAAATTTCATATAAAACACGAAAATTGTTAATTTTTATCTCAACATTTATGTTTAAAAATAACGTGTTCATTTACATATTATGTAATAAATAAGATGTTTGTAGTATTAGATTTAACTATTAGACACGTATTGTTTGGACTTTGGATTGAAGAAACTATTAAATAAGCAGAAACAGAAACAGGGATTTAGTTAAAATATTGAGGTTATGTTTCGAAGTTTTCCTTTTTTTTGTATTTTAGACTGAGTACAATGCAAACGTAATGAATCATCTAACTAAAAGAAAGTGGTCAACAAGTATTGCTTTACTTTTTCATCTTAATTTTGGTCTTCGACAAGCGGTGTACCCAAATTAAAGATCCGTCTTGTTCATTTTTTGTGTTGGGAAATCCCCAAAAAAAAACGTTTGGAGCAATTTAATTTTTTTGTGATATGTCGTACTTCGTATATGGCGAAATTGTCATTTTTAAAAATATTTTTTATGGGTTGTGCCTTGTGCGCCTCTAATGCCAAATACGAGAATTAAGCTTGGGCAAATTACTAAAGTGCTTTTCATACCAGGCGCCTCGCCTCGAAATATTTAGTTACCACAAATGCGAAGCTGAGACTCTTTCATACCGGTGGCGTTGGCCTTGAACATTCGGTTAGGTTAGGTTAGGTTAGGTTGGAGTGGCTGCTTACGCACACTTAGACCGGTGACGGTCCATTGTGATACCACAGGATGTATCCCCTTTTACCCCTATTGGAACCATTTCGAGCTACTTATGTAGCGTAAGACGTCCCGCACTTTAATGTTTTCGAGATCCGAGAGGCAGTCCATCCTGAACTTACCTAAGTGTTTGTGCCTTCTGAGAGCCAATGCTGGACACGAGCAAAGGAAGTGGACCAACGTCTCTTCGTCCAAGCAGCTTCTGCAGAAGTCATTAGCCTCCAGACCCAGCCTTCTTGCATGTTCTCCAAAAAGGCAGTGTCCCGTGAGTATTCCTACGACCGTTCTTAATTCACGTCTTCGTAAGGATATTAATGCCCTAGTGCGCCCCAAGTCCAGCTTTGGCCAAACTTGTCTTGCAACTCTACAGGAACATTCGGTTGCTATCAAATATTTTATTTAGGTCTATTTTACACGTGAATTATAGCAAGAATATGAGCTAGAGTTTTTGGTAAGTATGAAATATTTGTGCAAAAAATGTGATTTGAAGGTTATGTTGAGAAAGCACTTCGCTTTGTACTACATATTTTAAAATCTCGCAGTCGAGTGTGGAACGCATTGCCTTGGCTTTGTAGATAACTTCATTGTAATATATTTTGTTTCTTTTTAAATTATCACTTAAAAATAAATTATTTTTCAACAAATTGAATTTATTATTATAAAATTAAACGGTATCAATCGAATAAAACTAATTTACATAGTTAAAAAAAGAAATAAAAAATTTTTGTTTACGAAGCTCAAAGCCGAGGCGCCTGGTATGAAAAATACTAAATTGTTGTTTAAATCAAATGTAATATTTGAATACAGCACTCGTCTCCACACTACAAAATCGATCCGAAATTTTTTAAACGTCAAATGGTTTATATTACCAATCCAAACACAAAAAGTACCTTTCACACTACAATATTTGCAATATTGATTTGAAAGAACGAAAAGAATTCGACATGACGGCATTCATTCCTATTGGAATAGGATTACGATTTACCAAAGAGACGCTACATGTACATATCCAAATGGCCTAAACGCTTCAATGTACTGATATAAACAAATGACGTTGCTATTAGACCGATTGTCAAAATTTGATAGACGTCAAATATTTTACGGTGATTGGGTGCAATAGGGAATCATTTATAATATTTTCGGTTTTATTGCCTAAAATAAATAAAGCATCCATATAATAATGATCCATAGTTTATTTATTATTAATTCTAGTGGGTGAGTACATTCGATTTCTCCAAATATTTTAAATTTTGCCCAAAATTGATGAAAACATTAAATTCCAATTGGTCATAGTGATGTCTTTCTAGAGAAACACTGGCGCAGTGTTGTGTCCCGCTCGGTATGTGATTACTTTCTAGACGCTCAAAGATTAAATCCCAGTGATGTGCCACCAGTCATTGCGACACCTCATTTTTATCTCATCTCGATTCAACGGGGCGGTGTATCACTAGTTGCAGCTTGTAAGCAGGAGGTTCCTCCACTTTTTGTCATTGAATTCCTGCATCGGGTTGTGGATACGTTTGAAGACTATTTTTCTGAGTGCACTGAGTCAATTATTAAAGAAAATTATGTCGTAGTATACGAATTACTTGATGAGATGTTGGACAATGGATTTCCGTTGGCCACTGAAAGCAACATTTTAAAGGAATTGATCAAGCCACCGAATATATTAAGGACCATTGCTAATACAGTGACCGGCAAGTCAAAGTAAAGCAGTAATTTTTAGTTAAAATAGCAAATTTGTGTTTTACATATTTCGTATTCCAGTGTCAGCGGGATTTTACCATCCGGCCAACTTTCTGCCATTCCGTGGCGCCGAACAGGTGTCAAGTTTAATAACAATGAAGCTTATTTCGATGTGGTCGAAGAAGTGGACGCAATCATTGACAAAACTGGATCTACAGTGTTTGCAGAAATTCAAGGATACGTAAGATTTCAATGAACACACATAATGGAGCTTTCCTAATCGGTTTTAATTTTCAGATTGATTGTTGCATCAAGCTAAGCGGTATGCCAGATCTTACGTTGTCATTTATGAATCCTCGGCTCTTCGACGATGTTTCCTTTCATCCATGCGTCAGATTCAAACGCTGGGAATCTGAGCGCGTCCTCTCGTTCATTCCACCCGACGGTAATTTCCGCCTAATGTCCTACCACATAAGTTCCCAAAGTGTGGTTGCTATTCCAATTTACGTACGTCACAATCTAGTAATAAAATCGGGCGACCAAGGGAAGCTTGATATAACCGTTGGTCCAAAAACAACCCTCGGCCGAACAGTAGAAGGTGTCAAACTTGAGATTTGCATGCCAAAATGTGTATCTAATTGTTCCTTAGTCACATCTCAAGGTAAATATTCTTTCGATTCTGTCACAAAAATTCTGCATTGGGATGTGGGTCGAATTGATGTCACCAAATTACCAAATATTCGTGGAACGGTAAGAAACTTTGATATCTTGTACACATAAATTTATAACACTTATAAAATAAAAATATTTTATATAGGTGGCAGTAGTAGCAGGAAGTAGTAATATTGATGCAAATCCATCAATAAACGTGCAATTTAGTATAACACAATTGGCTGTTTCCGGTTTGAAAGTGAATCGTTTGGATATGTATGGTGAAAAATACAAACCATTCAAAGGGGTGAAATATTTAACGAAAGCTGGAAAATTCCAAATTAGAATGTAATACATTAGTAAAATATGTCTAACGATTTCCACATCCGGTTTATTTTATACCTTATTTAATCAATTTACTCAAATTTCATTTTATCTCTAAAATAATTAAACAAAAAGTTAATTTAATCATTATTAAAATATATTTTACATAAATAAAATTTTGTTTTATTTTTCGAAACGACGAAGGCAGCAAACGTGATCAATAAAAATGTCAGCTACTTTTCAGAATAATGAATGACGGTAATAAAATACAACAGTGGTGGAGAAGTTTGCTAGTTTACTGCAGTCAAGGCTATTAATAACCAGCTTGGTGAAATATTTTGAAAGCATTATAAATGCGGACTGAAGCACATTTACACACAAACATCGAACAATCGAAGTAGCAAGAAAATTCGTGTTGTCCATGTCGACTTCGATAAACATTTGACGACGTTGAAATGTCATCGACAGAAAATCAAATGTTTATATGTCGACAAATGTTTAAGTCGACATAATATGCACCACAAATTTTTGCTACTTCGATTTGTCTATGTCGACGCGATAATTGCAATTAGCCTGTTCACACCATGTATACAGCGCATTGCAACACTTCCTCGCTTCATACCTCTTTACCGCCAAACTTTACAAATAAATCAAAGTTTGTAAGCAAAGAGGTATAAAACGAGTAACATGGTGTGAACAAGCTAATTAAGGGTGACTGTTTCAATACACACAGTACATAGTTGTTTAAAATGAGGATACAGTGCGTAACCACAGAATAATAATTAACCAGAAGGGACATTGCCTGAACCAAGAAATTTTTGCTCAGCCACTGAACCACAGAATACTCAGAGATTTATGATTGGATTGCTACGTAAATTACAATTTATAATGATTGAAATAAAACTAATTAAAAGATTTTATTTTATAATGTGGTAAAACCAAAAACTTTATTGAGATGCTTTATGGTTCGCTGTCACAGAAGAAAAGAGTTAAACAAAACAAAAACAAACGTTTTATAACACAAAAATGTGTGTCTACATATATGTAACGCGCGCTGTCAAAACCAACTCAACTAAAAAAAGACTGCGTTCATACTTTGGTTAAATTAGTATTCTAATACCGCCTCTTAATTTAATAGAAGTATAAAAAAAACTAATTCAAATCACCATGGAAACTAAATTTAAATCTCTGCGATGCTTGATAAACAAGGTTTTTCCAAGTGCCTTTGTCATTATGTCTGCCACTTGGTCTTCGGACGATGTTTGAACCATTTCATACTTCTTTGCTTGAACATAATCTCGTGTAAACTTGGAATTTTACATCCAAATGCCTCATTCGTTTGTATTCACGTGGCTCCTCAGCAATTGTGATGCACAATGTATTGTCTTCATGTATTGGAGTCGGTTCATTGCAATTGATCTTCAGTTCAACCAATAATTTCTTTATCCATTCGCCCTCACTAACAGCTTCAGATAGTGCAATGTACTCAGCATCAGTCGACGATTTACTAACAGTTGGCTGCTTGCGTGATGACCAACTGACTGTGTTTCCAAATAACTTGAACAAATATCCAGATGTGGATTTCGAATCATTTTTGTCACCTGCCCAATCTGAATCACTGTGACAAACCAATGTCTTTGCTTCGACGTCTTTCTTATAAACCATTTTCTTGTCAATGGTGCCACGAATGTAACTCAAAATCCGTTTCGCGTAATTGAAATGAGTTTCGCCGAAACAATTATGAAAACGGCTGAAATATCCCGTTGATGTACACAAATCTGGTCTGGTAGTCAAATGTGCATAAATTAAACACCCAATCAATTCACGATATGGATGATTCGAACATTTTCCATTTTGACCCACATCAATATGTAAACCCTTTTCCATTGGTGTCGATTTAGGTTTACAATTTTGCATTCCAAACTTTTGCAAAACTTTCTCCAAATATTTTGATTGACTCACCGTAATGGTGCCCTTTTCAATGTTTTGATCAATCTGCATTCCCAAAAATGAGCTCGCTTTACCAACATCAGTCATATCAAATTCATTTGATAGTAGTTTCTTCACACCTCCAATCATTTTGATGTCTCGGCAAAATATCAATGTATCATCGACGTACAGTAGGTAGCACATAACATATGATTCCATTTTGCTCCTTCACATATAAACATTGATCTGATTGGCAGCGCTTGAATCCAATTCGCATCATAAAATTATTGAACTTCTCGTTCCATGCACGCGAAGCTTGTTTCAGTCCATAAAGTGCCTTGTTTAATTTACACACTTTATCACCTTTACCAAAACCCTCTGGAAGTCGCATATAAATGTCTTCGTCCAAATCACCGTTCAAAACTTCTACCTTTTGGTAAATCGCAAACAGTCCAAGTTTTGTTATCGATTAAAGACTGATATTCACTATCGATCGACTTTTTCCATTCTGGCCAATCAATTCGACGTTTTGCTTCTGCAACAAACTGTTCAGCTGATAAAGCAAGATTTTCATCCTCTTGCAATTCTCCAGCAATCAATGCAGTGTGAAAACATTAATTCATAGTTACCCATTCACCATATCGATTAGGTGCTCGTCGACTTCGTTCACTTTTTCGTGGAATTGTCCTGTCATTGTTACCAATGCAATTTGAACTTGCACTGTTGATATTTTCTTGGTCGTCACCGGGGTCATCCAAATTGACACCGTGGAACTGCTGCATGCCGTTACCAACACAATCCATATTAGTGCTGTGGATTTCTCGATTTTCGTTGCTATCTGATTGCATATCATTACGTTTATCGAATGACTGGTCACTTGCATCACCAAATGAATCGTTCATTGTATCATTCATATCTCGATCAGCCGAACTATCATCATTAACCGCCTCTGAATCGATTATCTCAATCAATTCTTTTCGATTTAAAACCGATGACTCATTGAAAGTTACACTTCGGCCCACTATTTGCTGTTGTTGTTCTATATCCCATAGACGATACGTACCATATGATGAACCATATCCAAGCATAATACATTTCGATGATTTTGGCTGTAATTTCGTACGATTATTCGATGGAATATGATTGTAACATTCACAACCAAAAATACGAAGATGTGACAAATTCGGTTTTTGGTCAAACCAAATTTCAGCCGGAGTTTTCGCTTCGAACTGCTTTCCAACTGCACTTGTCGGTGATCGATTCTTTAAATAATTTGCAGTGATGATAGCCTCATTCCAAAACTTTCCATCCAGTTCACTTGCCAAAAGCATTGTTCTTGACTTTTCTTCAAGTGTTCGATTCAATCGCTCGGAAATAGAATTCATTTCTGGATTATACGGAACAGTTAATGACATTTGAATACCTTTTCATTGCACTAGCTCTTAAATTCATGTGACGTGTATTCGCCACCATTGTCAGCTCTTAGTTTGGCCACCTTTTTACCATGAAGTGCTTCAGCCATTGGTACAAAAAGTTTAAACTTTTCCAACACTTCACTTTTCCGTTGAATGCAATAAACACTGGATGCTCTCGAAAAATGGTCCGTAAATGTTACAAAATATCTGGAACCATCATATGCAGTCGTTTGCATCGGACCACATACGCTACTGTGAATCAACTCCAAAACGCGTGATGATCGAACATTTTTATTTTTCGGAAATGATGAACGTGTTTGTTTCCCAAGCACACATGATTCACACAGCTTCGTATTGTTGTCAACATTTACTTGATTTAATCCATCCGCCATTTTACTTGCCAGTTTCTTCATATCATTTGCATTTAAGTGACCCAATCTAAAATGCCACAAACTTTGAGAAATTTTATGCAAATTCATGTCACCTGTATAACCAGCAAACACATTATTGTCCACATGGAATGTGACTTTATACAGATTTCCTTCGATTTCTCCAACGAATTTAATTATTCCATTGAATGACACAAATGCTTGGTCACCCTCAAACAGTACTTTGTAGCCCTTTTTAGTCAAAGCACGAATCGACATCAAGTTGCATTTCAAATCTTTCACCAATAAAACATCCTTCATCACAGTAGTCAATGTGCTACCATTATAAAATGTTTTCACTGGAATATCGCCAGTTTATTCGCAAAAATACTTTGATTTTTCTTTGCAACGGCAATTTTCAACTCATCGATTTCTTCTAGCTTACTAAAATGCTTTTGTTCGTCAGACATATGTTGTGTTGCACCAGAATCCATTGTGAATTCAATTTTCGATGTGTCATTTACGTTGACGTTATGCCGCTTTGTTTGTGCGTTAAATGCTGCCGACTCACTACAAATCTACAAACGCACACATTGTCTATACTTCTTCTTTTTCTTCATTTGCTTTGTTAGCACTGGCCGAACCGTTATTCTTTTTCTTTTTATTTAGAAAACACTGAGACTTTTTGTGACCGGGTTTCGAACATTTAAAACAAATGATCTCCTTCGATTTTCCCTTTGACATCATTGCACCAGATTCACCTGATTTACTTGAACAATTTTCACCTGTTCGCTTATTGTACTCATCCATCAAACGCGTTTTGACAAAATCCAAAGTTAACTTGTCTGTGTCGATTGTCTCCAATGCCGTCACCAAGTTATCATATCTCTTTGGTAATGTGAGTAACAAATGAACAACAATGTGAATCTTTTCCATCTTAGCACCCGCTGAAATTAGCTCACGAATCTTCTTGTCAAACAGCAAAAGATGCTCCACGATACTATCACTTTCATGATATTTCATCATCAAAAGTTGTTTTCGCAATAAAACTTGACTTGCTACACTTTTTCTTTCGAAAATACTGCACAATGCAACATACATGTCTTTGGCACGTGATTTCTCTCTTACATATTCCAGTTGGTTGTCATGAATTGTTTGTACCAGCATTGACATGCATTTTTTTCTTCCAATCTAATTTTATCACGTTCCGTTGCTTCCACACCAGCCAAAATTTCATCCAGTCCCTCATTGATGTATTTTCTCAAATCTTTTTCATCAAGTAAAATTCCAACTCGGTATTTCCAATTACTGAAATTTGTCCCATCAAACTGTGTTATTTTCCTGATGCTGTTGGTTGTACTCTCCGCCATTTTTTTTTATTTATGCAGTACACTCGATTCGGCGACAATAAAAATTCAATTGACACAAAAAAAAAAAATTCACCAAAACTAATATTTTAATTAATTTTCCTTTACGGCGCTGGGCCCATAACCTCAGAGATTTATGATTGGATTGCTACGTAAATTACAATTTATAATGATTGAAATAAAACTAATTAAAAGATAAAGATTTTATTTTATAATGTGGTAAAACCAAAATCTTTATTGAGATGCTTAATGGTTCGCTGTCACAGAAGAAGAAAATTAAATAAAACAAAAACAAACGTTTTGTAACACAAAAATGTGTGTCTACATATGGTATATGTAACGCGCGCTGTCAAAACCAACTTAACTAAAAAAGACTGCGTTCATACTTTGGTTAAATTAATATTCTAATAAATACAACCAGAAGAGACATAACGCTGTTTTTGTATGGAAAATTTTGGACTCATTTTTTTGACCTTGATTTGCCGAAGGTAAGAGAAAGTTGGGTTATGTATTCTTTGGTTTACTGGTTTTGATTTGAAATAATAAAAATTGAGAATCCTTAACAGTGTAGTTAGTGAAATTATTTGACAAGTTTCAAAAATAATTATACTTCAATGTCGAAAAAAGAAGGTAAGATGAATAAAAAATTTGGTCCACGCCTGTGACTGAACGACAACTTAACATCGAAAATCTTATCTACGCCAAACCAAGGTCAAAAAAATGAATCATCATTTTTCCATATAAAAACCGCGTTATATCGCTTCTGGGTATTCTGGGGTGTTACCGACAGTGACAGAAACCAAACAAAAATTCAAATTTTAATGGAAGATTTGTCCATGAAATTGGCAAAATTTTCAAATTCCGTTAAATAAAGTAAAATTTAGTTTAAAATATGAAAAATTTAGCTGTGCAAAAAGAAATTGATGTTAAGTTGATAAATAAAATATTAAATATACTGTTCGTCTATAAACAGTAACAATTCCGCAATAAGAAGTCATTTAGTCGGTGATTCTTGTAGTAAAATTCAAAGAAAGTGCGAATTTAGTGAAAAAGCTGAAAAGCCACTTAGTGAGGATTATAAAATTATTTGTTTTGGCGCGTGAAAATTTAACCACCCGAAAGATAATGAGTAGAAATATACAAAAATTTCGAGAGACCAGCGGGTACTTGCAACAATTCCGGAACGGAAGGCCCAGAAAAACAATGCCAGTGGAAGATCGATTTTTAATAGTAAAAACCTGTTAGAACCGTTTCAAAATTAATTTGACAAAAGAAATAAACTTGAACGAACAACCGATAAAACAATTTCGTTAAGCTTATTGATTGGACCTCTTGTCAAAGTTGGCTTGCGAGCACTTAAAGTACATAAGCTATAGAATTTCTCCGACGAGTCCAAATCCAAGGTGCTTGTTGTGGAATGCTCTTACAGTGAGAATATTAAGTGAGGGCTTAGCGACAAATGTCTCGAAAATTTCCTCCGAAAGCTGAATGAGTTATGGTCCGGGGATGTTTTTCTGGAGAAGTTAAAGTGCTCACAAAGCAAACGAAAATTAAAATAGCAATGATTATTAACAAGTAAATTCTTAGCCTGTTGCAATTTAATTTCGTAGCATATCTGCTATATACGGTTTTGTATCTCTCGTATTTCCAATTACGAGTGTCGAGAACTCCTAATTAACAAAGTCGAAATTAAAAGCGAGAATTATCTTAATAATTGAGTGTTGCCACATTTTCAAAAAAATTAGAAACTCATGTAATGCTTACAAAATTGGCCACAATTGGTCCTGATTTAGGATTTGGTGATTTTAAATATTTTTTAAGAATAAAGTTTTACTTTGTACATTGGAAATGCCTTAATAGGGATTATTCCAGATTATTCGAGTTTCTCGAAATTACGCCAGATTTTACAGATTTGGCGAGATTATTACAGATTTTCGATATTTTTGGAGTTTTGTTAAAACTTGAAATCCGAGATATTTGGATTAATGTAGATTTTATTCAAAATTCTCAACTTTCATTTAATTTTAGGAGAAATTCGTTTTTTGCGCTGTTGAATCGCTAAACACTGAAATTTTTGAATGGTATTCTACGATTCTAAGTTTATTCGAGATTTTCGGGAATATTCGAATTTTTTTTTGAGAGTATTGGGATTATTCTAGAATTTTTAAGTGATTCGAGATCATTCAAGCTTTTCGAGTACATTTGAGCCTATTTATGTTTTTCTTTATTACTCTAAATTGGTAAAGTACTGAAGATGGGATTTACAGAATTATAGTGACACATCGAGATTCGTGATGGTTCTAAGCTTATTTCAGATTTGCTTGATGTTGAGTTTTTGTAATAGAATTAGTTGTTGGAAATTGTTGGAAATTTTCTAAATCACTCGAGTTTAGGTCGGAGTTGAATTAAGCATAGCACTGAGTCACGTGATCTTATAGAAAAGAGATTTTCGAAATTCGAAATTTCGAGGTTTTTGGATTAATCTAGATTTCTGGAATTGAACATTGGCACCGAGAGTTCTTAACTTTTTAAGATTATTGTATAATTCTGTTTATTTGAAGGTAAATTCAAAATTTTTTGTGAATAATCGTGTTTTCCAATACTACTCGAACTTGGCAGAGGGTTGAGCTTGAGATGTGTGATGCTGCAGAATTAGTGTTTGATAAGGTTTTGCTCAATATAATTGCTAAGGCCATTTAGATATTTTTCAATCCTTGATTTGTATGCATCGAATCTAAAATTTCTTCATCAACTACCAACTTGATTAATCCTAGTTTCCCAAAAAAGTAAAGTTGTTATGGAACAATAATTTCAAACAGATTTAAAAGATTCTTTGTTTTTGATCACTTAATCATTTTAAACTTCGGTGATTCGTTTAAATATTGATTTTTTTTTGAATGTTAAACCAAAGTCATTATCACAAAAGAGAGCTTCTATACTCTGAGTATTGCTAAAATAATGCTTTCGTCCAAGAAGCACAAATACCAACATTTCCTCTCATATAATATTCTCGCTTGTAGGTATGCACAATTCATATTGCTTTTCCTGTTTTTTCTATGATAGTATATGAAAAATTAATGTTGCCTAACAGTTGTTATAGATTTTTGTAATTGAAAAATTTATGAAGACTAAGAGATCAGAGGCTGATTACCAATTGATTATGGTTCGCTCTAAGAGTTGGTGGGGAAATAAACGAAATCCAATTTTTATTTTTATTTTTTATGAAGAAAAACGAATTTCTTTATGTATGCAGTGCATGGATTGCATTCAAGGAGCAGCCGCCTCTGATTACTAGACATATCGTCTCGTGTACATCAGATGGTGTTCAACCACGACAGTTTATGGTTTGAAAATAATAGTAATGAAGTCACAATGTTGTGTTAAAGTTGAGAAAATGCTATTGTCCATTTTAGTAATCAACTCCGGGGTGCGACAGGGAGATGCAGGTTCCCGCTTTTGCAGATGATATCTACGTATCTGAGTGCATTTCAACCGAGAGAAAGAATTACTTGATCCAAAACAGTATATATCTGGTCTCTGGTGTCCAAAACAGTATATATATGGTCTCTGGTTTTAGAGGCCATGACATGATAGGAACTAGTACAACTGTAGATCTTTAATTGTCAGAAATATGCTTTTCGGAAAAGTCTCCTCCAAAGGGGCCTCGCAATCAAGAAGGCTCCAGATTTAATTTTTTTAATTTTATAAATGTTTATTTTATAAAATTATTATGTAAAAGTAAGTTTTCGGGGATAAGGCTGATGTTTATTGTATACAATCCCCATAGGCAATGCGGGTATATGTTAATGCAGATTATAAGCAGTAGTGTAATGGTTGCACTTCAATAATTCAACAAAAATGGTTATTAAAAAATTAAATACGGATGATGTAGCAACAAATAAAACTTTTATTCACAATAATATTTAAACACGCATGTATTTTATTAATTTCTATTCAAGGAATATGATAGCTTTTAAATTAAAGAATAAATTTTATCAAACATGTGTTTTGAGACACTTGAGATATCTTACTCCACTCTTATATTATTTCTCTTGTTTTGTGCAATTTCATTTTCGCCCAACAAACAAATTCTCAATAATCTACCTCGTCCGGGCGTGTTCGTGTCTCAACCAACCGTATCAAATCAAAAAAATACAACAACGACTATCGCAATTGCTCTCGAGCAACTCCAAACGCCACAAGTTTCCTTTTTCTAATAGATGGCGTAATTGTTCTTATATGGATTGTGTGAATCTCGTCTGAATAACCTTCAAAACGTGTTATATGACATTTGATTACATTATAAACAATATAGTTTTTTATTCAATCATTTCTCGGGAATGCGGTCATTTGCGGGAAGTTTTGTTGTATTTTTTTACTAAAAAGAAAAGCGCTTCTGAAAGTCATCGTTTATTTGTAGAAGCTTACGGTAAACATGTTTTTTCTGATAGTATGTGTAGAACGTGGTTTAGGCAATTTGAAGAAGGTTTATTCGATGTTGGAGACGCATAACGTGAAGGTAGACCGAAAAAATTTGAAGATGAAAAATTGTAAGTATTCATACATGAATACTTGTAGAAATATTCATTACTCGTTCATCGCCACAATATATCTACCAATCACGTACAATGACCCAAACAATTAAGGATTTTGAAGTTGTTTAATTTTTGTACATGATATTATAATAAATAAAATAATTTTGATTGAGGTATGTTAAATTCAAAGTTTAATTCATATTTTAAGAAAACAATTTTTCTGCAAAAGGAACTAAACCTCATTGGGACAATACTTTGTAATAAATATTTTATAGCTTCCTAGAGACCATTCCATTTTAAGTCCTTTCCCACAATTCTTCAAAATGTTTCGGTTCTTTGACAAAAACGCTTAACTATTGTAACAATTCTTCAAACTTGTTCAATTACGTTTAGGTCTGCCGATTGTAGGGAGCAATCCAGTACAATTATATCATTATTCTCGAACCAAACCATAGCAATCGTAGACTTTTGCTTGGGTTCATTTTCCTGTTGGAATATAATTTCCCCATTTGCTGGGGGTTTGTAAAATTTTTTCATTCATAGCCTTCCGAATCCATATGAGTTGATATTAAGTGTAACTTTCCTAGTTTACAACGCTGCATGCTTCTCCAAACCATTATATCTCCGCCGTTGAATTTTATAATTTTTTGTAAACACCTTCTGTCTACTTTTCCCTTGGCATCCTCCGCATCCAGTGCCTACCTCTAATCCGTATTTAATAATTTTTGATTCGGTTGTGATTACGACATTCTCCCAATCTTATAAAGTCTAATCACGATCTAGTTTAAGATATTCTAAACGTAGTTTGTTATGCTGTTGCGTTAAAGAGGATTTTTGGTTTTTACTCTGGCTATCAATTCTTCCTTGCTCAAGCTATTACGAACTGCTTCAATGCTTTCATGAAATGCTCGAGTTTCGAAAGGAATTTGTGGGCCTGTACAGCATTGTCCATCTGACCCGATTGACTTATTCTTCGTATGCGTTGGTTTTGTTCAGGCGAAATAAGAGATTTTCGACCGGATTTACCATTTTCTTTATCAGGTAAATATGACCTCAGTACTTGGTTGACACTTAAACGACCACCACTAACCTTCTTCACAATTACACGGCAAGACATGATTTTCCGGCCTCAATAAATGATATTTTTTGCTGTTTCTGGTCTCATGCTAAAATAACTAAAAAACTAGTAACTAATTTAACGAATAGAATTATAATTACTCACGTATTGTAATGTAAAGCCTGATATTCAAACTTAAAAAAAAAAATCATCGAATAATTTTTTTACAGAATTTAAAAAAACAACCGTTTCATGGCAAAACTTTAAAACAAAAAAATTCTCCCAATTGTAATTAGCAGACAAAAGTAGGGGGAAAAAAACAATTGGTATCAGTCTCTTTTCTTCTCTTTTGTAAGAAAACAAAATAAAAATAAAATTATTTATATGTTAATAATATTGGAACAATTGTTTGAGTCACTGAATATTGGCGTGCTCACTTAACATTCACTCAGTCAGTCATTGCTTTACATTCACTCACCGCTTCAATCATACATAACCAAATAACATTTTGTTCTGACGCGAACGCATTCAAAACCAAAAAGAACGCACCTATTCCACGTAAATTCCAGTCATACCAACTACAACTAACAACAACAAAAAACCAAACAAAATAAAAATGAAGAAAAAAAGAATATTCAAGTTTCGAGCAACATCGTGTCAAAATATACAGATAAAATATCGCGCGTCGCAATAAATTCTTTTTGTTTATAAAAAATATAATTTTCGGTACGCGTGTGAAGTGGTGGAAATGGAAGTAATTCCAAGAAAAATGAAAACAAATGTGTTCGTTAAAAACTAAACAAGTGCGTTTGGACTTATGACGATTTCATATAACCAGTGGCGTTATATATTGGTGACCAACCACTGCCATGTTTACGGCCCAACAATAATAAAAAAGAAAACACGTATATCATAATTACAACTAAACATTTTTTTTCCCTATTTTCCCTTGCAAATAACGTGAAACATACAAATATACGGCTAATGGGGGAAAAAACAATACAACGAGGTGTACGATATAAGGCCAAGTTACAGTGGAACAATTTTTATTTAAAAAAAAAAAAATCAACAATGGTACGTAACATTTCGTAAAATAACGTAATTAATTAAAAATTTTACATATTTTTTTACTCTTCTCAATCATAAATATTTTTATTATATCATACATTTTTTATGGTTGACATTTCTTTTCTTTTGCTAATATTGTAATTTCTTCACCACACACAGTGTGGTGAAAATCTATTTTGTTTTGTTTGGTTACAGTTTCGGTTCTTTTCTTCTCGATCCCTCAGTTTTATTTGTTCTATTATCATTGTATGTTCAATCTAATTTTTATTGGCGAGGTAGGCCACCTCTAAGACAATTAGGCTCCCACAATTTTGGTTGGACAATGCCAAAAGTTGGTTTAATATGGCGGAGCTAGAATTTAGGATCACATATATCAAAACGGACAAAGAGAAGTTTGTTAGTCTTTTGCCCGCATTTTCTCCCCAGGCGTGCAACATAGTGTCCGATATTTTGGCGGATCCACCAGTGGACAGTTTGTAAGCAACTTTTAAATCGACCCTGCTCACGCGTCTGATGCCTACGGACAAGTCTAAGCTTGAGGCGTTATTGTCAGAGCAACACTTAGGAGACAGACGCCCATCAGAGGCACAAGTCGTTATGGGTGCGAACAATGCCTGAAATTATCAGGATATCGTTGTTGGCACGGCCTGACTGACGGGGTCATGAGGACCCAGCAGACACAGCTGATAAATTGCACGCGGCATTGTCAACAACACAAAATCATAATGTTTCGGCCGCGACGCACCAATCACGCTCCACCGTCCGCACAGATTCGGGTCGACAACCCATGGCGAGCACATCACACTGTGCACGATTGAGGAACGACTGCCAAAAGTTGAGTCCAAACTTAATAATTTAGCAAGCAATAACAGCCACAGTCGTTCGAGGGGTCAGCAACAACAGCCGTCGATATGAAAAATGCTGGCACCACTGGAAATTTGGAACGTGTTAGTATTTGTTATGGACACTGGGGCTGACCTTTCGGTTATTCCAGCTCGATATTTCAAAAATTCGTTTTCATTCACAAAACGAAATCCAGATCTAGTACTTTCGGCCACTAATCCACACATACGACACAAAATTGCTTCAGGTCGATATCGAACTTAAGAGAACCTTCACACATGCTTTCATTTTAGCTGATATGAATCGTTCGATTATTGGCGCCGATTTCTTATGTAAATTTGGCCTCCTTGTTGACCTCGAAAACAAGAGGCTGGTTGATTCAGCGACTAAGCTTGTGAGTGTCGTGATAACATACCAACTCCGATCCATTTTCCAGCCAACAACGGTTATGCCACTCTACTTAAGCAATTTCCTTCACTTACAGCAGGGTCGAACTACAACTTACTAGTTCGACACAACGTGGTTCATCATATTGTCACAGCAGGTCATCTGGCCGTGTCAAGACCACGTAGGCTAGATCAGGTCCGATACAAAGCCGCTCTTACAGAATTCCAGCCCATGGTGGAATTAGGGATTGGCCGACCATCTGCATCTCCCGTTTTTTGTCCACTTCACGTGGTGAAGAAAAAAGATCAAGATTGCATACCATGTAGGGATTATCGGCGATTAAACATAGTCACAACACCGGATCGCTACCCGATACCACATATTCAAAATTTCTTGATGCACTTGCTGAGAGCCTATCAATTAATTCCTGTAACACCTGAAGACGTCTATAAAACAGTGATCGCAACTCCGTTTGGCCTATTTGAATTCACTCGAATGCCATTCGGCTTACGCAATGCCGCTCAAACGTTTTAGCGTTTCATGAACGAAGTGAAAATGCGTCTTTGGCGTGTTTACTCTTGACTTTCTCAGCCACAAAATAACACCTAATGGTATTCTTAGCTTTACTCAAAAAGCCCAAGACAGCCAAGAATTTCTCTTGGTCTTACGAATGTCAACACGCATTCACGTCACTAAAAGCTGAATTTCCCCAGATTTCACTTCTGAGACACCCACTGAGCGACTCAAAGCTCAGCATAACCACTGACCCATCAAATACTACTGTCGGTCCAGTACTGCAATAGTTCAATAACGAGTATTTCGAACCACTCGGATTCTTCTCCAAGAAACTCTCGGATGCCGAAAAGAAATATTCCGCATTTGATCGGGAATTACTCGCAATGTATCTGGCAGTCAAATACTTCAGATATTTGGTCGAAGGTCGGAATTTCACCATCTACACCTACCATAAACCTCTGACCAGAGCAATTCAGTCTAAAACTGAACGTAATCCGAGGCAATCTCGCCACCTGGATTAAATTAGTCAATTTACCACGAACTTTCAGCATGTTGACGGACATGGCAACGTTGTAGCGGACACACTATACCGCACAACTGACAACGAAAAAGCCAGTGTCGAGACACACATCGAGACACACATCGACTTGCACCAAATCGCAATCGCACAAAAAGCAAACTTAGAACTAATTTCTGGTTCCGATGAACTAGTTCATCAATGAAACTAAATCTTATGTGTGAACAATCGCCAATACATCGTAGATTCACTATGTTGAACCATCTTCGACACATTACACAACATTTCGCATCCTGGAGTTCGTGCAACTCGTAAATTGGTTACTGCTCGCTATTTTTGGGCCAATATAAGTAAAGACGTAGGAAATTGGGCTCAGTTTTGTTTATCCTGCTTACGTGCTGAAGTACAACGTCACACAAAATCACCTCATGGACAATTTGAGATTCCGCCCGGTCGATTTCAGCATATCCATTTAGACAGCGTAGGACCACTTCCGCCATCTAATGGATATTCATAACTATTCATTTGTATTGATCGCTTCACTCGCTACCCTGAAGCATACTGCATGACCAATATGTCAGCAGCAACCATAGCCACCACCTTTGTCAACAACTACGTATCACGATTCGGCGGGCCCCTTAACATCAAAACTGATCAAGGAACACAATTTGAGCCCAAGCTTTTCACCGAGCTAACAAAACTCCTTGATTCACATCGGATACGGACAACGGCTTACCATCCACAACTCAATGACATGGTCGAACGCTTCCATCGGCAACTAAAAGCCGCATTAATGGCCAGAAGCAATACAATTAATTGGAGCTCAGAAAAACCAATCGAAAGATGTGTTCACCATCTGAACTGGTTTACGGCCAGACAATCAAACTACCCGGTGGATTCTTCATGGAAAATCCTCCTTTACGAATATCAACTACCGACACAGTCATCGACCAATTGCAACAAACCATGCGTAACCTTATACCAAAAACACTTCGTCTTTTGTTCCGAAATCGCTCAACAATTGCAATTTTGTTTTCATAAGAACAGACGAGGTTTGCACGGGATTAGCTCATTCCTTCAATTGATCGACTTAAGCCAGGTTACGGAATACTTACCATCCGTATTGCTTTGACTCATACAGTTATTTTCCAGGGAGGAGGAAATCACTTGCGGCGGAGTCCTGTAGCGACTCGCTCATAATTCATAGACGAATAATTATAGAAATACTCATTACTAGTTCATCGCCACAGTATACCAATCACGTACATTGGCGCGCTCACCACGTATCAAATCAAAACATTCACTCATTCAGTCATTGCTTTACATTCACAGTCATACCAACTGTAACTAACAACAACAAAAAACCAAACAAAATAAAAATGAAAAAAAAAAGAATATTCAAGTTTCGAGCATCATCGTGTCAAAATACACACATAAAATATCGCGCTTTAGAATCAATTCTTTTTGTTAATAAAAAATATAATTTTCGGTACGCGTGTGAAGTAGTGAAAATTTAATTAATCTTGTTTCAATTTGTAATAATAATTATTGTCATAAAAATAAAAGTAAATCAATGGACAACACACAAAAGCAACAAGAATTGGCAGAATCATTGAATGTCAGTAGACGTCAATCCGTTGTCAGTTGACGTCTACATGGAATGGGGGATGGTTCAAAAATTTGGGAATTGGATATCACATGAATTAAGAGAAAGGCAGATGGAATGTCGAAAAATCACTTTTGAAATGTTTCTTCAAAGAGAATAAAGAAAGGGTTTTCTGCATCGACTTGTGACTGGAGATGGGTAAAGCCTGGTGAAGCTGGTTCATCACAGCCAAAGTGAAATGTTCATTGTGATAAGGTTATGCTTTGTGAAAAACAAAAATTAGAAAAAACATCATACATATAATTTTAAAAACTAATTAAAACAATAAACAATTTATTATTAATAACAAAATACAGGAATAAGAAGTGGAATAAGCTACACGAAAATGATATAATGTCTTTTGAATATAATTTTAATATATTTTTATTGTAATTAAAATTAAATTAAATTATTTTTTTTTAAATGTTTAATTAATTTCATGTTTTTTTTTTTAAATTTTATTTATGTTTTATTATAATACATAAATTAATAATATAATAAATAAATAAATACCCGGACTTTTTCAATTTTTCATCATTTCAAAGCTAACCAAAAAGTATTGAAATTATTTGATATACATATCCAAATATATCCAAATTTTATATTTCGTGCGAATTAATAATTAAAAATTAGTAAAAAAATGCGCTAAGGTATACATAATTTAACAATATTGAGCCAATATTTCAAAGAAATAAAACTCAATCTGTAATTCGGGTACAACAATATTTTTGCTTTTCATAAATTCGCACAGAATTTATTAGTGTTAACAGATTAAATTTCCCAGGACTTATTAAACATTATAATGTCCATGTAATTTACAAACTATAAACATGAGATCATCAATAATTACCAATTGATTTAATATTTCTGAGAAAATCAAAACAACTGTTCTAATTAATTACAATCGGAGCTCGAACACCAAATTCCAATTTAATTTAAAAACAGATACATAATTCCAGCTAAATGGCACATGCATTTCATGAATCGAAAAAGCAAAACAATTAATTTATGTCAATGTTAAGTTTATACTTTTTTATTATGTATGTACAGAACATTCTCAATTTTCAATTCAACTAAAAACAAAAAAAAAAAAAACACGATCGTTAATAAATAAAAATATCGCGACACCGCAAAATAAAAATTAAAAACAACAAAAATTGAATGGAGCAAAGTAAATTTTATTAACTGTTTCAAAATTTGTTACAGTGAGTTAAAACAACTTATTTATTTTTGTGTTTTTATGGATTGAAATATTTCAAATTTATCGAGATCTTATTTACAGATATCAAAATATTGTCTTAATATTATAACTTAAAAATTATTACATACATAAACACAATGTTGCCAATGTTAATGTTGTGATCACCATCGAAGAATTATTTTTTTGTCATGTATTCATTCTTAAGGAAAACTCACATATGTTTGGGAGATCTTTTTATTTTATGGTTTCTAACAACAACAGAAAGATAAGTTAGATAAATAGAAAATCTATCTCTTCAGAAAGAATTTATTTGTTTTATTCAAGGAAAAAAAAAGTCTGTCTGTTTAGACAAGATATAAAAAAAGTAAAATAAAATGTATTTCTTTTTCTTATGTTACCTCTTCAGCCATGTCTTTTTAAAAGCACAACCACCATAATAGTAACAGAAAACATTCTTTTTAATATTTTTTGTTTGTGCATTGCACACATATAATATAATAGGTGGCCAGATGTCAGGTCAAACATTTAATGTCATTGAAATCAAATGATACTACTATATAAGTATAAACCTAGTGCGTGCTGATATATGTATGTATGAGTTAAATGTACAAATTCATATATAGCCGCGTTTATAGAGATGCCGGTCAAGGATTTACAATAATTTATCAACATTATAAATATTTTAAATAGCAAAATAAAACTCCATACAGGGATTTGTTGAATTGAATTTTCAACAATGACAAAGGTGTATTAAAAATAATTTATTTGAAAATACTGATAAAAATTTTACTTTACGACGACGATAGGCTGTTCCATTTCAAAATATATACATAAATTGCGGTTTGCTCCATATCAATAGATCTGATAGTCTTAATACCAATATATTTGCCATCAAAAATGCATGTTTAGCGCTCTAACCAAACATGCAAACATTCATTTTTAGTGAGGCATGCAATATTATTGGCTTTCGATATTTCTGTTTGCGATTTTTTTGCCTCACGATAAAAGTCTATGCAAGATTTTTTGCGCTACATTTATTTTCCTTCGAAGAAAAGGCTTTCGAGATTTCTGCCAAGAGTTTATTAGCAATATGATATTTTTGTTGCAATATTTTGTTTTCGAAAATAAGATAGGGAGGCATTTTTTCAGTCCATGCTGATTTGGGGATTGAGTAGGACGTTGAGTTTGGGATTGAGTTGAGGGTGAATTTTTGATCGATTTGGAGTTGAATAGGGTTGGATTTGGAGATTTGTTTGAGGGTTGAGTTGAGATTTGAGTTGAATAGCTTGAAGTGTTCTGAGTTGAGTCGATATACGCATGTAGTTTTTGGGATCTTATTGATTTGAGGATTGAGTTGGGCGTTTAGTTGAAGGTTGCTTTGACAGTTGAGTTGTTGTCGAGTAGGGGTTGTGTTGGGTTAATCGATGGGGTTCAGTTGGGTAATTATTTGGGGGTTGAGGCGGAGATTACCATAGACTAACTTGAGTTAGTCGAGTTTCGAATCGTGTTGACTTAGGGTTTGAGTTGAACGTTGAGTTTGGGGTTGAGTTGAAGGTTGAGTTGGGGTTTGAGTTGAAGGTTGAGTTAGGGTTAAGTAATGCTAGAAGTTAGGGTTAAATTGAAGTCGAGTTAGGGTTGAATAAGGGTTCAGTTAAACTTGAGGTCGCCGGGGGGGGGGAATTGGAGGGGTTCATATACGCTTGTATCTCGAGTTGATTTTTGGATGTAGTTGACCTTTGAGGGTGGAGTTTAGTATAGGGTTGAAATTTGGTCCGATCTAAGTTTAGTTGGGGTTGAGTTAGCTTCCATTGAGGTTTAGTGAAGGGTTCGGCTCTCGAATTATTAGGGTGTTGATTCGTAGATTGAGCAAGTTGTGATCGCGTTGAAGATTGCGTTGCGAGTGAATTGGAGGTCAAGTTGTAAATTGAGTTGGAGCTTGGTGTGAAGATTTAGATAAGAGGTTCAGTTATACATTGTTTTGGGAGTTGAGTTAATTTTCAGGCCGAAGTTCTGATCACCTCGTGATGTTTCATCCCTTTATATTTTTAATTTTGCCTATAGGTAAGCATATTGTACAGAGTATCATTTTATATGAAAAGATCACTTCCTATTGAAATAAAATAATTTGAATTAGGAATTATGATTTAGTGAAATTCCAAGGATTTTAAGTGAAATTAAAAAATTTGACCAATTCTTAAATTTTAAAAAGTGTTTCCAAGATTTTATAAGTATATGTATCTAATTATCGAAAATTTGTAACGGAATGATGTTTTTAATTCACCAGCAACAATGTAAAAAATTGCATTATAAAAAATAGTTGCAGTTTAAGTTGCTGGGTAAACTGTATACACAGGCGAAAAAGATTGAATTAAAATTTACGCAGTTGCTGCATCCTTGTCCGCTGGCAATCCTTCATAAAACAATGACTGTAATAAATCATGTGATCACACTGATCAAGGTACTAATAATGTTATAAAATTTTATTGAGACTAATCAAAACTGCACTCGTACACGTATAAAGGCGCATGAACACGAACATGAAGGTAATAAAATAATGATTGAGGTTAGATGAGGTTAAACTTATGTATTTCTTTTCTTTCTTTATGTAATTGTATATGTGTATGCTTCAACTTCTTTCATAAATGAAAACCCATTTTTATATTTTTTTAGTTTTTTTTAAACATAACAAACAGACAAATATGAGTAAATATGAAATATTATACTAAAATATTTGATGTTAGTGCGCGCAGAAAAAGAGTCTTATTTAGCTGATAAGCTGTACTTGAATGTAATATTTGTTTTGTAATTGTTAGAGACTCACCGCGCTACTTGTAGGAGAGATGAAATGTGAAATTGAAACAAAACTACAATATTGAGTCTATTGAATGATCAATTTTCATTAAAGTTTATTATTCTGTAAACCTGAAGAAAAATTGTGTCACTTCTAGAATGTTGACCAGAAAAGTGGTTAAAAACCAATTGCCAATAATTCTCTTATGTCAAATTTTTTAAAGCATTAATTGTGGAAAGAGGATTTATTTAGTTAGTGATATACAGTCGAAACTCGATTTTCCGGGATCTTATTATCCGTAAACCTCCATTATCCGTGATTTTTTTTTACACTGTTTATCTAGAATTTCAATTTCAGTTTTATTTTTTTCGTTAAATTTTGGCAACAGTGTTGTTTTTGTGTTGTACATATTTGTACATACATATGTAAATAGTGTATTTCTTTATAAAACTGAAAAATTCGATCAACCGGGGATTTTTGATTTTCCGGGGATCCTCCGGTCCCGAGCATCCCGGATAGTTGATACTTATAAACCGTACATATTACAAATATGTAAATAATTTTAACTCGACTACGATTATGATGTAACAATAATTGGCAGAAGCGTTCACTAACTTAAAAATGTAACTTGTTGAACCGGCAAGCAGGTTGATGAGACGAGATGATTTTGTAAATCATAAGGTAAATTCAATTTTTACAAAATCTCTTCAAAGTGCAATCTAGACAACGAATGACACATTGAGTCATACTAGTTGTCTTTTTCTGAGATTTTTCGAAGATATTGGAATGTAGAAGTCCCTTGATTGGTGAGCAATAAATTATATGCGGCATCAATAATGATTTAACAAAAATCATCTTGATTGGCTGACTCATTAGCAGCGAAGAATTCCACAAGCAGGCCACCATAGATTCCGCCACAAATTTATTTATTTATTTATATTTACATTTATTCAATCTGTGAATCCAAAGATCCAGTTTTGATTGAAAAAGTTGTTACATTTATATTTACAATATTTACATCAATTAACAAAAGTTTTCAAGTTACTTACTACACTTGACCTCACTAATAACTTCACCAATTTTAACTATTTGCAACCTCTCGGAAAGATAAGATTGTAACCACTGTAAAGTAACGCCTCTAAAACGCGAAAATTGCGAAAAACAAAACTGCGAAATTTTTTGATATAATACATTGTGGTTAACCATATCAAATGCTTTTGTTAAATCTACTAAAATAGACGCAACATATCTTTTCTCCTCAAGAGCTGCATATAAGATATTTGAGAATTCTAATAAATCATCCTCAGTGCTTTTAGCATTCCTAAATCCGAACTGCATACTATGCAAATTTGTTTGATTCAAGAAACTAGTTACTCTTTGATGAGCTACCTCTTCAATAAGTTTAGAAAACACGGATAGTAAGTAATGGGTCTGTAATTTGCTAAATAGGCTTTGTCTCCTTTTCTAAAAATAGGAATAACGAGCCCTTCTTTTAGTTTAGCTGGGTAAATGCCAGAACCAAAACTAAAATTTATTATGTATGAAAAAACATCTACAATACTATTAGAAATGTTTTTAAGAAGGATATTGCTACAGTTATCAATGCCAGCAGAATAAGAAGATTTCAGTGTTGTTATGACTTTCAGCAACTCATCTGGAATTCCTATAAATTAGGTCCAACAAATATTCACTAACATTACTTACGGTAAGTTTTAAATTATGAACTGCATTAACAAAGTAATTATTGAATATATCTGCCATATCACTTGTGTCAGTTACAGAACAATTTTCATCAGTGTCAATTTTCTCAATTTGAGCATTTCTGCAGCCTTTTAAGTTTCCAGCAATCTGAAATATTTCCGGTAGCACTATCAAATTTATTTCTTCTTCAAATGGACTTTTACCATCTTAGCCAGAATCACATCATGTTTAACAATTTTATTTAATTCATCGAAACGATTTTTTAAATCTAAATCATTCAAATTTCGAACTAACCTTCTAGATAATTTATTCTTAAGCCTAATTTTACTCAGGAATGTAGCAACCACCGAGGAGTTTTTGTTATTCAGATTATGAACTCCTGCGCTTAAGCTAACATCAAAATTAGATGAGCATCTAGAAAATAAATGGTCTAGACACGATGAAGAATTATTTGTAATACGCATTGGAATATTAATCATTGATTTTAAACCATGTGACGCCATCATGAACAAATATTCATCAACAGATGAACAATCTTCAAGAATATTTATATTCATATCACCACAAATAATAAGATTTTTTGATTTTATATTTAAAAGTACACATCTAGCCGTATAATGTCAGCAATGAAAGAGGCTGTACTGTTCTGGTTGCTATCATCAAAAAATACAATAACACCCCCCGCTCTATTCAAAAGATTACACTTACCAAATACATTAAAGCCAGGAATATTGTAATTATGCATTTCATGATCTTCAATCCAGATCTCCGACAGTAGGATGATTTGTGGCATAGTCTCAAGTGCGGCAATATTTGGTAGAAGTAAATTAAAGTTTTTGCGTATACTTCTGATATTTTGGTGTACAATATGTAAAAACCCATTCTTTGACTTGTCTAATTTCCCTGAGAGTTGACCTGGGTACCCGGTGTCTAAGTTTTCCCCCGACTTACCTCTGGAACCCGAAAAAAGGGCGCCTCCGAATATTATTTTAAAACTCTTTGACTAGAGTTCCAGCTGGCCATACACTTGGAATCTACAACTTATCAAATAATGATTCCGATAAACTAATTTTGAACCGATAAACTAATTTTTTTAACATATTTTGTCTATAAAAAGCCGAAAGAATCTTATTGATTTAATTCAGACAAACTTTCTCTTTCTATTATTTGTGTGGGCATAAAACACACAGAAGTGAGAGTTTTCCTTGAGTTTTTGATTTGGTGAATTTTATAATTCGCTAAGTTAATGCGTTCTTGCCTCATACGTAATGTATAAAGTTAAATTTTGTAGTTTGGTCGTAGCTATCTGATGAGTAGACCGAATTTTTTGTTTGTACGAACTTATCAGTACGAAACCAAACTACCACAGAGAAAGCTCAAGGAAAGTTTTCATGTTTTGAAGTCGATACACTTTGTATTGACCTCGGGTTAAAGTACGGGTGGGATTTTTTCTGGTATATATATT